>JAJJWX010004622.1:0-600000 GCA_023529315.1 Papaver bracteatum
TGGCCCCTTCCCACACTTCCATGTAACTATATACCACTGGCAAACCATCTGGCACTCAACTGCAGCTCAATGCTCATCCATCTCCATCTTGCACAGCAAATCATTACCACATGACTGAACTGCAACAGAAACGCAGCATCATCTACACTTCGTTCCCATGTATCAGCTCACCGTGACTTCCCTCGCATTGCCGTCACCGGCAATCCCTGTAAGCTTTACATTCATTCCGTAACCATCTGCAGTACCCCAATGGCAACAACTACGGCTTTAATTTCTATTTCTCTCGCTTCTCCATTGGCCACAACAACATTCATTCACTTAGCTGCAACCAACATCAGCAAACCCATGGCACTCCACAGTTCCATTCCAACCACAACTACTTCATATTCTGCTCAACACCAACACCTACACCACACTGCTACTGCACTACTCATCCCAGGCCACCACTGCGAGATCTAGCAAACATCCACCTATTGCTGTAACTCATTCCAGCTCCATCTCCACTTGCAATATCGCATCATCCATATCAATTTAGCTCCAGTAGTAGCGCATCTTCCTACACCGCAGCTGCAATTTCTCAGCATTTCCGCCAATTAGTTGTAGCTTCATGACAGCACCAACAGCTGCAGCTGCAACTCCACCATCTCCTGGCACACAGAATCTCCCATTTTCTTGACTGATGTTTATCCAACACTCATAAACTCGAGCTCAGACATAGTCCTTCTAGCCGACGAAATCCTTCCAAACCCATCGAAACCCTTGAGCAGAGGCAAAGGAATTTGCACTTCTTGAACTGATTGAAAACGTTGCAAGAACAAATGATGATTCCATCCTAGAACAACGTCACAAACCCATTCTTAACCTCCATCTCCTCACTGATTCTCTCAACTTCAGCGTCAATGGCTGCGCCTCCATTTCTCTCAATTTCTGTGATAATGATTTGAGAGTTCTGAATCCTAGGGTTATCAGCTGGGGCAGTTATTGACAGCTGGTCATTCTGATAAGGGGTAGCCAAATTGGCAGCCCCCTAACCTCATCTAGCCTATGTTTAATGCTCATCCAAATAATTTCCTCTTAACCTTGACTGGGATCCCGACAGTGTTCTCCTATAAAATGACGACTTTGTCGTTTTCGCTCTAAACGGATGGTTTCTTCTTCTTTTCCTTCGTGCGACTCCAGAGTACCTAATAACTCAAATTCACACATAAGATACATAATTCACACGAAAAATAGCAAAGAAAGCATAAATACTAGATAATAAATACGGTGTATTCTACACCTATCAAACACACAACTCCACTTCCTCCATCACTTCACTTCCTCCACTTTCCCACAAGATACGTGATAAAGGCTTATCGACTTGTATAAATAGGTTCTCCTCCCTATTTTCCAAGAGAACACAGAAAAAACCAAGTGTTAATATCATCGTATTCAACACCCAGAGCCTGCCTGCAACATTTGCTAGCCTGCTCAACCTTCTGTTAACAAGTCATCAAATAGCCTTCACCTTCATACTCTCAACACCTTCTTCGATTCCCTCCCTAAGATCAACCTCACATCCTTCACCTGTGACCGAAACAAATCTGGAACGACCGTGTCTTCGGTTTAGGCCAGAATTGTACAGATTATATCTCGAATCAAAAGTCATCATCGTGCAACACATTTGTTGAAGGTTTAAATTCACTTATCATCCACACACACCCAAAATTACCTAAACCTGCAGAAGTAGTTTTCTCCCACAAATACTAGAAAAAGGCAAGTGTGGGGGAATTTGATAAGTGCATTATTTGCACTAGTTAGGTACTCAAATGCTTTGTTTTCTTGATAGTTTTTGTATCATTATGCTTTGATTTTGTTTGTTTTTGAGTTTCTTAGGTGTTTGAGATCATATTAACCAAAATAAATTGGAACTAGCTCATATCCGGGATTTCTTCGCACCATCTTGAAGAGAACGAAAAGACGAAGAGAATGGCGAAAGAATGGAGTCATTCCGACCTCGTATGAAGAAATGATGGGCGATTGAAGCAAGTCATAATCATGAAAGATGTACAACAACACAGATCTGCTATTGGCACTCCATTATACGTTAAAGGGCAGACAAGCTTTAAAAGAAACCCAGTTGTCAGTTTTTCAAAACTGACAGTTATTGATTGGTGATTTATATCGCAACTGCTGAAGTGAGTTCGGTGCTAGTGATTGTCGAGAAATAATGAAGAACCTCTATGGTTTGTATCGGGAAGAAAAGAAAGCAGAGTTATTGGTCCATGTGACAACAGAGAATGGAGAATGATGTTGTAATGCATGCTGGCAATTAGCAGTGATGACGAGAGTAACTGAGTGTTGCTGTGAACGGAGAATGCATGGTAAAGAGACAGAGATGAACTGATGCTATGGGATGGTGATGATGATCTGATGATCATTGTTTGTTGCTGGGGTTCACAAAGTTCGAGCTGGTGATAATCCTTGCTGCCATTTATGGCATGGAAGAAGAACTTGTTGGGGAAATTGGCACCCCGAGCGCAGCGGAATCACAGGATCACAAAGGGAGATTGGTGATTTGAACCAAACATGGGAGAAATAATAAGAGAGACAGTAGATAAACAAGTACACACAACCACAACACAAGATATATGTGGTTCACATTTACAGGCTACATCCACGACCAACACCACCAAAAAAACTTCCATTAATCAAAGATCATTACATGCTCTTTCCGCAACCTAAGACAAGAACCAAAGAGTTAACAAGACATACCTGAGAACGCCATCGAAGAAACCATATAAACCAATTCTCTAACCATTCCTCAAACCAGCCTCATGTCTTCTCTTCTACACCGTCTACGTTGCTGCTAGTAACAGAGGAAAAACATGGAAACCGTCTAGAAACTTGGTTTATGGAAAAGTCCTAAACCCGACACACTAGAACACCAAAATCCTCTCTCTACAAGTTTTTCTCTCACAACGATACTGACCTTCACGGTAGCACTCAACCCTCCCTACCAAAGAGATCAAAATCCTAAGCACAAGGATTTACAACTCTTCTAGGTTGGATTATCTTATAAACACTACCAAGGACCCTTATTTATACTAGTTAGCTAGAGATATAACTTAACCTTTAAGTGGCCAACTCCAAATTGAGTTCCTACAAACTAGGACTTTCTTTGCCTTCAAACTAGGAATCAAAGACCTACCTTGTTTGAATGCATGAATTTACAAGTGGAAAAGGCAAAGCTAGGTAACTCTTCCACCAACCAATATTTTTCACATGGTTATTTTAGAGTTTAACATGGTTTTGAACTCTCACATAAACCATGTGCTACCAACTAAAGCCACCGTCCAAGAGGTGTGCTACCAACTAAATCTACCGTCCAACAGAACTCAGGTAATGGCAAGAGATGATAATGCTACAGTGGAGCTCGAGAATGGCAGCGAATATTACTCGAGATGTGACCAATGGCAGTGACGATAAGGAGTCTGGTGGAAGTTCTATGGTGATGGGTATTGTTGGTTTCAAATGAAGCAATAGTGATAATGAATATATAGAGAGACCCAAGTTTAAAAAGCAATGATGGTTTCAGTTAGCTGCAGAAAAGATGTTGAGATGTGTTGCTGCTTGCGTCTGGGTTGAAGCTCGTGTTTAAGCTGGGGACTTCCGTTAATAGCCGGTGAACGATGATGGCGGCAGTAAAGGTGGTGATCGATGATGGAAGAACTCGAGTGAGGAGAAGTTGACGTTATTGGTGACTGCTGGAGATGACGTTGGACTTCAAGGAATGGTAGAAGGCACGATAGAAGGTTGCACTGGTGATAATCGATGACAGAATGGAGTTGTGGTGTTGCTGGAAGACAAGAATAGAAGATGATTGCATATGTACTGCTGGTGATTGAGATCATGAAGCCGAGGATATTGAGCTTGATATTAGACAGGGTAATGGGTTTGAGAAGTATCATGATGATGGTGTTGACTGTCGAGATTGGCAGTGATCAGATGAGATGTCCGAGAACTGACTAGAGAAGAAAATCAATTTTCAAGGGAAGAGAAGTGTCCGTGGAGTGACTATGTCGAGAAACAAAATTCAGGGAAATTTATTCTTCACGGATAGTCTGGTATCTGTGGGAATATTAGCAGGAGTTCGAAAAGTTCAGATGTTTGGAATACTCACGGGGGGTCTGGTAATCGTGAGATACTGCCGGTGAAGTTAAATTCCAAAAGAAATAAATTCTCACGGAGGTACTTGCACCCGAGAATAAGATTAGTTGAACAATAGTTTGTCAGTCTTGACAAACCGATAAGCAAAACAGTTAAATGGGTTGGACTTAGATGCAAGCCCACTTAGCTGTTTCAACCATTCTATACACGGCTTGGTTTTGGAAGTGACATATCGGGGTGTTTTGGCTAGTTTCTGATACATATATACGGGAGTTTTGGTGAGATTTTTTATCATTCGTTTTTACACTTTAGAAGAGAAGAACGGGAGTTAGGCTTGGAGTTGCGATTGACAATAATTCTAGGGTTTGCTTTACTTATTCTCTTTATATTTTTCATGGGTTTTAAGAAATCCATGAGTAACTAATCTTTTCTTATTGGTTAAAGATGTAGTCCTAAGTTGGAAGACATGTTATTCAATTGATTTTATTCATTCTTATGCATTCATAATTTGTTAGTATCGTTTATGTTCTACCGTTTATAACTCCATGTATGATTGATTGCTTGTTTGTTTAAGTTGCAAATTAAATGAGCATGCATTCATATCTATTGCTAAACTAGGATTTGAGATATGGAATTGTCGAATAATCCTTGTTAGAAGTAGCATAATATAGTTGTTAACGACGGGATATTGCCATACAATTATATGTAGAAGCGTAACCTAGGTTAAATCCGTGTTGCTCTTGCGCCGGATTGCTTAGAATAACCTCAACTCATAATTTTTATTGCTTTCATTGGGTTAAACTTGAGTGGCACTAGCGCCAAGTTATTTAGTGAAAAGGATTCAAAGAGTGGCTCTTGCGCCTTTGATGATAATAGGAGTTTTTCCGGAGTAAGCCTACGATATGACGCTCTAGGGTTATTTATATCGATAGAAAATGAATGTTGAGATTGATTCAGTTGATAACATGTTGGAATATGGAAGATGAAAACTCTAACCAGTACTTTTTACCTCTGATATTCGTATTATTCTATGTGCTTTATTCTTATTTAGTTATAATCACAAACAAAACTCCCCAGTTTCTTTAAGTAATCAAAACAAGTTGACAACCCATATCTCCCTGTGGAACGAATCTGTTCTTATTACTATACTCTTATTTATAATTGTGAAGTGAAATAACTTAAATTATTTTTGCGTCGGTTGACAACCGGCCATTGAGTACTCAAGAACTAAACACATTGACATAAGGTATCATTTTATTAGAGATCTCTATGAAAACAATATTATTAATATGGAATTTGTGCCTTCCTGTTGATGGTGGATTTTCAACAAAGGTCAAAACCATAAAATCATGATACTGCGTGTTTCCGATACGGCTTCAAGCATGTGACGATTCATATTTTACGAAGCCATGATGAATATGTTTCCTGAAAAGCCTCCACTAGATGTGCGTTCGGTGCCACGCATTTCATCATGACCTCTATATAGAATAACATAATCGGGTGCATTTCTCCGTAAGATTGAGAGCAATAACTCCTTCAGGACGTCGGTGATACTCATTGTTCCCTGAATACATGAGATAGACCCACCTCTACATAGAAGAACGATTGGGCGGTTCTCCATAGGATTGAGAGAAATAACGCCTTCAGGACGTCAGCGACACTCATTGTTCCCTGACTATGTAGAGAGACCGTGTATAGATCCAGGCGGTTATCCGTAAGATTGAGAGCATTAACGTCTTCAGGACTTCGGCAACACTTGCTGTCTCCTGACTATGTACCTTTTAGAACAGGTATGACGCTTTAACTGGCTAATATCCCTTCTGCAATAACTTAATTCTACCGTGACATTCACCACTGAATTTCTAGAAGATAATCTATTCTATATAATTACTACGATTTCATGATCGAAACCACGGATAATCTCATGGAATGGTAATAGATAATTTTATTATTCCGATTTCATGATCGAATCCATGGCTGAACTCATGGAATGGTAATAGATAATCTCATTATTCCGATTTCATGATCGAATCCACGGCTGATCTCATGGAATGGTAATGGCTACTTTCATTACTCCGATTTCATGATCGAATCCACGACCGATCTCATGGAATGGCAATGGTTACTTTTGTTACTCTGATTATGTGGTCGGATCCACGATCCCATAGGATGGTAATGCTCATTTTGTTATTCTGAATCCATGGTCGAATTCACGGCTGATCCTATGGATTGATAATAAACAACTACTCACTTTTATTACTCGGTTTCATGAATCATTCTCCACTGAATTTCATAAATTAATAATAAATACTCAACAATCGGACATCTAGACTATCACTGAGTAAGCCCCATAAAATGGTGCAACTGTACTCGACAATGATACACGAACGAGCACCCAAATGCATGAACGAGCATTCAAAATATGGACAAAGGAATCCTACACAAAATAGAAGAGAGAAAATAATATTAAAATAATAAAAGTGGCGCCTAGGGGATCGGGCCCACCGGCCGGCCGGTCGTGCTTCCATGGACGGCCCCCCATGCCTTTTTCCTTTATTTTAATTATTTTTGTTATTTTCATGAACTCATGAAAACTCCTTTATTTTAGCAATTTTCCTTGTTTGAGCAAAACTCATGGTTTTTCCATATTTTCAAGGATTCATGAAAAATAAGAAAAATAGGGAAAGGTATTACGGGACCGGACTACCTAGTCGGCCGGCCATGCCCTAGCCGTGACCGGTCCCACACCTTACAATCCCTAGTCTTTCATAATTATTATTTTCCTCATCTCATGGAAATTTCACGGTTTCAACAAACTCCTTGGTTTAATGGAATTTCCTCCGTATCATGAAAAATAATATAAAATCAGGGAAAGTGTCACGGGACCGGGCTCCTAGCCGGACGTCCATGCCTTGGTTGTGGCCGGTCCCACACTTTTCAAATCCTTATTTTATTATTATTATTTCCACATCTCATGAAACTCCTCCGTTTGAGCAAAAATCATGGTTTCTTCATATTTTCTCAAATATTGCTCAAACCATGAAAAAGCCAAAAAGTCAACATGGTCACACGGCCGACTAGGCTTCTCATGCCAAGTATTAAAATATCATTATTTTAATATTTCTCAAATTTTGATAAAACGAGCAAAGTTCTGCTTGCTCATTCGAGCAAAATCAAGAATTTCATTCAAAGATCGAACTCTTCTGAAAATTCAAAATATTGCTCGAACGCACATCAGGAAATATAAAAACTATCAGGACTGAGATATGGACATTGTGGTGACATGGGCATGCCCCCTTGACCGATTAAATCCGTCCCCAGGGCTTGCAAGTAGCTGGTCCCACATATTCACGATTTTGACCTAATTTGCTCAATTACTCATATTGGGTCCAAACTATTTCCAACCAACTTGGAATTTTCTCAATCGACTATCAGCCGGTCCCAAACTCCCTAGGGACGGTTTCATGCCTTCTAAGACGGTCCCTCACTTCTCCATAAATTAGGTTTTATTACCTAATGCTTAGTCGAGCACTATTTCAATAAATGATGAAACCTGCATTTAATCATCATTCTTTCACCAACTATTCAACTCGAAACCCTGGTGCACGCTCACTCGAGCACTCTGGCATCACATGGTCATCCATCATCCTATGTGGTCGGTCCTTCCCTCACTCATGACCTATTTTCAACAATCGGTCAAACATTAGGGTTTCGAACAAACGCTCCACGAAATCATCATTTTGAGCAAGTTCAAATACTAATAAATTTATGTTGATCCAGCAATCAACGTTTGGATTAATTATAAAATATTCGGTAATCTACCAATATTTTAATTAATATTCATTGGGTCACGTCACCAATAAACAATTCGTCGAATTGAGCAATACTTTCTCAGTTTATAGAATATTTATCGAGCTACTAATATTCAGTTATTTATCATAATTCGTCGAATTAAGCAATACTTGCACAGTTGCTCGAATATTGATCCCAATAATTTATCAGTAATCCGTCAAATCGAGCAATACTTACTCATTCACTCGAATGTTGATCCAACTATCAATATTCAGTAACTCTTCGAATTGGGAAACTCAAATATTGATAGCAACTCAATATTCGACAATTCATCGAATTTACAATATTTGCTCGGACGAGCAATATTAACATTCATGAATCACCGAGCATTCGTCAATAATGCTCAATTCAACAAAATCTCGACTCATTATCTAATCAGTCAACAACTGACTAACTTAATACACGACTGCCTTGCAGACTCCATGATTCGTAAGACATCAATCACGTCACATATGGGGGGATATCACTTAGGGTTTTGATCTGGCGGCCTACGGCACGTGTGTTCATCCACGACGATCAATGTGCGTAAGTCGTGCAAACAATTGAAGTAGTTATAAAAGTAGTGGGTGCACGATCAGTCAAGTCTCCACACGACACAAAACTGACTTTATCACGATCTCCCACTTTCCCACTCTTTCACTCAAGAAACCATCACACTTACATGGATCAATGTGTTCACTACTCTCTGACAATATAAATAAGTCCTCGAATCCATGATTGAGAGATACGAAAAATACACAGAAAATCCACGAGATATTGAAAAAATAATCATCATCTAACCAAGAATCATCGTGTGAGAAACTTTCTCAATCATTCCAAATTATTTACAAAAAAATTGCAGAAACCTTCAACACATCCATAATCCTTGATCATCACTAATCCTACACAATTCTCAGCTTCCCTCCTATAGATCAACCCATCTCTCTCTTTATGACCGAACTGACTCTAGAACGGCCATTGACTTGGTTTAGGCCGGAGTCCTATAGATTGATCTCTCGAATATAAGCACTCCCTTTGATGTGCATCTGTGTGAGGTTGAGAAGTTTTCTTGGTTGAGGAGTCTTGACAACATGTCCGTCTCTTCACTTTCCTAAAAAATCAGCGAACCGTTTTTCCCCATCCACACTTCCGAACAACAATTGGCTGATATTCTCACCAAACCTTTAGATAATGATACGTTTCAACACTTACGACAGTCTATTAGTATTGTTTTGGTTCATTAGTTGTCTAGCTTTTTGCCCCTGGACTCATTTATATCTATTGGGAAATCAAGTCTTAGAACGTCATCGTAGTGTTGTTTCAATTTCGCATTTGTTTATATGTAGATAACAACTATGTTAGGGATCAAAGTTTTCAAATAAATAATTATTTTCTTACAAAAGTAAGGTCGCTCTTGTTGTTTTTTCAAGAATGACATTATAAGGGGGGGAGTTCTTATTTGAACTTGTGCTTAGTTTCCAAATCTTTGTGGGGAGTGCGGCTGTGGAATATTGTAGGAGTTTTCATGTATCTTTATAAACTCCTTGATGAATACACTAAGTTTCGACTATGTGAAATCATCAAAACAAAGTTGATATGTTTTCTTTTATAGCCATGAAGAATCTCTTTGATAATTTCATTATGATCCCACTAGTTTTCATACCTTTGCCAATTTATATTGAAAAAAAAGGGAGAATTAATGTGTAGTTCACACTACAAAAACATATGGTTTACGAATCATTATGTAAGGGGGAGTGGTTTTCATACAAGATGAAGTATTAACTAAGGGGGAGTGATACATATCACCATAATATTGTTGTCAAAGCTATGATACAATTGGACTTTGATATTGTGTAATAATACTATGACATAGTATAACAATGATTGAGAGCTATTATTTTCTCATTGTTATAGCTACGGATCTTCAACAACTATGATGCTGAGTTGAACACGTTCAAAATTACTGGAGTACTTGGAAGTGACGAAGATTTCGAGTAATGTTGACAAACCAAGGAAATCAAGCATTTGGATGAGAAGCTACAAAGTTTATTTATTTTGTAATCCATATGTATTGATAGTTTGTCACAAAAATTAACAAAAGGGGAGATTGTTAGAGCACTGATCGGTCAAACTCGCAAGCTTTGCTATCTCAAGCTTGTTGTCAAGTTAAGTTTCCAAAACTATAAGTCTTTTTTTTCTAGTTTACTTATAGCTAAGTCTCGGATTAGGATAGTAAGTGTAGTTGAGCATTAGACTTCACGACGTTCATCGATTGAAGACGAAGAACTACTAATTGGAGATTGTGGAACTTCATCAACAAAAGGTATGTGAAGACTTGAACTCATATATCACTCAAAAGTCCATCTCCTCTATCTCCTATTTGAGACAAAAGTCGTATATCTATATAGACTTCGATTATACACATTTTAAATTTCGAGCTGAGTATAACTCGCTTACACATTTCTCGAAATATATGTTGGTAAGCTTTCGCTTTAACCAAGTTCATCTTATATTCTTGAAGAAAGTCAAAATATGATTATGTGAAAATCGCCTGGTAACATCTTACATGATTTGTGTGAGACAGTCATTTTATGTAGACTAGGAATATTTCGTATTGATCATTCGATCACATGAAAATTTCTTTGAAGCTAATAGTTTGTGTGAGATAGCTACTTTCGTCCTCTAAGAATGTTTCAGTGATCAAAATGGGAGTTTATAACTATTAACCATGATTAGATATAGTACAGTATGCGTACTTGTATACTAACTGTTGCAAGTTATTCCAAGTCCGAGAACCATAGTATGCATACCCGTATGTATATTGGTTGGTTTAATGAAAGTTCAGGAACTTAGTATGCATACCTGTATGCAACTAGCGTAAAGTTCATGTCCGGAAATTCAACTGAGTTAGAAAGGTATGCGTACCCATTCGTATACTGGCGAACCCAAACTTAGCCTGCCACTTAGGTACCTGTTTGCATACTTGAGTAGGTTATGTGTTAGAGCACTTCTCGGTCGAACTCTCTAGCGTTGCTATCTCAAGCTTGTTTTTCAATGTTAATGATCAAAACTATAAGTCTTGATTTCTAGTCTACTTAAAGTAATGTCTCGGACTAGGATAGATTGTGTAGTTGAGCATTAAACTTCACGGTGTTCATCAATTGAAGACGAGAACTACTAAGGCGAGCATGTGGAACTTTATCAACAAAAGGTATGTGGAGACTAAAACTCATCTATCACTTGGAAAGTCTATTTCTACTCTATCTCATATATTGAGACAAAGGTCGTTAATGGTTTTCGATTATACACATTTGAGATTTCGAGCTGAGATTTATTCGCTTACATATATCTCAAAATATGTGTTGGTAAGCTTTCGCTTCAACCAAGTTCATTTTATATTCTTGACGAAAGTCAAAATATGATCATGTGAAAAAACGCCGAGTAACATCTTACATTGTTTATGTGATACAATCATATGGTGTAGACTTGGAATGTTTCGTTATGATTATTTCAATATCTTGAAAATTGCTTTGATGCTAATAGTGTGTGAAAACGGCTATTGTGATCCTTTAAGAAAGTTTCAATGATTGAAATAAAGTTTAGAACTATTGTATTATAAACATAGTGTGCATTCTTGCATGCATGCGATCCATGATCGGAACTAAAGTATGCATACCCTTATGCGTACTTGTAGTTATTAAATACCATGTACCAAGTACACATACCGGTATGCGTACTTGTGTAAGGTATAGGTCCGGGAATTTCTGCTGGGTTTTGGAAGTGTACTAAGTATGCTTACCCGTTCACATACTGGCGAACCCAAATTCCGAACGGCTACTTAAGTATGCGTACCTTTTTGCATACTTGAGTGGTTAAAGTTTTAGAATTGGTTTATTCATGAACTAATAAATTTATATATTAAGGAATGCATTCTTTGCAAACTGTGGATATAATGTTCATGAATTGATTCGAGTGAATCAAACTGATTTTGATTCAATTGTGTTCTTTTATACTTCTATGAGAATATAACAATTGAAAAACTCTAAAACTAGTTTCATTGGAGTCATTTGAACTAGTTATGGTTAACAACTTAAAGACTTCATTGGGATTGTGAAGCTAGACCCAACTATTTTCTCTGTAATTGTATGATCTGATCTTGTTGGTTCTATCATATTTGAGTACTATCTAATCTAAGATTATCTCAAGATTTATTATCCGATAGGCAAGATAAAAAGTAGTCACAAACATCTTCATCTCATCGTTTGTGATTTCACAATATCTTGTTTCGCTACCATACAATTAATATTACTGTGAGGTGATTGATAATACTAGGTTGTTCTTCGGGAATATAAGTCCGGTTTATAAATTGGTTCATGTGCACCTTGATATATCAAAAGACGGAACAAAACTTATAGGTATTTCTGTGGGAGACAGATTTATCTATCCCAATAGACTTTTCTGTGCGAGACAGATTTGTTTATCAAGTCTTCGACTTTGGGTCGTAGCAACTCTTGGTTGTGGGTGAGATCATCTAAGGGAATTAAGTGCGTAGTATCCTACTAGGATCAGATATGTAAGTAGCGCAACTGTACCTTAAATTAGTGTGAGATTGATTAGGTTTCAACTACAGTCCAGTCCGAAGTTCATTGGTAGTAGGCTATTGTATGTAGCGTCTTAATATAGTGTGGTATTCAAATATGGACTAGGTCCCGGGGTTTTTCTGCATTTTCGGTTTCCTCGTTAACAAAATTTTGGTGTCTGCGTTATTTCTTTTCGACATTATATTTTTTTATATAATTGAAATATCACAGGTTGTGCATTGAATCGATCAATTGGTAAATCCAACCTTTGGTTGTTGATTGAAATTGATTGATCCTTGAATATTGGTCTTTGGTACCGTTCAAGTTATTTCTCTTATATATAATCGGGCTCGCAAATTCCTATTTGCTGATTGCATATTGAATTGAGAGATAGAGATATAAAACTCTTTCATATACTTTTCTCTAGATTGAGTCTAACTGTCTAGTTGATTCTCTTGAGAGTATATTGGAGTTTGTTTATTCAGATTTCCAAATTAAATATTGGGTGTGGTTTTTGTACCCCTGCATTTTCATTATGTTCTAAAATCGGTTTGTTCATGAAGTAATACATTTATATAATAAAGAATGTAATCTTTTGCAAACTGTGGCTATAATGTTCATGAGTTGATTCGAGTGAATCAAAATCGATTTTGCTTCAATTGTGTCTTGTATACTTCTATGAGAATATAAACAATTGAAAAACTCTAGAACTAGTTTCATTGGAGTCATTTGAACTAGTTATGGTTAAGATGAATAAGGTTGATATGAAAGTTTTCATGTGGCTAACTTCGGTTAACTATTGTTGATCCAACAAAGTGTACATGTTTAGGTATGGTTACTCATATCTAAATGAAGTCACTTTTCATTTGTGTGTAACAAGCTAAGTTCAATCTAACGGTTGAAAGATATTAGCTTGAGTCTAATCAGGTTTTCATCTAACATTGAATATTGAATGCTTTGTTACCATGGTAACATTGATTGCAAACCCTGATTTAAATACTATATAAGGGAGAGCTCTAGCAACTGGGAAACCTAATCCTCACACCTCCTGTGTGATACTAGTAGCGACTAGAGTCGATTCACCTTTAACCTAGGTTTTTTCAAAAACTCTGTAGGTAAACGACTTGAAGACTTCATTAGGATTGTGAAGCCAAACCCAACTATTCTATCTGTAGTTTCGTGTTCTAATCTTGTTGTTTTCTATCGTAATTGAGTACTATCTTCTCTAATATTTTCTCGAGATTTAATTTCTGATAGGAAAGATAAAAAATAGTCACAAACATCTTCGTCTCATCGTTAGTGATTCCACAATATCTTGTTTCGCTACCATACGATTAAGATTATTGTGAGGTGATTAATATTACTAGGCTTTTCTTCAAGAATATAAGTCCGTTGTATCAATTGGTTCATGTTCACCTTGATTTATCAAAAGACGGAACAAAACTCATAGGTATTTCTGTGGTAGACAGATTTATCTATTCAATAAACTTTTCTATGTGAGACAAAATGGTTTATCAAGTCTTCGATTTTGGGTCGTATCAACTCTTATTTTTGGGTAAGATCATCTAAGGGAATCAAGTGCGCAGAGTCCTGATCGGATTCAGAGGCGTAAGGAAAATGATTGTACCTTGATCAGTGTGAGATTGGTTAGGGCTCAACTACATTCCAGTCTGAAGTTAACTTGGAGTAGGATAGTGTCTGTAGAGGATTAATACAATATGGTGTTCAAATCTGTACTAGGTCCCGAGGTTTTTCTGCATTTACGGTTTCCCCGTTAACAAAATTTCTGGTGTCTGTGTTATTTATTTTCCGCATTATATTTGTTGATATAATTGAAATATCACAGGTTGTGCGTAGTTCGATCAATTAGATAATCCAACCTTTGATTGTTGATATAAATTGATTGACACTTGAACATTGGTCTTTGGTACCGTTCAAGTTGTTTCTTATAATAATCAAGCTCACGGATTTCTATCTTTTTTATTTTCTAATTACAATAAGAAATAGGGATATAACTCTTGGATATATTTCTTGATTAAGCTCTCTTTTTAGTTGGTGCACTTAAAATTATATTGGAGTTTGTCCATACAGATTGCTTAAACTAAATATTGGGTGTGGTTGTTAGACCCCCGTTTTTTCACTTAGTATTGAATAAAACAAACTACAAACAACTCAACAGTTTAAACTAAAATACATAACTTAATAATTACGCCCACCTACTGGTAGGCTCGGAAAGATACCTACTATTGTATAAATACTGCAAGTGCACAGTGTCGACAAGCAACACAGGGCAAGCACAGGTCGAACCACAGAGACTTGGAGAGTGTAGAAGTTGATTCTAAATCCTGATTCAGAGAGTAACCAAAAGGGGTTTGTTTTTGTCGATCTGACGATATGATTTTCAAGTGACTGAAATAATAAAAGTAAAAGATGCAAATAGCAAGATATGTAAACAATGATAATATGGATACTAGGGTATTCAAATCCACCAATAACCTATGATATGCATTCAACTTGTAATATTATTCTTGTCCTTATAGTAGATTCAAGTCTACCGTATAACTAAGGTGTTTCTCCAATGGATAATTTAATCACAACTAAAGTATTTCTCCAAAGCATTAATTGTCTAATTAAGCACAACTAATCTAAAGATCAATATTTGGTTAAGCATGAGTTGTAGCATAATCAACATAGAGATATTCTAACTACAATGGATACATGGCATACATTGTGAGAGCAAGATGTTGACAAACTTGGATTAAATTATATCTTTAAACAATTCTAAACTTTCAAGAACAAGATACAAGATATGAATACATACCAATGAGATTAGGGCTTCATCTAAACCCTAGTAAATGAAACTAGAACATGAAGAACATTACAACAAAACTTAAATTTGATAAACTAACATGAACAAGCTATTCTTGGATGGTTTTTCAACACAACAACCCTCTCTATTTATACACAAAATTCCCTTAAGCACTTGGATCCGAATTTTGGCACTCATCCACTCAAAAAAACATGTTTTCTTAATTGATGGAATATATTTGGTTGTGGGAAACAAATTGGGAGTGATTGAGTGAGAGAATGGGGGTGAGGTGGATGTTTTGGAAAGAATCCAATGGGGGTGAGGTAGATGTTTTGGAAAGAATCCAATGGGGGTGAGGTGGAAATGGATTTGGGTCTTGGGTTTTGGATCATGGGTTTTGGATCATGGGTTGTTTAATCCCATGAATTTGTAAACAGGTTGCCACTGATGCGCGAGCGGGTTGCAACGCTTCCAACTTTCTTCTCTTTTGTCTTCTCAATTCTTCCAAGCTTTATTTAGTACTTAAAAACACAAAATTAATTAATACAAATATTTATTCTTGAAAATGGTAAAAATGCAGAATTTGGGATAATATATGACTTTGAAGCGCGAAAGATGAGTTAAGTGCCAATGAAAAGGTGTATGAATATGCAATATTTGGCACTCATCACCTACTCTTCCATGCTCTGCCCAAAGATCCACTCTCAGATATTCTCTTAATTGGTCATACAGATTCTGGTTTTGAATATAATTAGTTATTTTCCCAAAATTTCTTGCAGGAAAGCCTCTTTGTGGTTAAATCTCAGGCCTCGGATCTTCATTTTCATAGTTAGTCCACTCATTATTGCGACGGGTTTCCTGAATTACCATGTTATGAAGAATAATGCAAGTGAGTGTAGTATTGTGCATTTCACGAGGACTCAACCCACGATATGACCCACAAGTGATGGAGAACTTTCCTTTTAAAATTTCAAAAGTGTGTTCCTCAATGCACCCGCAGGGGGATGGCGGTAACATTGAACCAAGGTTGACCATTTTGGGTAGATACCATCCGTAAGATAATACCCATGAGTGTATTGTTGGACGTTGATGTTAAAACGGACTTGGGGACAAATTCCATACTTCAGATCTTCAAACATAGGAGAATTTTGCAAAAAATTAATATCATTTTGTGAACCCGGAACACCAAAATAAACGTGCCATATCCAATGTAGTTGCAGGAAATCCTACAATACATCCCTCATAAGAATTCATAACAATCAACACATTTCTTAAGATCAATAACGACACTTTTTATTAATTGAATCTAGAAATTTTACAAGAAGGAAGTGAAATCAAAAATACAACACTGTTTTGGACTTTCTCTCTCCTCCAAACTTTTTCAACACTCCAAAAATTATCTCTCTCTTACCTTATTCCTATTCATCTCTTTATATAGGGTATTCCGTAGTGGATGGAAGTTAAGTTGACCTTTATATTCGGATCTGACTTGCGATATTTCACAAGTTTACAAATGTTAACTTCGCAAACATCCTAAATTTCTATAGATCATCACACTTTTCTCATGTTTACGCCATCGTCATCTGCTACGTCATTCCTGTAGTTAATCAGCGACGGTTTCGCAGTGTACTTTTGATGGTAACTTTGCAAGGTCACTACTGTGGCGATATTCTGATCCTACATCTTGCCTCTTCTCATGTATTCTCTGCAAAGGGGAGAATGTCATGAGAATTTGTACTTCAGAATGTCGCAGCTGTTCATATTCATATGTATTTCTGTACTGATATGGTTCTGTATTTTCCACAAAATTTGCTATACGTATCTCTTCTTCCATCCATTTCTTGACACGTCTCTTTCAAACGTTACTTCTCAGCCTTTCACGTCTACTCTTCGCATTAAATATGTTTATCTTCTCGAGAATTCTCTTCCCTATATATGTTCTTCTCATTCTCTTCTTTTTTACTTATTTCTCAACTTCTCTGCAACTTTACTGTTCTTCCGTAAATTTTGTATCTTCTGCTGTTGTAACTTTTCCCGTTTCTTTATTTTTCGAGATTTAACTTCTCCTTCATTCCCATACTTTAAATGCCTCCAAGTGGTCATAAGGCTAAAAAATTTCTTGAAGGAATTCAGAAAGTTCTTTAAGAGAAAGGTTTTACACTATCCACCATTCCCAATCAAGAAGCTACCACCATTCTTTCTGCTAAATTATTTTCTGATCATCATTGTGATGATAAAGAGATCATAGTTTCGCTGAGTCAGATTCTCGCTGGCCTTCCTATCCCTCTTTATGATCCTAACCTTCCTTTATTCTATGAAATTCTCTCCCACGCGAAGTTCTCGCGGGAAATATATCAATTAAGTGGGGATTGCATTCGATTAATGATTGAATTCGCAAACCGTGGTGCTCGCAAAGGGTCTCTTTATTCAAAAGATGTTAGGGATACTGAATTTAAGGAATTAGAAATTCTTCCCGAAAGATACACTGCAGAAAGCTTCTTTGATAATTATGAACTAATACCTATGAAGAACGTCAAAACTCGTTGGGGTATTCGCTTGAAGAGGAAGGAAAATGTCGATGACGATAAAAAGCTTATGCATGACATTGATTGGCATCCTGGAAAGAATAAAACTCCTCGCCAATCCAAAGATGAAAAATGGTGCGTCTTTCCACTGAGTCTGAGGGGCCCTTATGTTTCTGGTTCAAACGTACTTCCTGCGAATCTCGCTACTTACCAACCTTGGGTATTTAATTGGCCCGAGAAAGAGAAAGAGGTATGTTTCTTTCGTTCAGTATATTATCTTCATTCCTCTTTATACTTATTAACTTTGCGAAAACTTCAGATTGACAAGTTAAGAAGAAGCTACAAGAGAACTAGCAAGGCAAGCACCCTAGCAACACTTCGCTCGATCACGGATGAAGTAAGAAATACTTTCCTTTATCACTTTTAACAATATTGTTGCCTCTGTTTCTTATCTTCACTCGTGTGCATAGATTGGCGTTGTAGTTGCGGAAGAAGAAGGGTCTAATGCTGCGAATACCAAAGTCAAGGGTAAAAATGTTCTTCGCAAGGAAAAATCCGCTGCCCCGTCTTCAAAGAAAAAAAAAGTTCGCTCTCCCTCTCCCTCAAGTTCCCACTATGATGAGAGTACAGATGATGATGTTGTATTCACAAAGGAAGGTTCCTCTTCTGAGTCTTCAATGGCACAATTGTCTAGCATCTTTTCTGATTCCATGCAAGGGATTGGTAATGACAATCTCACCAATACATGCAAAGCTCTTGTGAACATCTGTGACTCCACTCTATTGGATGGTGATAGTTGATAGGTGTCGAAAACACCTTAACTTTATATCTAGTATTTATGCTTTCTTTGCTATTGTCTTTGAGAATTGTGTCTCTTATGTTTGATTTTGAGTTTATTAGGTGCAATGGAGTCATTTGGAGTGAAAGGAGAAGAAATCACTCATTTAGAGCGAAAAAAGGCAAAAATGTCGATTCACATGCGATATTCGGATCATGCTAGGTGGTGCAAAAGGAGTTATGCAGGAAATTATTCAGTCAGTCTCCTAAAACTAATAGTTGAACAGAGAATTACACTGTCGGTTATCTGGAACCGATAGGCTAAATAATCAGATTTCACTTATCTATTGTACAGGGGTGGCTATATCCACTAGCCTATTCCTACATAAGACCTGAAATTCAGAGTATATTCTATCGTTGGTTTCACCTGAGATGAATGGAAGAGGTGAGAAAACGGCTATTATTATTGCCAAGAGAGATGGAGAAGCATAACAGAGAGAGAGTTGAATTAAATCTAGAAGATGAATCTATTTAGAGATGGTTGTGGTTTTGTTCATGTGGATGAAAGCATCAGAGAGTATATAAGTTAGGGTTTCTCTGGAATTGAAACGAATTGAAGAAATGGGTGTTTGTGAAGAGTTGTTGCCGTTGATTTTCATGGGTTTTGTGGATGTACAGTTGGGAAATGATGTTGATGCTGCCATTGAAGATGTGAAGAAGATATGAAGATAAAAGATTCTGAAATCAAAGTTAGGATCAAATCATGGATAGAGGAGAAGTAGAAGATATTGATGTTGTTTGAATCTGGTTTCGATTTGTGAATTGGTGATGCTCATGGGTTGAACTCAATTTGCAGTGGTGTTTGCAATGTGAAATTAGGGATTGAGAAACAAAATTGAGGAGTTGAAGTTAAAGTTCGCAATGGATACCATGGGTTCTTGAAGTGGATAAATCAGGAATTAGATGAGTGTTTACAGGGGGTTAAGAGCTAGTGGTGATAGCTGAAATGGAGGAGGTGCACCCAAGAAGAAATTGGTGATTTTATATTGCTGCAAAAAATGGGTTGGAGTCTGTATATTGATTGAAGGGAATGAATGGAAAGATGGGTATTGTGGGATTCTGAAGCAGGTGGAGAATTTGAGGTTGTAGGTGGAACTGTTGGTGATTGCAATAGCTAAATGGGTTTGCAGGATAGGGTTCATTTTTTGCTGCCAGAGACTAGATGATGGAGCTATGTATGTTGCTGCGATGGTAAACATGGATTTGCAGGTGGAGTCATATTGAATTTACAGAAGATTATGCACATAGGAGAGCAGATGCAATTGAGTGCCTGAGATAGAAATGATGTTTGCGCATTTGGCTGTGATTGTATGCTTTGCATGGTTAGAAGTTCAGAGAAAGATAGAATGGGAATTACAACAACAACAGAGATAGAATAGAGAGTGGAAGCAATGAATTGAAGCTGCGGGTGAATCTGCAGCTCAGGTGCAGTGATATTATTGCAATGTAGTGCTGGTGAGAATGGAAGGCTAAAGAAGAAGTTGCAGGACATGGAACTGGATTTGGACAAGGTGGAGATGCTGTTGTAGTTGGTCTTCTACTGAAATTGGCAGTAAAATGGTTGGATTTTGAGTTGATTCAGGGAAGGTTTGAAGTTGCTGGATGAGAAAATGAAGCCGAAATGGTGGTATACTTGGGTTGGCAGCAAGTGGAAGAAGTGCAGCTGTTGAACACTGATTCAGTTGAATGGTTTACAGGGATTTGTGGTACAAAGGCTAGTTGTGAACTTGCAGTCTTGGAGAGAGTTTTTGGTTGCACCTACAGATGGTTTTGGTGTGCGCTGCAATGGATGAAAGGGTCAAGAATGAGCTGAAATGAGATTGCAAATCTGGGGAGTGTGGTTTGGTTTGAGTATGGTTTGTTGCTGGCATTATGGAGACTGAAATCAATGAGAATTTATGGCCAAAGATGTGAGAGTTTAATAGAATTTTGGATCCAGCTGCAGAAAAAGTGCGGAAACGCAGTGAGAATGGTGAGCTGGTGGTACCAGTTATGGTTATCGGATTTCTGAACCAAAAGTGGGGATCATAATATTTCAGTGAATCATGAAAGGGGTATGTGTTGGATGCATGATTCCACCGCGACATATATGAGTTTGGAGCTACGCTTTTGGGTACGTTTCGCAAGAACAAGGAATTGGTTTAGATGGTATTTTGTGAATGTTTGAACTGCAGAGAAGTAGAGTTCAGGTGCTGGAAGGATACAATTTCTTGGTGACAGTTTCTGATTATTCAGGTGACTAGAGAATTTTCCGATGACAAATTCCGGCGATAGTGACCGAATTCCGGTGATGACGTTATCAACCGGCATCCAACTTTGGACCCAGAATTTCCAGAGAAGAGATTTTTTACCATATGGGCTTGGACCAATTGGAGACGGGTTTTGAGAAGACTTGACATACTTTTGGAAAGAGTATCCTTTTGGAATTGGAAGTATATATATAAATAGAAAAGTGTTTCTTTAAACCTAGGGATCTCCATTAGGGAGACTTCTACTTTCTTTCTAGGGTTTGCATGATAGTTTTATTCTTCAACTTTTATGATGAACTCCATAAACACAAGTAGTTGATTTTGTTATTGGTTAAAGATGTAGTTGGATTTTGAAAACAAGTTATGGATTTTATGAATTAGTTTTCTCTCAATATTGTCGTTCGATTTCTACTGTGTATAATAATTGCATGATTGATGTATTGCAATATGATTGAATGTTTGTTTGGTTAAGTCTAGAATTGATTGAACATACATCTATATCTATAGCTATTTTAGGGTTTTCATCAAGTGATAACCTTGAATACGAGTAGCATAATATGACTACGGTTTGTAGTGATACACTCTTGTAATCATATGTAGACTTTGACCTTTGTCCGAATTGTCATGCACAATGTATGATAGTTGCATTGATTAGCCTGTTTCTGAAACTTAATGCTCATAGGAATTGAACTTAATTAGCGTAAGGCGTTAGGTTAATCTTTAGGTAGAATTCACATACGCATCTCTAATGTGTGTGTTGATGAACTTAGGAAATTTACGGAGTATTCTTGCAATAAGGTATTCTAGGGCTTTTGATGATAGCGAGATTAAATACGAATTCTATTCATACTATCAAAAACTTGTTTACAATTGAAGATGAAACCTTTACCCAATATTCTCACATCCTTGATTTGCGTGCTTTATTTATTTGTTTTTGGTATAATTTAGTTTATTATAAATCAGAAAAATCCCCCTTGCTTTACATAAGAAACCGAAACATGTTGACAACTAAGTCCTCTCTGTGGGAACGATCCTTTCTTGCCCTTGCTATATTATATATTTTGAGTAGTAAAAAAGTGTAATTTATTTTTGACGCCTACTACAGCGATCAAATTTTGGCATCGCTACCGGTTGTCACTTGTTTTTGGTTTCTTATTTTTGTTTTTTTTTTAGTTTTTAGTTTTTTTTTTCTTATTTTCTGGTTCTTAACATAGTTTTGAGAACTCTTGTTTCAGGTACCAATTTTTATGGAAGGAGCATTTTGGAACAACGGATACGTTTTTCAACAACCTCAACACTATGACAATTACCCACCATCTATGAGATATAATCAAAATCAATTTATTGGTTATGATCAATATCCAAGAGCTTATGGTGATTTTCATACATACCAACAACAACCTTATAGTGGGTATGTAAGTCAAACACCAAGGTGGGATAATTCTACTTATAATTGGCTTCATTCGAGTTGTATGCAGATTTTGAATGGATTGCAATACATGCAACAAAGACTAGAGCAACTTGACCGTGATAGAGAGAATGTCTCACAAACCAATTTTTGCAACACCTTTTCTTACTCGACTCCAGATCATAGTTATGATCATTCACCCATTCAAAGGGAAGAGTCATGGGAAAGAGAACACATTGTAGCCAACAGTGGTAAGCATGTGAATGTCAGGAAACTTGCACATAAATTATACAAGTTGGAAGATGATGGAACCTCAGAAGAGCTTGTCGCAAAAATTAGTAGGACCATTCATATGGAACTTAAATGACTTCAGGATAAAGGTTATGAAACCGATAAAGATTCTTATTATGGTAAGTCTGAAAACGAAGATGGTTGTGTTGAAAAGGACTAACCTTTGGAGATATTTGATGACATTAGTGTAGTTGACTCAAATCTTGATCTTTATAATGGTCAAACACCTATTCAAAATGTACATGAGTATGATGAAACTAGTGTTTTACATAACTTCCTTGCAACAAGGTTTGAGTCTAATGAAGAAGAGTATGTTGAGAATGAGACCAGTATGACCAATATTGTGGAAGACCCAATTGAGCTTGCAAATGATTGTAATGATGATGTTTATGTCAAGACTTTGGTTAAGGCAGAAACTGATGAAGAATGGTTGCAAGGTTTGATAGAGAACCATGATATACAAGAGGTGAATAATTCACTTGAGTTTTTCAAGGATGAAGAGAATTCCGTAATACAAGAGATTGTGATAGGTTTTTCTAACCCTTTGCATATTAACTCTTCTCCTTTACCTCTTATTGGTTTGAATGTATGTGCATCGAGAATATTGTTGAATGACTTTATTTCTCGATTTCCGCCATTAGAGATGCTTGATTCTCATATTATGCAGGTTATGGAAAAGGAAACCGTGAAAGTTCCTGATTTTTATGTTCTTTATACACTTCCAAGTGTAGACAAGAATAAGTGTGGGGGAAACTTTTATCGGTTAATAGTTTCATTTCTGTTTTATATTACTAATATTTGTGTGAAGCTAGTGCTTCCAAAACATGTTCTATGGGAGGATCCCCAACTTTTCATATTATTGGTGTATGGGGAATTCGTCTTGCAAGTCGGGATGACGACTTTAAACCAAGCGCTAAATGGGAGGGAACCCATAGGATGAGTATTTCTTGACTTAGTTTTACTCTTGTCTTGTTTTTTGTTTTTCTTTTCTTGTATTTACTTTTTCTGGGTTTTTTTTTGTAACATTATCATGTAGTATTTCCCACCTTGACTTTCTTTGGACAATTCAATTTACATTGAGGACAATGTAAAGTTTAAGTGTGGGGGAGTGGTTTCTTTTGCATTGTATATTCTTCATAAATTTTCAACTTTTGTGTAAATTAGTGAATAAAAATGCCAACTTGTAGTTAGTTTAGAGTCATATAGTATACATGTCGCTAAGATTACATCGAGATTCTCATAAGAGTGACTGAACTTAGAGATGACAGAGAACATGATCGGGTTTCTTGAATGCATGAGAGTTAAAGTTGGATTTAACCTTCCCAGTGGCAAACAAGGATGCAGGCTGAATTCGGTAGTAGATTTGTGGTCCCCTATAGTGGAGACTACCCATGTTACATAATGTGAGGCACCGACCTTCAATTCTTTGTACCTGTCTAAATTTGTGCTTTTAGAGTGTATGTCACCGTACGTTAATTACGGGTAGAATGGTGAGCTACCCAACCTTCCACTAATTGAAGCACTATTTTGATCTCTTGAGTGATATTTTATCAATCATGATGGTGACATCGAATTGCTAACTTACATACCACTTATAATCTTGTTCTCAGTTAGCACCATCCACTTTATCTCTCTCAACACCGACAGGTCCATATAAACACCATCATTATCAACAAGAGGAGCATCACAAATTCGAAGGAAAGTTGCAAACGTTCAAGGTTTACAAGCAACAATACAAAAATTAGAACATTTCAGATTCGAGTAAAGCAACAAGACAAGGAGCAAAATTTTTACAAGTTGAAGACTTATGTACAAGAGCAAAGATTATCAAGATGAGAATTCAAGAAGTTTATGATATCGAGACATACAAGTTGTGAAGAATCAAGCAATAAAGTACTTACACCATGGCCTTTTGTACTTGCATTTTTATTATTTTATTTGTATTTTGTTTTCTCTTGTCGCGAAAAAAAAGAGAAAAAAATGGGGAAAAGTTATCACTATGCTAGGTCCCTTGTTAAAAAATAAAAATAAAAATAATAATCATTGTATCATTGTATCATATTTTGGGTTTGTATAGTTTGTTTTTATTTTTGTTCTTTAAATAAAGCCAATGGAAAGAAGGAATATCTATAATGAAGTTTCAAGCAACAAGGAATTAGAGGAGAGAATCACATTGTCAAGATTCAACGAAGTTCAAGAGTTATCATCAAGAGTTGAAGACCGAAGACGAAGATGAAGATAAAGATTGAAGACCGAAGACGTTTCTATGGATGATGTGAGAATGGTGCTAGTTGCACATCAAACGGATAACAAGGTAAGTAAGCATATTCCCACCTTCGTTAAGTGGTTGATTTACTTTCTTAGAGATCGTCAGAAAAATGGGTTTTCAAAATGAAAAAAAGATGTGGGTTTTTAAAATACTTCGGAGGGTTTTGCCTTCCCACCATTCAACGTGTTGCAGGATTCTCTCTTCATTCCTACCTGGACATATGTGTGACCCATAAAAAGTTATTTATTATTGAGAGCAACTTCATAAAACCCTTTCTTGTAAGGCAGAGGCGAGACTTTCGATCACTTCGAACCCGAATTTCTTTCAATAAGGGATGGTTATTTCTCTCTCAACTTTTAAGGGTGAGATTATGTTTATGTATGTGTCTAACTTCTTATGACTAGTGTGCAGACTTTCTATGTCTTCTTAGCACGTTGGATGATATCATTTAGGAGAACTAGTAAGTTGGTAATATAGGTTTTTTAGGTAGACCTCTTGTAAACCTTCACGAGACTATAACTCGTCCACTAGGGACACCTAGGGGTTCAAAGGCTTGTTATTTATGCTAAAAGTAACCGTAGCCTCGACGACACGGAGTTGTATGTATGTTTTAGAATTATTTTGTTTGATTTGCTCGAGGACTAGCAAAGTCTAAGTGTGGGGGAATTTGATAGGTGTTGAAAACACCTTAATTTTATATCTATTATTTATGCTTTTTTTGCTATTTTCTTTGTAAATTGTGTCTCTTATGTTTGATTTTGAGTTTATTAGGTGCAATGGAGTCATTTGGAGCGAAATAAGAAGAAATCACTCATTTAGAGCGAAAAAGGAAAAAATGTCGATTCACATGCGATATTCGGAGCAGGCTAGGTGGTGAAAGAGGAGTTATGCAGTAAATTATTCAGTCAGTTACCTAAAACTAACAGTTGAACAGAGAATTACACTGTCGGTTATCTGGAATCGACATGCTAAATAATCAAATTGCCCTTATCTACTGTACATGGGTGGCTATATCCACTAGCCTATTCCTACACAAGACCTGAAATTCGGAGTGTATTCTATCGTTGGTTTCACCTGAGATGAATGGAAGAGGTGAGAAAACGGTTGTTATTATTGCCAAGAGAGATAGAGAAGCAGAACAGAGAGGAAGAGTTGAATTAAATCGAGAAGATGAATCTGTTGAGAGATGGTTTTGGTTTTGTTCATGTGGATTAAAGCATCAGAGAGGATAGAAGTCAGGGTTTCTCTGGAACTGAATCGAATTGAAGAAATGGGTGTTTGTGAAGAGTTGTTGCCGTTTATTTTCATGGGTTTTGTGGCTGTACAGTTGGGAAATGATGTTGATGCTGCCATTGAAGATGTGAAGAAGAGATGAAGATCTGAGATTCAGAAACCAAAGTTAAGAGCAAATCAGGGATAGAGGAGAAGTAGAAGATGTTGATATTGTTCGAATCTGGTTTCGATTTGTGAATTGGTGATGCTCAAGGGTTGAGCTCGATTTGCAGTGGTGTTTGCAATGTGAAATTAGGGATTGAGAAACGAAATTGAGGAGTTGAAGTTAAAGTTCTCAATGGATACCATGGGTTCTTGAAGTGGATAAATCAGGAATTAGATGAGTGTTTACAGGGGGTTAAGAGCTAGTGGTGATAGCTGAAATGGAGGAGGTGCACCCAAGAAGAAATTGGTGATTTGAAATTACTGCGAAAAATGGGTTGGAGTCTGTATATTGATTGAAGGGAATTAATCGCAAGATGGGTATTGTGGGATTCTGAAGCAGATGGAGAATTTGAGGTTGCAGGTGGAACTGTTGGTGATTGCAACAGCTAAATGGGTTTGCAGGATATGGTTCATTTTTTGCTGCCAGAGACAAGATGATGGAGCTCTGTATGTTGTTGCGATGGTAAACATGGATTTGCAGGTGGAGTCTTAAAGAAGTTATAGAAGATTATGCACAAAAGGAGAGCAGCTGCAATTGAGTGCCTGAGATAGAAATGATGTTTGCGCGTTTGGCTATGAATGTATGCTCTGCATGGTTAGAATTTCAGAGAAAGAGAGAATGGGAATTACAGCAACAACAGAGATGGAATAGAGAGTGGAAGCAATAAATTGAAGCTGCGGGTGAAGCTGCAGCTCAGGTTCAGTGATATTGTTGCAATGCAGTGCTGGTGAGAATGGCAGGCTAAAGCAACAGTTGCTGGACATGGAACTGGATTTGGACAAGGTGGTGATGCAGTTGTAGTTTGTCTTCTACTGAAATTGGCAGTAAAATGGTTGTATTTTGAGTTGATTCAGGGAAGGTTTGAAGTTGCTGGCTGAGACAATGAAGCCGAAATGGTGGTATACTTGGGTTGGAAGCAAGTGGAAGAAGTGAAGCTATTGAACATTGATTCAGTTGAATGGTTTACAGGGATTTTTGGTGCAAAGGATAGTTGTGAACTTGTAGGCTTGGAGAGAGGTTTTGGTTGCACCTACAGATGGTTGTGATATGCGCTGCAATGGATGAAAGGGTCAAGAAGGAGCTGCAATGAGATTGCAAATCTGGGGAGTGTGGTTTGGTTTGAGTATGTTTGTTGCTGGAATTATGGAGACTGAAATCAATGAGAATTTATGGCCAAAGCTGTGAGAGTTTAATAGAATTTTGTAGCCAGCTGTAGAAACAGTGCGAAAACGCAGTCAGAATGGTGAGCTGGTGGTACCAGATCTGGTTATCGGATTTCTGAACCGAAAGTGGGGATCATAATATTTCAGTGAATTACGAAGGGGGTATGTGTTGGATGCATGATTCGGCCACGGCATATATGAGTTGGAGCTACGCTTTTGGGTACATTTCATAAGAACAAGGAATTGGTTTAGATGGTATTTTGTGAATATTTGAACTGCAGAGAAGTATAGTTTAGGTGCTGGAAGGATACAATTTCCTGGTGACAGTTTCTGATTATTCAGGTGGCCAGAGAATTTTCAGATGACAAATTTCGGCGACTGTGACCGGATTCCGGTGATGAGGTCATCAACCGGCAGCCAACTTTGGACCCAGAATTTCCAGAGAATAGATGTTTTACCACATGGGCTTGGACCAATTGGCGACGGGTTTTGAGAAGACTTGACCTAATTTTGGAAAGAGTATCCTTTTGGAATTGGAAGCATATAAATAGAAAAGTATTTCTCTAAACCTAGGGATCTCCATTAGGGAGACTTCTACTTTCTTTCTAGGGTTTGCATGATAGTTTTATTCTCCAACTTTTATGATGAACTCCATAAACACAAGTAGTTGATTTTGTTATTGGTTAAAGATATAGTTGGATTTTGAAAACAAGTTATGGATTTTATAAATTAGTTTTCTCTCAATATTATCGTTCGATTTCTACTGCGTATAATAATTGCATGATTGATGTATTGCAATATGATTGAATGTTTGTTTAGTTAAGTCTAGAATTGATTGAACATACATCTATATCTATAGCTATTTTAGGGATTTCATCAAGTGATAACCTTGAATACGAGTAGCATGATATGACTACGGTTTGTAGTGATACACTCTTGTAATCATATGTAGACTTTGATATTTGTCCAAATTGTCATGCACAATGTATGATAGTTGCATTGATTAGACTATTTCTGAAACTTAATGCTCCTAGGAATTGAACTTAATTAGCGCAAGGCGTTAGGTTATTTTTTAGGTAGAATTCACATACGCAGCTCTAATGTGTGTGTTGATGAACTTAGGAAATTTACGGAGTATTATTGCAATAAGGTATTCTAGGGATTTTGATGATAGCGAGATTAAATACGCATTCTATTCATACTATCAAAAACTCGCTATATTATATATTTTGAGTAGTAAGAAAGTGTAATTTATTTTTTACAATTGAAGATGAAACCTTTACCCAATATTCTCACATCCTTGATTTGCGTGCTTTATTTATTTATTTTTGGTATAATTTAGTTTATTATAAATTAGAAAAATCCCCCTTGCTTTACATAAGAAACCGAAACATGTTGGCAACTAATTCCTCTCTGTGGGAACGATCCTTTCTTGCCCTTGCTATATTATATATTTTGAGTAGTAAGAAAGTGTAATTTATTTTTGACGCCTACGCCATCGATCAATAGTTCTCTTCACGGAGTTTCTAGATCATTGGTTACATATCTTGTTATTTGACTCTTGAAAATTTCGAACTCACTTGGTATACAATTGGATTTGTTTTCTTTCATTTTTTATTTCTTCTTCATACTTATAATACAAAATTATATCTATCTTGATAATTTTTGCTTTCTTTCGCAGACTAGAAGAGCTTCTTTCATTGTTGCCTCATATTTGGAAAAAAGACGTGGGGCTCTTGAAAAGAAGAATCTTCTACTTTGCCAGAGAAACGAAGAACTGGAGGCTGAAGTTACTGATCTTCGCGAAAAGAATAAGCAGTTGGATTCTGAAAATTCCACTCAAAAGAACAAAATATCTAGTCTTCAAGATGCCAATAAGAAACTCTATGGTATAGAGTTTTTCTTCCTTTTCTTCATTTCGTTTTCTCATTATATTTCCTCATATGATTTACCATTTTCGCAGACGTTTATGGTCTTTCTGATGAAGCTACCATTCTTCGTTCTTTTCCCGAACCTATTGATAATGATACCCTGTTTGAACTCCTTAATAATTCTTTAAATAGTTTTTCAAACGACAAGATTAAGTCCCTTTCCGTAGATGAACTCAGATCCAAACTTCGCCTCTTAGAGATTGACCATAGATCCAGCTTAGGCTTAGCCAATAAATTTAAGCGTTTCTATATTAACTCTAAAGAGGAAATTAATAGTTTAAGGACCAAGAATAGTAGTCTCATAGATGAAAAAGATCATATTGCTCTCCAAGGTGCTCAAACTTTAGCGAAATTCCATGAAACTCTTATTGAGATTCAAATTGAACGAGATGAAGCTATTCGCTAAAACATTATACTTAGCGGAAGAGAGAGTCAAGTTCACTCATGTCTTATAATACATAATGATGGTGAATTCGCTTGGGCTGCGAAAGTTCTAGATAACGCCAGAAATAATTTAGGTGTAAATGTTAGTCTCCAAGCAGAGAAAACGTCATTGATTAGGGATATGATCTCTGACAGAGAAGGTTGTTAACTATTCTTCCTTGTTAATTATTTGTCTCTCATAAATTTCCACCAAGTCACTGATTCGCTATTGTATGTTTGTAGGGGCTGAAGAAAGGTTTTTCAAAAGAATTAAAGAACTTGAAACTGAGAAAGCGAAACTCGCAAAGGATCTTGCTTCTCGTAATGATAAATGTTCTAAGCTGAAGAGCCAGTTGAAAATTACTGTTGCGAACTTTAAAAATGATGCTACTCTTTTTCGCAACCAGACTATTAAAATGGTTTGTGATGACAATAACATTCCGCATTCCACTTATCCTTGTCTTTTAGATGAAGTCCTAAAGAACACTCTTGATTTGGTCATCTTTGATAGTGATGCTAGCGAAGAAGAAGAATCTGATGAAGATGTAGAAGAATAAGAGTCTGATGCTAGTGAGGAAGGAGAAGAGTCTGATGAGGATGATGAAGAATCAAGCAAGAAATAATTTTTGCTTCCTTCTTTGATTTTTTGTAATATGTGTATATTTGTCCTTTAATCTTCTATTTTTGTAATCTATCACTGCGAATTTATTCAGTTTCCGATAAAAGTTCTTATTTCTTTTTGTTTCTAACTTTCTACCTGCACGTGTTAGAGAACACAATTCTTTATTTTGCAATATGGGTTAATCAATATACAAGTATTAATATTTTATCTTATGCGTAAATCTATCATATGGAGACAAATAACATTTTCTCGTTCTATGAATTCCCATACTTGCCTATGTTATTTGTATTCAAATAAAAGATTAAGCAAGTTACCTTTGTACAGTAAGATTATTGTGAAGTCTTTCCGTATATGCATTCCCAAATCTCAAAGTTATTTCTGCATAATCTCGCAATCACATATTTTAGGATTGAAATCTATCTTGTATTCTGATGTGGTCTTATTTTTCCTTCCTAAGTAAAGGTATTATTTTTCCACCTCTTGTCATTGCGACAAAATCGCAGGACATCTTTGCATTTTCATGCAAAACCCATTGATCTTGCCTTAACCTTTTTGTCTTATGATTTTTGTTGCGACAATATGACAGGCCTAAATATTCTTTCGAAAATAAAGCCCCGTGACATTGCCGTCTTGCGACGAAATCGCAGGACGTCCTTACACTTTCATGTACTGACCAATTGATCTCGTCTTATCTTTATCTTTTCTATTATTGACTCTTCAGGCTTGTCGCACAAATATGACAAGCCTAAATATTCTTGCGAAAATAAAGCCTCATGACATTTGCGTCTTAAGACACTTATCAGCTCCCTAATGGAGGGTGCCGCCCTTATCTTCCCCCTGGTTGCCCCTTCAAGGAGACGTACCTCTACAATACAAGGTTGGATTCTCCCATCCGGTCTTAACAACAACTAGTTGTTTTCGCAGCCTCTTATCACCTTTGCCTATATGGCTTATGGTTACGAGACTGCACCCTAAGTGGGGTTTTCTTCAGGCCGAGTGCATCATAGTCAATAATTTCCAAGAATGGCCAGGTATGCTCCAGACGCCCCAGGCACTCTTGGCTCAACCATGTACCTCGGAACCTTAATCATATTCTGCACCCCTTAGAAGAGACCCTCAGTCGTCCAACCTGAATCATAAGTCTAGGTTGAAAATCCAAGGTATCTCTCCTGGATGGGTTTTTATTGACCCCAAATCTCCATGGCTCAGGTTCCAGTAGCGGTGTAACCTTTTCGCCGAGCCATGTAACAGGTACCCCCTTCTATGATGCACTTTAGGTCTTACATTTGCCTCTTGCAAAATTTTGATTTCGCGAACTAGGGTGCACGCCATAGTAGGTTTTCCCCATTCTGATTGTTCTGATTATTCTGTTTTTGCATTTAAGCTCTTATTGTAATTTTTCAATTCTCGTCTTTGTCATTCCATAAAACATATTTTTTGAAATTTTTTGTAACAAATCAGTCATACATTTTTCTTTCTTTTCTCAATTTTATTCTGATATCAAATTCTAAGTTTCTTACCTTTGCTGCTTTCTGCCTCTGCATCATTGATATTTTCTGCGGATTTCTTGTTTTCTGCGAACGTTTCACCACTTCCTATTTTCAACAAACATTTACTTCGCAACATTTCTTCTTTTCTCTTCTCTACTGCATCAACCATCAATCTCTCACTTCTCTGCTTTCCTTTAATGTTACGTTTCCAATTCTCTTTCTATGTAGTTCGTTCTTAGCATGACTCAACATCAATTTAATAACATTTCTTTCCTTCAATCAAATATCCTTTTATAATGCCAACTCCACTCAGATGAGGGAACTTGATGCACTGATGAAATGTCGATGCTACGCCTAGAATCCCATGTAGCCAAGGTCTGCCAATTAAGGCGTTGTATGGTGACTCCACGTCGGCAACACAAAATAGAATTTCAGAATATATTCCTTTCAATGGAATTCTCATAGTGAACTTCACCTTTAGGTTTATTATCATTTCCGTTGAAACCATAGATTTTGTAAGTTGAAGGTATCAAATCTCCATCTTTTCCACCCATAGTTTTATAAGCATGATAGAACAAGATATCCATAGAACTTCCAGTATCCATTAAAACTCTGTTGATTTCCCATGATTCCCAAGCTTCATCATCTTCATCATCACTTGGTTTTGGATTAATCTCTAATCTCACCACCAATGGGTTTTCATGCATTTCTCCACCTTCAGGTACTTCTTCTGCGGTGAAGGAAATAGTCTGCTTTTTCCAGTCTTTTAACGGCGAGACCTTCGCAATGTTCATTATTTCTCTCCCATCAGCATCTCTTGTGAAAACTCTTCTTAGAACATTATCGAGAAAGTATTCAATCATTTTGTATAAATGTACAATAGAGTGACAAAACAGATTCTTCGCTTTTGCTCTAACTTCTATTACAAATATTTTTCCTCCCTTTATTGTATTAACTCTGTGAATTTATGGTAAAGGTGGTAACGGTTGAGATTGAGGTTGTCCCATGAGAAAATGATTTAATTTTCCCTAATCTATCATTCTGAGAATGATTCTCTTTATATTTCTGCAGTCATTTGTTAAATGTCCATCAAAATGATGGTAAGAACAAAATTCTTGACTTCGGTGATTTGGAGGTGGTTCTTTTCCCATATTCCAGGGTGCTGGTATATTCTCCATCAAGATTATAGCTTCCCATATTTTTTCTACACTATCACTCAGAGGTGGCATCTTGATCTCTTCCAATATCATCTTATGATTTCCTTGGCCTCTGTGATAATTTTTCCTTTGACCTCCGTATGTTTCTTTCAGCTGATAAAGTCTTGGAATCTTATTATTTCCACCTCGGCTATAGAAGTTTCTTTCTATTTCAAATTCTTCTTGATCACGACTCCCCATAGCTACTAGCTTATGCTGACTATTCTCCATCATCTTTTCTTGTTGTGTCTGCGAAGTGCTCGCCACTGTGTTTATCAATTTCGGTAATAGGATTGCATTCGCTGATTTTGAACTTGTGTTCTTAACTGGGTATGATTCCATCTCATTTTGTTTTTCCTCAAGAGCAATATATTCTTCCTGGAGCTCTCACAATTCAGTCATTGTGATCGTGTTCTTGACTCTGAAAATTTGAATATACAGCAGGTTGGTTGCGAGCATTGCATTAATAAATGATAAAATGAGATATCTCTCATCCACACGACCAGCCATATCACTACACATTGTCTTCCACCTCGTGGTTAAATGCTTCAAACTTTCACCAACCCTTTGTTTTAACCCAAATACATCTTCAATACCAGATCGCGAGGAATTATTACTTATATACTCCCCTAAGAACGTAGTATGCAAATGGTTGAAAGATGTTATGGTATTCTTTGGTAAACCTTCAAGCCACTTTAAGGCCTCTCCAGTTATACTTGAAGCAAAATATTTGCACAATACAGCATCATGATTTTCCTACTGTAGCATACATCTCACGTAAACTTTAATGTGTTGAATTGCACAAGTTGTCCCGTCAAAGATGCTAGTTAACGCAGGCAGGTTGCACTTTGGGGGTATTCCTCCTAATTATACTTCTTGTGTGAATGGAGATTTTGTAGCTTCTTCTATAGCTTCATCCAATTGTCTTCTGCCTCCTTTTTTTCGGTTATATAGCATTCCTCTCATCTCCGCTAATTCTTTTAAAATTTGATCATTTATTCTAGGATTTTGGTCCATTGGTCTCTTTAATTCTGCTTCTCTCCTTCTACGTTCATGTCTGTCTTGTCTTGCGAAATTTTGATTTTCTTCTCGTCTTTCCCTGCGATCTCCTCTTTCATCTCCTTCATGAATTCGCACATGATTGTACCTCTCATTTTCTCCTCTGCGATTTTGGTCATTCCTCATCAATTCTCTTTGTTGCCTTTCAGCTCTCCTTTGTATTCTATCATATTCCTCATTGATATTTCCATTATTGCGATTTTGTTCACGCCTTCTTTCTCGATTATCATGATTATTCTGGCGTATTGCCTCTTGGAGCTCTTGTTCCTCCACTTCTTCTCTCAACCTTTCCCTTTCACAAGCTAGACGTGCTTGTTCGGCATAATGTCTCTCGATTTAATATTCAATTACTTGTTGATTTCTTTGAATTTCTCTCCCATGTAATATTCTCTTTCCTTCTTCCTAATTTTCTTCGCCATCTTGATTATTTCGTTCTTGACGTCGCCCATTCTCCTGATTCCTATTGTTTTGTCAATTTTGGAGAATTTCGTCTTGTGGGATGTAACGATCTTCAATTATTTCTCTCCTTTCGCGACGTTCTTCATTTGGATGTTGTATTTCTTCTCGATTTCCTTCTCCAATATTTACCATAGGCAAATTTCATCTCACATCACTTCTAATTGATCTTGAGCTTGATCTTGTAGTACTTCTTAACCTTCTATTCTGTAATCTCATGTTTTCCATCCTCAATTCATGATTTTGCCTTGTCATATTTGCACGTTCTTCCACTTCTAATCTCCTTTCTTCGTGTATCATTTGCCTTAATGCCTCTAGTGTTCCAATTTCTTCCTTTTCATGGATTACTCTTCCAACTGCTTCTCGGTTTCTTTCTTCTTGTCTACCATTTCTTAATTGTTGCTCTTCTTCCACTTCTTCTGCTAAATATGACCGCCAAGTGTGTATACTCACTCTATCATAATCTGTAGTTCTATTTGGCGTTGGTATACACTGAATTAATTGTTGAACTTGATTCTCTCCATTGTTTCTTGTGTTCATTCTTGAAGATTCCACAATTTCATTTCTTCCTTCTCCAGCAATCCTCTTACTCCTTTTAGAAGTTGTTAGTTGTCTTGAAGTATTTCTTCTTCTAGCCATCTTTTCAATCTTAATGAACTGTTGAAAACTATGGAAAATTCTTCACCAATTACCCTAAATTCCTTCAAATCACAATTCAATCACCTCCCTGTTTCTAGCGCCATTATGTAGTTGCAGGAAATCCTACAATACATCCCTCATAAGAATTCATAACAATCAACACATTTCTTAAGATCAATAACGATACTTTTTATTAATTGAATCTAGAAATTTTACAAGAAGGAAGTGAAATAAAAAATACAACACTGTTTTGGACTTCCTCTCTCCTCCAAACTTTTTCAACACTCCAAAAATTATCTCTCTCTTACTTTATGCCGATTCATCTCTTTATACAGGGCATTCCATAGTGGATGATAGCTAAGTTAACCTTTATTTTCGGATCTGACTTGCGATATTTTGCAAGTTTACAAATGTTAATTTCGCAAACATCCTAAATTTCACTAGATCATAACACTTTTCTCATGTTTACGCCGTCGTCATATGTTACGTCATTCCTGTAGTTAATCAGGAATCCTTATCCTCATTACCATCAATATTTTCCTGATCTTCCTCGGTTTCGTAAATATGTTTGTACTTTTGATGGTAACTTCGCAAGGTCACTACTGTGGCGATATTCTGATCTTACATCCAACAATCATAAGAAGCGGCAACTTCAAGGATAATGGTTGGTTTCAGATAATGACCCTTATATTGACCTGCTCAATAAATAGGGCATCCTTGCCATACCCAATGCATACAATCAAGACTACATAGTATTCCAGGGAATCCTTATCCTCATTACCATCAATATTTTCCTAATATCTTCCTCGGTTGGTTATCGTAAATATGTTGGACCAAAATGATTAACTATTACCTCGCAAAACAATGAAAGGTAAGTGAATGAAGTTATTTTTCCCATACGAAGGTACTCACCATTCGCATCCGCTGGTTTGCGATAACCTAAAATCCGATTTCATGGAATCCTTATCCTCATTACTATACAAAGAAGTTAAGATGAGATCAGGGTTAGAACGTCTCGATTTCATAATATCGAGGTTGTATATTCACAACAGTGTTTAGACTTGTCATATTATCGCAAATACAAAAATTTACTACAAAGGGTGGCAAAAATAAGACCTTTATAAGGAAGGCATGATGGAAATTAATGAAATTCATTGCATCCAAAACATTATGAAGATTTGCTTAAATCCATACCATTGAAGAATTTTTACAAAAAGTCTTATCCAAAGAAGATAACATCATTGAAGAATTCTCACAAAGACTTAACAAAGATCGATTTTGAAGTAATCAAATACAGATAAGTTCATACTCGTAAAATTTCTCCATATATTGAATATTTTTCACAAATTCCTTCTTCAAGAATATATCATATTTATTATACTTCTTCAATGGATATTTAATTTTCGAAAGTTAAGTACTTATTATACTTCTTCATACAATTCTTATACTTCTTCATATATTGGGCAAACTTCTTCAAAAGTATTTTATACTTATTATACTTTTAAGGATATTTCATATTTGATGGATATTTATTATTTACCTCGCAATAAAAAGGCAAAAGGCTCATATTTCTTATACTTCAAAGGAGGAAACTTAGTAAGATAAATTGGGAAAGGATATTTTAATACTTCCGAAGTTGATCTGAAGAGCAATAATAAGGGGAAAAGGAATACTAAGCTAAGTATTTAAGATATATTATCCACATGATCAAGTTATGCAATAAGGGAAACAAACATCAAAGAAGTTAATTCAAATTAAGAATTCTACAATCAAGAAGAAAGTGTTGTATTAATGGACATACAAAAAAGAGTGAAGTTATTTTTCAGATCAAAATGATCTTCTTCTTCAACTTCACTATCATTTTTACTTCACTTTGATTTCCGGATATGTATCTTCAATTTCTTAAATAGGAGTCATCTTATCCTTGACATATAAACTATGGTTATGCTGGGAAATTAGAAGCTGAGATCTCAAAATTCAAATTACGAAGGAAAAGTAACCAAAATAATTACCATATTTCCTCTAGTTGTTTCTTATCCGAAGAAGAATTTTCAAGCTTTAATTGATTATTCTCCTCAAGAAGAGAAGAATTATCTTGCGATGCTCGCAGTTGGTTATATCAATATATTGTTTAGAAAAATACAAGAATGTTTCTTCTGTTTTGAAATTAAGGGTAACAATACATGACTATCGATAATATAAAGGATAATTGGTAATTATACCAATCTTCATCATTAGACGACGAGGTGTCTTATTATTTCTGAAGCATAATCAATATCGTGCATGAGAAGATCATCTGCTGCGATATTAGCTTTCGATGAAGACGAACACCTGATTACCTGAGGAATTAATGTGTAATTTTGAAGAAACCCTCAATGTTGTATAATTAGCGGCAACAATCTCTATATTTTCAAATCAAGGTTTTCTAAGGAATACAAAGATTTCCCAAAAGCGGCACGATTTGCGAATTCAACTAAGAGGCAAATACAATCACCGGTCAATTGGTAAATGGCACCGTAGAATAAAGGAAAGTTAACATCATACATTTGACCTCGTGAGATTAAAATTCTCAGATCATCCCGGACATAGTTGGTAAAGAGATTCACACAGAAAGGCAAGTTCCTCATTAATTTGTTTAGTTTCTTCTTTGGTGCCATTGAATATAAGAGGGAAAATTACCGGAAGTGATGAATAAGATGAAGAGAATCAAAGGATAATATTTATAAGAGAGTTTGATGAAAATATTTAATCCTAACGGTTACTTGATGGGTGGTTGGTTATTTCTTCTTCGTAGAATTGACATAAATATGTTGGACCGTAATAAATAAAGGAGAAAGGAGATATAAAATGATCGATGATGATTAACGAGGATGAGTTTACAATTCATATCAACTGTATAAGTTTTACTATAAAAAGTTCAAATGTAAAATTCGGGGGTTCTTTTAGTGAGTGTTAGAAAATATCTTAGGAAAGAATGAAAAACTATTCTAATTCCATTTTACTTTTTGTAATCAATTGAGAACATTAATAATAAAATTGTTATTCATCATCAAGAACTTCTTTAGTTTTTACTAATTCTATTGAGGGTATAGTTGTAGGTTATTCTGCAACTACAATGTTGGACCAAAATGATTAACTATTACCTCGCAAAACAATGAAAGGTAAGTGAATGAAGTTATTTTTCCCATACGAAGGTACTCACCATTCGCATCCGCTGGTTTGCGATAACCTAAAATCCTTAAAGCCAAATTAACTTTTTGTTAAGGACTATGGCCTATAATATTCAGTGCATCAAACTGATAATTAAGTTTAGGTTCTACTCGACAAAGCTCTTCAATAATATTTTCCACCAGATGTTGAGGCATGCATAATTGACATTGGGTCCATACAGATTACTAATCGAAATATTGGGTTAGGTTGTTAGACCCCCAGCTTTTTCAATTGGTATCAAAGCATGCAAACATGTTTAAAGACCTTATAAGTATGTGTTTGTAACGATATGACTCTATGGACAGAGGTACTATCTCTGATAAACGCGTCACCAGAAATATATAATATATTTCTAATAGGTCTATTAAAGAGAAAGATCCCTCAATCTCTCTTATAGACGAACCTAGTGTTCAAATAAAACAGTCTAACACTGACATAGTGACATGTGTTATCCTGATGAATCTTACTCTGTTGTTCAAGATGAAACATCTAGCGAGAGTAAACTAATTCTAAATCTTGTTAGAATTCAAGATGATAGATTCAAACAGTTGAAAAACATGTCAATGTCCTTCTTGGTGTAGTAAAATACCGTGGCTCCAATGAAAAGGCTTCTTATAAACAAAATCCTGAAGTTCGATCATCTTGTATCTTACTTAAGGCAAACCTTAAAAAGGATACTTTAGATGTTGAACATCTCTTGAGTAAACTCTCCATTCAATGATGTTCAGAAAAGTCTGCTATACCATCTACTTCTATTCAAACTGAAAAAGCTCTGTAATCTCAGATTCTCTTCCCACACAAACCAATATGCAGGGGATTCACACATCAGTTGGAAGAAAGAAATCTCCAGACGATAATGTTAGGTCTGAAACCTCTATTCACTCTCGTGATCAGAAAGTGTGCTTGTTTTGTGATTCAAAAGGGCATATAGTGTAAAAGAGGAAACCCAGGTTGAAAAATAAATCTTTGGTTCAACTTCAACATACCTTAGATTTGATTCTTAAAGGTGTAACTGACATTGGTATGTCTAAACCAATAGGTTTTAGTACGCATACTATGTTTCTTACCAGGAAGGTCAGTTCAATGAGTTCCTCAAATGCACAAAAGCATAATAGACCTTTTGACAAATATCGTCCAAGAAGAACTCATAATCTCTCTCCTATTAAAAATGGAGATAATAATGTGAATCATGTATCAAGTGAAGAATGCAGATATGAGCATATGGATGACAACCTAAAATTGATTATTGAGGGATACAAGGAAATCATAAACAAACTGTGTAGTTCATCCAGACAACATTCTTCAGGTAGAAATCCTTACTATGCGTCGTATTATGATGATAGTAAATTTTATGATGACTTTTCACATCATAACAGTCTTCCTCCAAGGTACAGAAGGAAGAGGTTTAACCAAAAACAATATTCATTTGATGATCTAAAAGCTCATACTTGTGTTACTTAATCACAAGGTTGAAATCACTCACACAAAAAATCCTAGTTGAGAGATATGTTCAGGTATACTTGTTAGAATGGTATTTTCAGATTCCCAAGATATTTTATTATCGTCTTTAGCCTGAGTATCCTTGTAAAAATACTTGCACAAGTATTTTGTCTTGCTATTGTCAATTTTTTGTTTTTTTGGTTAAACAAGGTGCTACTTATGTACTCTTAAAAATTGTTTCTCTTATGAGACATAGATTTTTGGAGTCATCATGAGGTTTCTCATTTTGCATGAGTTTTCAGCAAAGTCGTGTGCATACGACTCTTGTTCTGCTTTTGGGTCGAAATTGAACTCATATAGGTTACCCGTGTGACTGACACGAATCAATTAAGGAAACTATAAAACTTCCTTCTCTAAGAAACCTTTAAGTAGACGACCTATCGAGTTACGTAAGTCATGTACGCATACTCTAGGTTATTTTCTGGGTTATCAAGAATGTCTTCTTCTTTATCTCTCCGTGGTGATTTTGCAAATGGAGTTCTTGAGAAAGGTTTTGGTTTTGAATCAAAAGGAAGGAAGAAAAGAACTCTTGTAGAAGAAGGTGCACCTAATGCCTCATGATACTATGCCTACTCACACCAAGATGTTGAGAATGAGGATATGGTTTATACTGAAGTGGTTCATGACTTTCTTAAATACTTTAGGAAAGAAAAAATGCAACTTGTTGATACAATGAAGGATCTTGATGTGGTCAGAAGTGAGTTGAAAAAGGTTACTTCTGACCTTGGTCTCATAAATTCACATGTTGAAGAACTTCTCAATGAGGATTTCTTCTCTGAAGATGCAGTTGATAATATGAATCACAAGCTTAAAAGTCTCGAAACCCGTGAAGCTGTCGAACGTGAACTTTAGCTCGTGAACGGTTTCTAGTAGATTTGTTATTTTGTTTAGGAAGTCTTCTTATGAGAATTTTATTCTTGTGTTTTAGGAAGAATAACTAGAGTTTGGAATAGCCATTATTGTGATTACACATAGCTATGTCCAATATTTTCATCTTTGTTTTCTAGATTTATTTATTTAAACTCTAAAATTGTTCGGAAGATGATTTTTGCATTATTAATCTTTATGGTTTTATATAATGCAATATGTTATGGGATATGTGTGTTTGCATCCGTGAACTATTATTGTCTCAAACGATGTCAAAAGTTATCTCTTTTATATGTCGATATGCAAGTATTGATACAAGATCGATGAAATTTTGACAAACACAAATTGAACCTATTATTTCATTATGTAAATAATTGACGGAAGATATGATGAATTTTTGTTTACGAAGATTATGTCTATTGTATGTCATTGTGCAAACAGTGATGGAAAATAAAATAAATCCTTGTTCATGCCGCAATATTGATCTTCCCTGATCCATATTTTATGTATATACTGTGTAGCTCCATAAGTCTTCTTGCGTGAGAATTCCAAACTAGAGTAATCATAGATTCATTTGTGGTTTATTTTGGTTGTGTATTCCGATTAAATTAATCACGGGTTTTCTTGTGGTTAGTTTAATTGAGAATTTTGGATACAAAATCATTTTTGTGGTTTTGGTGTCCTAAGGAATCCTTTTTTTTCTTGTAAAAGTAAGGTCGCTCTTGTTGTTCTCTCGGGAATGACATCAAATGGGGGAGAGTTCTTTTGAACTTGCACTTAATTTCCATATCTTTGTGGGGAGTGCGGCTGTGGAATTTTTAGGAGTTATCTTGTATCTCTATAAACTCCTTGATGAATGTATTTAGCTTCGGATTTATGACTGCATTTAAACAAAGTTGATATGTCCTTTTCTTTGGCCTTGAAGCGTCTCCGTGAAAATTTCATTAGGATCCCGTTTTCGTACCTTTGCCAATTTTATTGACAAAAATGGGGAGAATTAATATGTAATTCGCACTACAAATACATATGGTTTTCGGATCATTATGTAAGGGGGAGTGGTTTTCGTGTTGAGATAAAAGTATTGACTAAGGGGGAGTGATACATATCACCATAGTATTTTTGTCGAAGTTGTGATATAAAAACTTTGATGTTGTATAATAATACTATGACATTGTATAACAATGATTGAAAGATTTTGTTTTCTCATTATTATGGATACGGAACTTCAACAACTATGATGCTGAACTGAACATCTATGGAATCATGGGAGTACTTGGAAAAGACGGAGTTTTCAAGTAATGTTGAAACACAAAGGATATCAAGCATGTGGAATGAGAAGCTACAAAGTTTTATCTATTTTGTAATCCATATGTATTGATAGTTTTTTCACTAAAATTGACAAAGGGGAAGATTGTTAGAGCATTGCTCGGTCGAACTCGCATGTGTTTCTATCTCAAGCATGTTTGTCAATATTAGTGATCAAACCTATATGTCTTGATTTCTAGTTTACTTATGACTAAGTCTCGGTCTAGGATAGTTACGTATAGTTGAGCTCCAGACTCCATGGAGATTATCTTACGAAGACGAAGAACTACTCAAGGAACCAGTGGAACTTCATCCGACCAAAAAGGTATGTGGAGACTTGAACTTATCTAGCACTTAAAAGTCTGTCTATCTCCTACTCTTGAGATAACAATCGTATAAGTATGATAGTTTTCATACATACACATTTGCTATTTCGAGCCGAGTTTACTCGCCTATCTTTTTCTCAAAATACGTGTTGGTAAGATTTCGCTTTAACCACCTTTCATCTTTACCCATGACGAAAGCATTATGATGTTTCAATCTTGAAAATAGATTTGGTGACGATAGTCGATTCTTATGTCTAACGACTATTACAACATTATAGAAGAATGTTTCAATGATTGAAATGTAGAGTTGAGATTAGTAACCACCAATGGATATAAGCATATATAGTGTGTTCGCACATTAGTGTATAAATCAATGTACCGGAAACCAAGTGCGTGCATATGTGTGCATGCGGTATTGGTGAAGGAGACAAGTTGGGTACGCGTACTGGCGGAAGTTCTTGAACCGAGAATTTCTGCTGAGTTTGTAGTTTTCAAACTAGTAAACCAGTTACCTTAGGTACGCGTACGCGTATGTGTACCCACGGAAGTTTTCAAACCGAAAATTTCTGCTGAGTTTGTAAACTCAAATCCGGTAGCTAAGGTACGCATACCCGTACGCGTACTCAAGCTGGTTATATTTCTCTAATCGGTTAGCTCATTGTTGATGGTGGGTTTTTGTTCAGGGCTAAAATTGTAAAACCAGTATTTTTACGCGTTGTTACCCTGCAAAGGGAAAGGCTGTTTAAAAGTGGCAGAGTGTAGAAAACCTCTACACTTTATTTATTCGAAGCAATTCAATAAAATAACAAGATTCACCCAGAATGGTGCGTGCAACAGCAATCCCAAAAATTCTGTGGATCTTATTAACATTATTAATTAATGCATAATTTGCCTAGTATTTTCCATGCTGTGTTCTCAGCCAAACTCTCAATATTGATATGACATGACGACTGAGTGCTCACTCTCATCATAGTAGCATGAATATCCATGCCAATATTGAGACATGCATGAAATACCCACACAGGATACATCACTCTCTGACAGAGAGTCACGCATCGACGCGCTTTGGTTAGCCGATCGACCATGCTTAATTTCCTTAAGGAAAATCTAGATTGTCCATGTTAGTCTCAGAAACAATCACGACCACACGAGTTGGCCGCATAATTTAACAAGCCTAGCCAAACCCTGGAAAAAATATGCAATTCTCATCCCTTTTGTAAATCAATTTGGGACGTCGAGACATACGATTAGAAGAAACAACATGGTTTCTAGATAGAAGTCGTTTCTCTCTTTGTTCCAGTTCAGAATCGAAAATTTTCAACTTTCCTGCTAGAGAATTTCTGGAAAGAGTATCAAGGTTATTTCCCTCAACGATGGCATGCTTCTTAGCATCGTATCTAGATGGCAGTGTGTTGATGGTGGATTTCTATTTAAAGCATAAAATTGTAAAAAGCCAATTTTTGTAAGCTGACGTCCTGCAAAGGATAAAGCCTTCAGGAGATGAATACTTCTCGCCATATTAATTCATTGGAACATGTGCAACTATCCCTGAGAATTAAAAACATACCCAGAACGGAGCATGTGGCAACCATCCCGACGGAGCATGTAGCAACCATCCCGGTTTTCTGTAGGTATGCAGCATTACTATTAATGCTTTAATTAAAGCCTTGTGTTCGACGTGCAAATACCTGTAGGCTACGGCAGGTTATACTATCCCCGTTGAACGCATGCAAGACTACCCATGTTAGTCTCGCTTGCTGAAAACAAACCCAAAAATATATCTCATCCGTCCAACTTTGCAGGCATAGATAGAGGGTGTATATATATATATATATTCAGGGGGTCCTGAGCATGCTACCATGATTACCTCGGACCCACCTTCACACATGACCGAACGGTCAAGACCAACTACGGTTGGTCCTTCCAGAATGTGCGCTCAAAGTGAGCATGACGCACGGCTAGGGTTCCTTTTAATCGTGAGCTTTCAACTTCGCCGGCATAGTCGGACGGCTTCGATTATACCCTAAAACAAGTAGTGAAGTGATGGTACACCATTGGCAGGCCCACTTTCTACCTACATGACTGAATCCCTCATAGGCAAGCTGTGGTGCAAGAAACGGTTGCCCAAACAAGGCTAGATTAACGCCTTATGCAGGTTGAGAAGATCCAAAACGATCACGACCATCCGACTTCGCTGGCATAGTTGGATGGCTTAGATTGCGCCCAGGGTCATAAAGCAAGCATGTACATGCTCATTGTCGACCCAAGATGTTGCATACATGGTCGGTCTCCCCAAAAGAGGCACACGCACCCCAAAACCGATCGCCCAAAGTGGCCGGTCCAAAACCCTAATTAGGGTTTGTGGCGCAGAAACATCTCGAGCGTCCATCTTCGCAGGCTTGGACGGAAGGCCAAGATGGAGACTTAGAAGGAACCGAGCATGCTAGCATGACCACCGTGGGCCCAGCTTCACGCCTAGCTGATCGTCCAAGACCGGCAGTGGTCAAGCTCCTCGGTACGCGCGCCCAAAGGTGACATGTCGCGGCCCCTCCATAAATTCTAATCTCGACCACTCGTATTTTCCACCTGAGTCGAGTGGCTTAGATTAAATATTTGCGAGTCAAGCAGGCATGGGCATGAACACCATTGAACTACCTCCATGCAGGGATGATTGGTTCCTCCATTGGAACTCTTTAAGCATGCAAACGTTTGGGCCGAAAGAGTCAGCATGCGCGCCTCCCATCCAACGACCGCAAGCAAGGCTACGAGTCATCTCGTCCGTCCAGCTTTGCAAGATTAGACGAATGGCTTAGGGTGCGAATCAACCAGCAAAAAAGGTATCACTATGACCACCATCAGTCACTCTTCTTCACAGGGTAACCGACCAAGGCATGGCTTGTCTATACAGCCTCCAAACGGTCACCTGAAGATGGCTGCATGCGATGTTATACCAAGTTCACGGTTCACCCTGCACTATTTTCTGTGGGTCCCGCGATCCACACACTCGAGACATTAATCACGTCACAACTGGGGGATATAAACTGGGGTATTGGTCTGGCGGTTTATAGAGTGCAGCGTGCAACGCGCCATCACAAGAACGTGTTAGGAAGACATGGGCGGTTAAGTCAGGATGGGAGAAGTGGGGAGTTCTGATCGTGTGACACTCACACACAACTCTACTCTTCCCTCACTCCACTTCCTCCACTTCCCACGAGAGACGTGAAGAAGGCTTAATGACTTGTATAAATAGGTTCTCTTCCCTATTTCCAAAGACAGAAGTTCGAACAACACAGAAAACCAAGTGTTAATCGTATTCAACACCCAGAGCATGCCTGCAACATTTGCTAGCCTTCTCAACCTTCTGTTAACAAGTCATCAAATAGCCTTCACCTTCATACTCTCAACGCCTTCTTCGCTTCCCTCCCCAAGATCAACCTCACATCCTTCACCTATGACCGAAACAAATCTGGAACGGCTGTGTCTTCGGTTTAGGCCAGAATTGTATAGATTATATCTCGAATCAAAGTGCTCATCGTGCAGCACATTTGTTGAATGTTTAAAATCACTTCTCATCCACACACACCCAAAATTACCTAAACCGGCAGAAGTAGTTTTATCCCACAAACAATTGGCGACCACAGTGGGAGGTTAATCTCTCGGTTGCAGAACTCGAATCTTTAAAGGCTACCAGTTTTTATTCGACTTCGGAGAGGCAGATCCTAGATTTGATTATCAATTCACTCTTCACCAAATCCCAGAAGTTCATCCCGAGATGTACTCCTGTTCGTTGAATCCTTCAGAAATCATGGATAATTCAAGTGTCATTGAAAATGTGACCAGGATGCTGGAAGATGTCCTGGAAAATCAAGCAGGTATTGCCAGAAGGCAGAGTGAAACCTTCCGTCTCTTGAACAACATATCGGCTCAATTACATGAGGGCTCTGCAAGCAGCTACCCGGGAAGTATCACTAATGATGCAAGAAATTCTGGAGGTCAGGTTTTCAGAAGAACTGGCGGAACACATGGCACCAGAGAACCCAGAGACCAACAAAACCTTTCACCTGGCAACGGGAGCTTGAGACGGATCGAACAACATGAAGAATTACGACGCTTGCCGGATGAAAACAGAGAATAAAACGCATACGAAGCCTTGTTAGAAGATTTATATCTCAAGACTCTTGCCAAAACTCAGAATAATACCCAACCCGTGCTGACTCTTCATCCAGGGGAAGAAACGCTGGAGGAAGGCGAAATCAATCATAGAGCATATGAACGTAGGAGCTTGCAGCCTTCAAATTACCAGCTCAACGACAATGCCATCTCTAGCGCAACATCCTCCATGTTTCAGCAGAATCTCCCGACCAAGAGGGCCGCGGATGCAGTGACGCGTGACAACGCCTCAATTCCGTCTCCAAAGCGTGCTTCACACCGAAACCCAAGGGAAGATCCACGACACACGCCGACGCAGGAAAGTTTAGACTCAAAAGATCCACGATTCCCGTTTCCCATAAGGAAGATTGTGGAGTTGTTGGAGATATGGGTACGTGATGGAGAAGTACGACTGCCGCCGATGCGACGTCCGCCCACCGATCAAGAGACAGCCAACCCGAGGTATTGTCATTACCATCGATTTCTCCATCACCCCACCAGCGAGTTCCACGCATTGAAACGCATTTTCCACGATAAGATAAATTCAGAGAAGCAATATTTCCCCTCAAGAATTTAGCACGCGCTCTTTGGGGAGAGGGTATTCGGAGTGCTCATTCTCATACTCGGATTTCGAAAGACAAGTAAGTCCCAGCAAACGTTACTGTAAGATATTTATACACCCTACTGGGGACTTGGCGTCCTACATATGTGAACAGGATACTCAATGAGAAAGCGCCATACATGCTCGCCACCCCTCACCTTTCCCTTTCACACTGCGTTTTCGATTTCACATGACGCGTATGATCACTCATAATATAAGATTCAGATTCTATTTTAGAATAATCTTTTCCAAAAGTAAAACATTCATAAAAGCATGTCATAAATAAACAAGTCCAAGATTTAATCACCTATCAATTCAAAACCTAAAACCAAACTGTGTGAAAGGAAATCCTCACAATCACTCGAAAAGCATCTAAAGAGAAAACACAAGTAGACGGCATGCATACTTCAGGGAAAATCTTTCAGCAGAACCTCATCCTTCTGAGCAAGAGCGGCTTCCATCTTCCGAAGAACGGCTTGCTGAAATTTCAACTCCTCGGCCAACCTACCAACCTTTTGTTTCTGACGAGCAACGCATTCAGTGGAAAGCACCGTACCTTGCTTCTTCTGAATCTCCTAAAACCCTTTGAAGAACCAAGGTTCATTGAAGTCATATTGCGCAAACACATCCAAGTGGCACTTCCAGTCTTCCATCACGTCTTCAGAAACATCACGACCAATGGCGACACTCATCTCGCGAATAGAGGGTAAGGCCTCCTGAACGCGATTCACCAAAGCAAGACGACTCTTCAGCTTCGTGGTGGTAGAAATATGGACGTATTTCTTCCATATTGTGGTATACAACTCCTCAAACTCGGCCGGCACGCTGAACCCTCCAACCAACACATGATCAGGGCGTGGATTATCAAAGGGGAGGTCGAACACACCACCAGGGACGACTGCTGGAGACAACATCTCTTTAGAAGGAACCATCGCAGTAGATGTCCCTTCCAAACTCCTCGAAGTGCTGGTCTGGATTGCTGACACAGCCTCATCTACAAGCTCATTAAAATTACCGCTCTGAAAGGCATTCTCTTCAATCGAGCTTGCACCATCTTCATCGTTGTATATGATAGGATCAGTGTTACCAGACTCATCTACATGAAGATCGATGTTGCCAGACTTCTCCGCATGAGGATCAGTGTTTCCAGACTGTTCTACATGAAGATCATTATTACCAGGCTTCTTAGCATGAAGATTTCCAGACTTCCCGTTGCCTCCACGCTCCTCATTGTAAACTCGGGCTAGCGCGACAAAGGAATTTTCTCCAGGAATATTCTGATCACCAACAAGGATTAGTAAAAGCTTCTCATGGAAGTTGAAACTGAAAATTAAACATAAAGAATTCAGAATACCTGCATATTGGAAGAGTTGAGAATTACTGGACTACATGCTTGCTTCTTTTCCTTGGACTTAAGATCGCAGTCGGTGGCGTTAACCCTGCCTCGCTTCCCTGGAAGGGGTTTCAATCGCCTATGACCAACCAAGACGTCATCGAGAGGTTTATCACGAAGGTCAGTTACCGCTTCGCTAGCAAATGATTTAAAGAGGAGTAATTGCCCCCTCCAAAAATCTTTGTGACCAGAAATAGCTACCGGCTTTCTCCCCGGGGAAGGAAAAGGAAGTTTCAGCTCCGGCGAGAAAACATCAACATCGAGGCATGATGACTTAAGTTCTTCTGAAGGCGTTGCGGGATGACGAAATGGGACACCTTGATCAAAACCCATTTGGCGAGCAGCTCTATCAATATTATATGGAATAATGCTTAGCCTGTCATCACAAAAAGAAGGAACATATCCTGGTATACAGCTCCGCAGGAAAACGACTTCTTCAGGGCTCATATCTCTCCCCTCAGGCGGCATCTCAATGACAGGGACGATGGAAGAAGGATGAACCGGCCCCCAAGGACGAAAGTCTATGGAACTCACACTATCGAGCAAGTCTACAAGCCTCACCCCAGCTTTTGGACGTCTATTCTACCAACAGAGTATTCTTGAATCACCATACAAGCTGGGGACTGAGGTTGTAGGAGTGGGAGCGTAATCCTTAAAGTGTTCCCACAAAAATGCCTGAAGAAAGACGACGTGCACATATGTATCCACCTTCATGTACCCGTTGGAAATATACATCTCCTCCACTAAAGAATTCATGTGACCATACAGCGAGCCTAGGAATAACGAAGCCAAAGGGAGAGTTATACCTTTGCCTAGCTTAATGGCGAATACGATGATTTTATTTCTGATAGTTTTCGTGCCGGAGCCGTCATCATGGATATCTCTGGACAACCACAAGGACAAGAATGCAGATGTGATAAGATCATCATTACCTTGCGTGGAAGACCATTCACTTACCCACCAAGTGTAGAAACATTTCGGCTTCTTCTCCAACTGATCGTATTCGTTCACCTTCTGAATTATAGCCTGATAGATGGTGTCTTCGCTTTCAAACAACTTGCAATTAAGACTGCCGGCGACAGGAAGGCTCATTAATGCATACACGCTCTCAAGAGTGATAGTCATTTCACCCCACGTGCATAAAGCTGTGTTCGTAGAAGGACACCATCGAGCAGCAAAAGCGAATAACCTGGGATATCCTTCTTGACATGAAAAATTGCAGACGCCTTAACAACATCAAGAATTCGCGCCCTGGTTAAGTTTCCTCTAATCTCTTCATTACCCAACATGCGCCACATCCATCCTTCGTATGATTCAAGTGGATTCTGGCAAATTCTGAAGTCAATAGGGGAAGGTAGATATTCTTTCTTCTGGATACAAAGCCTCATCACGCCTGCTAAAGACGATGGTAGACTCTCTTCACTTTCTGAAACGGTAATAAGGATTATATTATGTCTAGGGTGCCTCCTGACGATTGGAAAAGACTTGGTAAGCATTCCATCATTTATATTTGGCACATCTCTGAAAGAGTCGGCACATCCCTTCACAACAATATCCTTCGCGTTCATCATTGAGCAACTGCAATAAGATTGGAAGTGTTAGCATGTTTCCAAGGAGTCGTACAGCAATAAAAGATTCTCGTGATTCCCAAATTCGTTGTTAGGCACCTAATACGGAGATTACATGGGATTGGGATAGTTCGAGCGTCCTCCAATCAAACTCAATTGAGGGAAATTTACACTACCTTGTGTTCGATTATGAACCGGGAGCAATGGGTATGGAATCTAGTGTTATGTTATGTGCCATTCTCTTCATATGGAAGTTACCTATAGCATATCAAAATTTCACGACAATCTAATGAAAGACCAAGGAGGGGTGGCCAAAACATCAGAAGACACGCAACCTGAAAAAATTGTAAATACCTCCTGGAAGTTTACTATTTCGCGGTTTTTATCATCTAAACACGCTCAAAATACAAAAAGCTTCTTTTCAAAGCTTGGAAATTTTTTGGGCTTGAAGTTACATATGCGGAACGTCGAAATCCAAGTTTGTATGAAGATTCTACAGCAATTTCGGTAAACGCAAGCGCAAGAGTACCTCAAAATCACGCAGGCGGGCACTAAAGTTTGCATGCGTATCCCTAAAGCTAAGCCAACATGTCAACATATTTTTATACAGTTGGTTATCATGTCTACAAGTTCAAGATAGCGGTTCTACCAAGCTACAACCTGGGTTTTGACATGCAAGGATAAAGGGAACAAACGACATGTTCATGATTTCTTTTACTACGCAACCCTAACAGGCGGTAAAGGAACTAATCATGGTATGTTTTGCTGCACCTACAATCCTCTCAAAATGCAAAAGAAACTCTAACTAAATAATTAGGGTTTGCAAAAAAAAAAATCGCACCTACCTGACAAACGGCGTCGGCGGCGACAAAAACCAGCAACGGTGACGGTGAACTCCGGCGGCTGGAGTGATGGCGGCGCGGGAGAGAGATGGACGTCCACTCGAGAAGAAAAAAAAAATCGTGAAGAAAAAACGAAAAAAAGGGTTCTCCCTTTTATAGGCAAAATTTGAAGAATCCTGATTAGAAAAGGATTCCTTTCTGCTTCCAAAAAACCAAGAAGGGAAACCGGCCCACCCAAGATTTCATGCTTGCGACGGTATATCCACATGGACAATCACTAGCGGATGCCTTCCAAGGTTAGTTACCTTTATTTCTTTTACGTATATTTGTCACCATCTCATGCCTACCATACAATAGTGTAACCATTGCATGCTAGGTAGGGGACTTAATGTTGATGGTGGATTTCTATTTAAAGGCTAAAATTGTAAAAAGCCAATTTTTGTAAGCTGACGTCCTGCAAAGGATAAAGCCTTCAGGCGATGAATACTTCTCGCCATATTAATTCATTGGAGCATGTGCAACCATCCCTGAGAATTAAAAACATACCCAGAACGGAGCATGTGGCAACCATCCCGATGGAGCATGTAGCAACCATCCCGGTTTTCTGTAGGTATGCAGCATTACTATTAATGCTTTAATTAAAGCCTTGTGTTCGACGTGCAAATACCCGTAGGCTACGGAAGGTTATACTATCCCCGTTGAACGCATGCAAGACTACCCATGTTAGTCTCGCTTGCTGAAAACAAACCCAAAAATATATCTCATCCGTCCAACTTTGCAGGCATAGATGGAGGGTGTAGATATAGATTCAGGGGGTCCTGAGCATGCTACCATGATCACCTCGAACCCACCTTCACACATGACCGAACGGTCAAGACCAACTACGGTTGGTCCTTCCAGAACGTGCGCTCAAAGTGTGCATGACGCACGACTAGGGTTCCTTTTAATTGTGAGCGTCCAACTTCGCCGGCATAGTCGGACGGCTTAGATTATACCCTAAAACAAGTAGTGAAGTGATGGTACACCATTGGCGGGCCCACTTTCTACCTACATGACCGAATCCCTTATAGGCAAGCCGTGGTGCAAGAAACGATTGCCCAAACAAGGCTAGATTAACGCCTTATGCAGGTTGAGAAGATCCAAAACGATCACGACCATCCGACTTCGCTGGCATAGTTGGATGGCTTAGATTGCGCCCAGGGTCATAAAGCAAGCATGTACATGCTCACTGTCGACCCAAGATGTTGCATACATGGTCGGTCTCCCCAAAAAAGGCACACGCATCCCAAAACCGATCTCCCAAAGTGGCCGGTCCAAAACCCTAATTAGGGTTTGCGGCGCAGAAACATCTCGAGCGTCCATCTTCGCAGGCTTGGATGGAAGGCCAAGATAGAGACTTAGAAGGAACCGAGCATGCTAGCATGACCACCGTGGGCCCAGATTCACGCCTAGCTGATCGGACAAGACCGGCAGTGGTCAAGCTCCTCGGTACGCGCGCCCAAAAGTGACATGTCGCGGCCCCTCCATAAATTCTAATCTCGACCACTCGTCTTTGCCACCTGAGTCGAGTGGCTTAGATTAAATCTTTGTGAGTCAAGCAGGCATGGGCGTGAACACCATTGAACTACCTCCATGCAGGGCTGATCGGTTCCTCCTTTGGAACTCTTTAAGCATGCAAACGTTTGGGCCGAAAGAGGCAGCATGCGCGCCTCCCATCCAACGGTCACAAGCAAGGGTACGAGTCATCTCGTCCGTCCAGCTTTGCAAGCTTGGACGAATGGCTTAGGGTGCGAATCAACCAGAAAACAAGGTATCACTATGACCACCATCCGTCACTATTCTTCACAGGGTAACCGACCAAGGCATGGATTGTCTATACATCCACCAAACGGTCACCTGAAGATGGCTGCATGCGATGTTATACCAAGTTCACGGTTCACCCTGCACTATTTTCTGTGGGTCCCGCGATCCACACACTCGAGACATTAATCACGTCACAACTTGGGGATACAAACTGGGTATTGGTCTGGCGGTTTACAGCGTGCAGCGTGCAACGCGCCATCACAAGAACGTGTTAGGAATACATGGGCGGTTAAGTCAGGATGGGAGAAGTGGGGAGTTCTGATCGTGTGACACTCACACACAACTCCACTCTTCCCTCACTCCACTTCCTCCACTTCCCACGAGAGATGTGAAGAAGGCTTAATGACTTGTATAAATAGGTTCTCCTCCCTATTTCCAAAGACAGAATTTCGAACAACACAGAAAACCAAGTGTTAATCGTATTCAACACCCAGAGCCTGCCTGCAACATTTGATAGCCTGCTCAACCTTCTGTTAACAAGTCATCAAATAGCCTTGACCTTCATACTCTAAACACCTTCTTCGCTTCCATCCCCAAGATCAACCTCACATCCTTCACCTGTGACCGAAACAAATCTGGAACGGCCGTGTCTTCGGTTTAGGCCAGAATTGTATAGATTATCTCTCGAATCAAAGTGCTCATCGTGCATCACATTTGTTGAAGGGTTAAACTCACTTCTCATCCACACACACCCAAAATTACCTAAACCGGCAGAAGTAGTTTTCTCCCACAAACACAGTGATCTGAGAATTTTCATCACAATGTCCTTTTCAGGAATAGTCTTACCCAATGCAAAAGATGTATTAACAATTTCAGACCCTTTGTGATTAAACTCATCAAATGCTTCTTCATCTTCCATACAAAGGTTTTCCCAATCGGAATTAAGGTTTTGAATCCTAGCTTCCTTTTCACTGGTGTTTCCTTCAAATACGGTTGCTAAGATATCCCAAGATTCTTGCGACTTAGTGCAATTAGACACATAGTGCTAAAGATTTGGGGTAATGGAATGTATGATTGTATTCAAACCGTCGGAGTTTTGCTTTGTAGCAAGAATCTCTGCAGGAGTGTATTCATCAATATTCTTAGGAACATTTACACCTCCAACTGCCTCAACAGGAGCATTATAGCCATTATAACTTGGATGGTACCAAAGACCAATATCCAAGTGTCAATCAATTTAAATCAACAACCAATAAGGTCGGATATTCTAATTGATTGAAAAATGCACAACCTGTATTATTTCAATTATATAACAAAATATAATGCGGACACTAGCCTACTCCAAATGAACTTCGGTCTAGACTGTAGTTGAACCCTAATCAATCTCACACTGATCCAAGGTACAGTTATGCTCCTACGCCTATGATTCTAGTAGGATACTACGCACATGATTCCCTTAGATATTCTCACCCACAACCAAGAGTTGCTACGACCCAAAGTCGAAGACTTTAGCAAACGAATTTGTCTCACACAGAAAAGTATACAAGATAGATAAATCCGTCTCCCACGAATAAACCTATGAGTTTTGTTCTGTCTTTTGATAAATCAAGGTAAACAGGAACCAATCAATAAAACCAGACTTATATTCCCGAAGAACAACTCAGTTTTATCAATCACCTCACAATATTCTTAATCGAGTCAGCGAAAAAAGATGTTGTGGAATCACAAACGATGAGAAGAAGATGTTTGTAATTACTTTTATATCTTGCCTATCAGAGATAGAAATATCAAGACAATTATTACAATTGTACTCGTACAATAGAAACAGCAAGATCAGATCACACAACTACAAGAAAAGTAGTATCAATCTGGCTTCACAATCCCAATGAATCGACTCTAGCTTAGCAAACTAGTATCACACAGAATGTGTGGGGATTAGGTTTCCTAGTTACTAGAGTTCTCCCTTATATAGTATTTCAAATCAGGGTTTGCAACCAATGTTAGCTTAGTAACAAAGCATTCAATATTCACCGTTAGATGAAAACCTGATTAGATACAAGCTTATATCTCTCAACCGTTAGATCGAAAACTTAGCTTGCCATGCACACATGTACTTGACGATTTTGGGTTTATGTAACCATACCCAAACATGTACAATAGTTGGTTCAATATTAGTCAACCAAATGGTTAGCCAAATGATAACTTTCATATCAACCATATTCTTCTTCACCATAACTAGTCCAAATGACTCAAATGAACTAGTTAGAGAGTTGTTCAATTTCTATGAGATATTATGTACTACACAAGACACAATTGAAGCAAAAACGATGTGATTCACTCGAATCAATTCATGAACTATAAATCCACGGTTTGCAATAGCATTTCTTAGATAATTTAGATAAGTTCACGAACATCGTTTTTAGACATAACCACTCAAGTTTGCGGACTGGGTTCGCGGACACAAGTAACCGGTTGGAGTTCACAAACTACAGCAGAAATTCTCGGGGTCGAGAACTTCCACCAGTTCGCGGACTGAAACCGAGCTACAACTCCAGCAGAAGTTCTCGAGTTTGAGAACTAGGCACGTTCGCGGACTGGGTTGACTGCTCAAGTTCCGGTTTTTACTTGATCAACAAAGTTCGCAAACTTCGGTTCAAGTGCTAAGGACTTATACATATATGTGTTACCACAACAATGTTTATATACCCCAGTGGTTATATTTTCTAAACTCTCATTTCAATCATTGAAACATTCTCAGAGGACGTCATATAGTTGTTATTCACAAACTAGTTTTCATCAGAGCAATTTCCAAAGTGATTGAAACATAACATGACTTTAGTCACTAGGAGAAGATGAACTTGGATAAAGCGAAAGCTTTGCCAACACACATTTCGAGAAATAGATAAGCGATATATACTTAGCTCGAAATGTCACACGTGTATATTCTTAATCTATATATCAAAACGACTTTTGTCTCAAGATAGGAGATAGAGTAGATAGACTTTTGAGTGATAGATAAGTTTAAGTCTCCACATACCTTTTAGTCGATGAAGATCCACTGGTTCCTTGAGTAGTCCTTCGTATTGTATGATGATTTCCATGGAGTTCTTGAGCCCAACTACACTTTCTATTCTAGTCCGAGACCTTAGCTATAGTAGACTAGAAATCAAGACTTTATAGTTTTGATCACTAACATTGACAAACATGATTGAGATAGCAACGCATGCGAGTTCGACCGAGCAGTGCTCTAACAATCTCCCCCTTTGTCAATTTTAGTGGAAAACTATTAATACATATGGAATACAAAAAATATATAAATAAACTTTGTGGCTCCTATTCCACATGTCTAATCTTTAACAATACTCGAAATCTTCGTCACTTCCAAGTAGTCCAATGATCCCAAAGGTTATAAGTTTAGCATCATCATTGTTGAAAATCCGTAGCTATAAGAATGAGAAAAGCATCGGTTCTCAATCATTGTTATACAGTGTCATAGTATTATTACACAACGTCTAAGTCCAATTTTATCACAACTTCAACAACAATACTATGGTGATACTTCACTCCCCCTTAGTCAATACTACATCTCACATGGAAACCACTCCCCCTTACATAATGATCTGAAAACCATATGTCTTTGTAGTGTGAACTACATATTAATTCTCCCCCTTTTTGTCAATAAAATTGGCAAAGGTACAAGAACGGGATCCTAATGAAATTTTCATAAGAGACATTTCATGACCAAAGGTAAATGTGTATCATCTTGTTTAGATGCAATCATAAAGCCGAAGCTAAATGCATTCATCAAGGAGTTTCTAAATACGCGAGATAACCCCTCTAATATTCCACAGCCGCACTCCCCACAAGGATTTGGCAATTAAACACAAGTTCAACAGAACTCTCCCCCATAATATGTCATTCCCTAAGGAACAAAAAGAACGACCTTAATAATTTCAAAAAGAAAAGAAGGATTTGTTTAGACTCAACAAATTACATACAAGTATGAATTTTGAATCCAACAAGGAATATTCAATCAAATTAACCAAAGCGAACCAAGATTAATTTGACTAAATATGCTCAACACAAGTAAACTTATGGAGACTTAATAAATCAATTAGATTAATCACAAGAAAACTCGCAAATAATCTAATTGTCATACAACCAAACTAATTACAATAGTAATCAATTTAATTGGCCACACTCGACATAAGAACTTTCTATGGAGCAATGACTAAGTTAATCATAAAAATAATCATCCTAGTCAATCATGCTCAACATGATAAAATCTTACGGAGTGCTAACTAAATAACCATGCTAGATGATTAATTTAGTTCAAAAATACTCGACGTAGTTCCTTACGGAACACAACTAAGCTAATCACAAAATAATCAAGTTTGATTGTCTAATGCTCAACATAAGTCACAATACGGAGTCTCACAGTAATACACAAAAAGATGTTAACCTATATTACATCAATAATTGACAATATAGGCTTAACTTTTGTGTTTGTCAAAAGTCTATTCATCCTTTTATCAATATTTGCATATCAATTCACGAACGACTTTACTTTTGACAAAATATGGGATAATAAAGTTCACGGATATAAACACACATAAATATTGCAATATATAAAATCATAAAGATTAATACTGCAACCATCATCTTCCAAACAAACTTAGAATTTTTAAACCAAAAAATCTAAAAACAAGGAGATGAGAAACATTGGATATAGTTATGTGTAATCACAATAATGGCTATTCCAAAACACTAGTTATTCTTCTAAACAAAAGAGAAACAATAGAAGATTTACTAGGCCAAAACATTTCACTTACTTTGTATACTCTTCTCATATTCTCTGTATTCTTCAAGCTCATCTTCGATCAGATCAATTCTAGATTCCATATTTTTCATCTTTTCTTCAAGTCTCTTGGAAGAAGTTTCAAAATCACTTTTCAGGGCACGAACTTGTTCCAAGACTAGATTCATGGTCAAGGAGAGCTTTTCAAAATGAGAAACAGAGATGCTACTATCTAGGGAGGAATCATGAGAATCAGGATTCACACCATTATCTGAAGAATCAAAGCGTATCTTCTTTGATGGAAAGAGAACAGTCCAAACATCGTTTCTTTTCTAAAAAGGCTTAAGGAGTACATGATAGAAGAGATAGATGAAATATTTATCTAAGAAAACTTTATTTTAAAGTAAACTGAGAAGATAAATTTCCAAACTAACCTTTGACCAAAACCCTAAAAGAATTTTGATTATCCTCACAAAAAGACCTTAAAAACTGGAACAAAAATGTTTCATCACAACCCTCTCAAATATTATGATTTCTTTGTCTAAGAGGGATAGACAAATAAATCCTTAATACAGTGTTATAAACCGTACATATTCCAATTCCTCTCAGAACTGGGTAACTTATTTTGAGGTGATGAAGCTATAGTTTGTTCTCGTCTTGTTTTTAAGAAAGATGAGTGGACATCATCCTTTCTCTTTTTTAGCATAGATTTGAATACCTTGATTTTTGATTTTTGTAAACTGTACACTCTTTTAGAAATCTCTTTTACAAAAGCAGAGGATTTTGTATGAGATTTCTTTTTCTTCTTCTGTAACCAACATTTTGTATAAGAGAGTTGTTTCTGTTTCTGAGTGCCCCAAACTTTTACATGGTCCTGATAATCATAAGTAGAGTCTGCAAGATTAGGGACGTCCTTGTGATTCTCTGTACCATCCCTCTTGTTTGAGTGACTTAAGAAGGGTATAGTCTCAGGAGAATTTTGCTGATAACTTTTTAACGAAAGAATCGAAAAGTTTTGAGAATCATGATTGCAAGTTATCTTCACTTTTAACTTTGACAGTTCACTTTCCAGATTTTCAATATTTTTAGATACGACTTCCTTATCTAGTTGTAAGACTTCTGGGGAAGTATGATTGTTTATCATGGAATGATCAGGACTGTTAGGAGGACATTCATGATTATCAGCAAATATATTGAGTGAACCTTCATGGATATCATCCTCAGGACAATTGTCAATAATGGCCATCCAAGCTTTAGTTAACTCATTCACTTCCTTATTTGGATGTTCAAAAGTATCATGAACGCTTCTATAGCACTTGAAACAAGGATTATTAGCATAACTTTTATGAACCTTTGTATTGATTGACTTCATTTTCTTTTGAGGCTTTCTTTTATTTTGTCTAAGAGATTTCTTAAGATGTTGAATGAACAGTGACAAAACTGAATTAAAGTAATTCTCATCCCTTTTGTCAATCAATTTGGGACGTCGAGACTTACGATTAGAAGCAACAACATGGTTTCTAGATAGAAGTCGTTTCTCTCTTTGTTCCAGTTCAGAATCGAAAATTTTCAACTTTCCTGCTAGAGAATTTCTAGAAAGAGTATCAAGGTTATTTCCCTCAACGATGGCATGCTTCTTAGCATCATATCTAGATGGCAGTGATCTGAGAATTTTCATCACAATGTCCTTTTCAGGAATAGTCTTACCCAATGCAAAAGATGTATTAACAATTTCAGACACTTTGTGATTAAACTCATCAAATGTTTCTTCATCTGCCATACGAAGGTTTTCCCAATCGGAACTAAGGTTTTGAAGCCTAGCTTCCTTTTCACTAGTGCTTCCTTCAAATACGGTTGCTAAGATATCCCAAGATTCTTGCGACTTAGTGCAATTAGACACATGGTACTGAAGATTTGGGGTAATGGCATGTATGATTGTATTCAAACCGTCGGAGTTTTGATTTGCATCAGGAATCTCCGCAGGAGTGTATTCAACAATATTCTTAGGAATATTTACACCTCAAACTGCCTCAACGGGAGAATTATAACCATTAACAACATATACCCATGATTGGAAATCACGTGCTTGAAGAAAAACGCGCATAGAAATTTTCCACCATAAGTAATTAGAGTCATCGAAGACTGGTGGTAAGTTTATTGAGATAGCACCTCTGTCCATAGATTCAGATCGCTTACAAACACAGACTTATGAGGTCTTGAACGTGTTTGCCTGCTCTAATACCAATTGAAAAAGCGGGGGTCTAACAACCTCACCCAATATTTCGATTAGCAATCTGTATGGACCACTCTGAGTTGTTTTTCTAGAGAATCAACTAGACTCAATCAATAGAAAATACTCAAGAATTTATTATCTTTATCTCTCAATTTTATTTACTCAAGCAAATGTGATTCGCGATTCTAATCAAAGAGAGATAACTTGGATGGTACCAAAGACCAATATCTAAGTGTCAATCAATTTAAATCAACAACCAATAAGGTCGGATATTCTAATTGATTGAAAAATGCACAACCTGTATTATTTCAATTATATAACAAAATATAATGCAGACACTAGCCTACTCCAAATTAACTTCAGTCAGGACTGTAGTTGAACCCCAATAAATCTCACACTGATCCAAGGTACAGTTATGATCCTACGCCTCTGATCCCAGTAGGATACTGCACACTTGATTCCCTTAGATGATCTCACCCACAACCAAGAGTTGCTACGATCCAAAGTCGAAGACTTTAGCAAACAAATTTGTCTCACACCGAAAAGTCTACAAGATCGATAAATCCGTCTCCCACGAATAAACCTATTAATTATTGTTCTGTCTTTTGATAAATCAAGGTGCACAGGAACCAATCAATAAAACCAGACTTATATTTTCGAATAACAACTCAGTTTTATCAATCACCTCACAATAGTCTTAATCGATGTAGCGAAAAAAGATATTGTGGAATCACAAACGATGAGACGAAGATGTTTGTGATTACTTTTATATCAATGAAGTCTTTAAGTCGTTAACCTAATTTTAGAAGAAGAAAACCAAAGGTTAAAGGAGAATCGACTCTAGATTAACAAACTAGTATCACACAGAATGTGTGGGGATTAGGTTTCCCAGTTACTTGAGTTCTCCCTTATATAGTCTTTCAAATCAGGGTTTGCAATCAATGTTAGCTTAGTAACAAAGCATTCAATATTCACCGTTAGATGAAAACCTGATTAGATACAAGCTAATATCTCTCAACCGTTAAATCGAAAACTTAGCTTGCCATACACACATGTACTTGACGATTTTGGGTATGTGTAACCGTACCCAAACGTGTACAATAGTTGATTCAATATTAGTCAACCAAATGGTTAGCCAAATGATAACTTTCATATCAACCATATTCTTCTTCACCATAACTAGTCCAAATGACTCAAATGAACTAGTTAGAGAGTTGTTCAATTGCTATGAGATCTTATGTACTACACAAGACACAATTGAAGCAAAAATGATGTGATTCACTCGAATCAATTCATGAACTATAAAGCCACGGTTTGCAATAGCATTCCTTAGATAATTTAGATAAGTTCACGAAAATCGTTTTGGTCATGAACCTGTTCTCACGGTTCTGGAGTTATTAAGGTCTAACCAGTTCTTATGGATGCCTGATAGCTAGCCGTGCTTAATTATCCATTAATCTCCTTGTTAATCTAGTTTTAGTTATTATTAGCTTGTGTGACTCACACGTAGTGAAAGCGAGTCTAGTCTAGTACTTATATTCCATCTGAGTCTGTATTCAGGGCTTATGAAAAATAATAATAAAAACAATCTTTCACTCCCAAAATTCTCTTCTCTTCTCATCCAATCCAATCTCCATCCTTAGAGATTCAGAGATGTTTATGTGCTAATTTGTGGTGTAGATCACTACAATTGGTATTAGAGCACTCAATTCTGAGTGACCTGACTATCATGGTGAACAAAAAACTCGAGTTGGAGGATTTGGATAAGCAATTAGCTGCTATTCTTCATGTTCAAGAAGTGGTAGCCAAGGTTTTGAAGAATAACCCATCTCCTGTGGTTTTATCCAGATGCAAGGAAACCTTAGCAGAAGAGACCAAGACCCTACTATTATTGGAGTATAGGTTATATGTGGGTGAGTCTGCTGATAAAAATTGGAAATCTAATTCTGCAGAAAGTTTCGAATTAATTGAATTTGTGCTGAAATAAGTGACGCTAATGGAGAAAGTAATCGATCAAAAACTAGAGGAAACTTCCATAGATTCAATTTCAGTAAAGGGTTTAATTCATAATTCTTCAACTCCTACAGCAGCAGAAGATTGTAATAGTCGATCTACACCCAAAATTGATTTATCTGATGTTGATGGAGCCAGTGCAATAAATTCAGCTCAGGATTTCAAGCAGTTTGAAGGGTGGAAGTTTTTGATGAAGATAACACCAATCAATTCTCTTCTTGCTTCATCAGGTTATATTTCGGCACACCTAACTCAAATTACTTTTGTATGTGATGTTTCGTCTGGTTACAATTATAATCGACTGATATTTGACCGAGGAAAAGAGTTAGATAAGTCTATCTTAATGAATAAATACAATGACATATACAAATTTCTCAAGATTTATTTCATCATATAGAATCCTTAAATTACTGTTATAAGTGTTGTTTTACCTAGTTCTAATCCTTCCAGAATGATATTTGATCGTGGTAAAAAGTTTGTGATCAGTGAGATGTGTTCTTACTATGCTACTGCTAGGAGAAGTTTCAAATTGTATGCTGAGATACTTACTTCTGGTTTTATTGCTCTTCATCTGGCCATTTCAATGCAAAAGTACTATGCAAATCTTTGTTCATAAGTCTGATTCTAGACCCTGGTTATGAATTGGAATTGTCATTTGGGAACTTACATGGGTCTATAAATCTAAAGGAAGGTGACAATGGTGATACCAGGAAGTTGTTTGTTACATTATTAAAACAAGGAGTTTTTACATGGGCTGAATCGGTGCTTCAAATGCAAAGGGAAACTGAGAATGGGATTTCAAAAGAATTATTTGAGCAATTTTTGGTTAGAAAGGTCAGTTTTCCAACTCATATGGTAGAGGTTCAGAAATATTTGATTGCAGCAATTTCGAATTCAACTCAACATTTACTAAATTGCATAGGCATATATGTATATGAGTTATTTTATATGGATGTATGTAGTGATTCAGAAAGCGCAGCTGGAGTGTTGGAGAGAGCGCATGAACCAATCAATCAAATGCATCCTTGCAGAATATGTTGTTTCAGTGATCATAAAGGTTCTCTACACTTACAGCTATCGTGTGAGCTACTTAGTCATTTGAAAACTCTGTATGAGGAATCCTTGGTTAGCTATGTTTAAGCCGATAAACAAAATGATCAATCACATATCCTTTTGAAGAGAATTATAGGTATTTTCTTGGTCCCTATATTCATTCATCAGTCAAACTACTTTCATGGAAAGGGTGTACCTCTATTTCTGGACTTTCAAGGTCTGAATTATTTTTTTAGGGTGTTTGACCCTGGAAAAGAGTTTCAGCTTATGGGGGGATATACTTTCCTTGTTAGGGTAAATTTTTATCATGATATTAGGGGTTGTGTGTTTACTGACGCAAGTATAATAAGTGATTCTAGCAAGTTATATGAATTCTTTAAGCAATGTGATATTCTCAGGGCTATTTTGATACTGCAGAAAGTTTATAATTCAACTAGTATATGGTCTTCACAATTGATTACACTGTTCAAACTACAAGATGGAATTCAAGGGCACTGGGTTTGTTCCTATATGGTGATTCTTCTAGTCGTTGAAAGTAATGGTAAACTCCTGAGAAAATCTATGCAGGCAACTATGAGTCCTGGATTGTTGTTCTGAAAGACCCTTAAGGTTGCAGGGAGATTTGTTGGTCTCAAGAGGGGTTATAGAGGAGTCGAATGCTTTGAAATAAGAATGGAGACAAAGAAAATGCTCAAACAGGCTAGTGCTAGAGAAATCAGTAGACTTGAAGGGTTGGAAGAAAAGCTTAAAGATGTTATGCTTGGTATTTTTATTGAGGCAGAAGATACATCTTAGTTGTTTCCCTTCATAGTTACTCAAACAAGCATTCTTATAAAAGCTATGAGAACTATCCGTGGAGAAGATTTTATAATAGTGTTGCTTCTTAAAGATTGGCCAGCTAATAATGGAGGAGCTCTCTTTGCTGAATCAACTCAAATTAAGAAACAAGAAACTGTAGCAATTCTAAACTATTTTGTGCATGGAATTTTCAGCTTGGTTAATTCTCGACAGTGCTCTCATTGTCATAATCGAGTGTTTCTTTGGACAGTATGTGAATGGAGATAATCCATAGATGGTCTATAGAAACTAATGGAATTGTTTGTGGCGATGACATATGGAATGAGCTTTTCACTCAAATACATATAAAAGTTCTGAGAGATAGGAGATTGAGTTCTTCAGATTTAGTAGCAAATTATTCCGTAGTCATGTACTTCTAGACGAATAAGAATAACTCGACTGAAATTTGCAGACCCTGGTCACTTAACTCAATTCTTGCCAGAGTTTGTAGGTTCCTTCCAAGTCGTAGTTGGCAGCAGTTATTCCTTACTGTAGGAAGAAAGAATATGGAGAGGTATGTTGTGATGGCATATAAATGTTTTATACAAAATTTCAATCAACTCTTGAAGAAGCTAAAGCTCTCCACCACTGATGGAAAAACAGTTCAAGGGAAAGAAGAGTCTTCCAAGTGCATACAGCTAACAAATGCATCATATGAATTCTGGTACAAAGCTTATAGGTTATCAATGCTGTTATTTTGTGTTTTAATGGATGGATTCAAACCAGATACAAGGCATTACGTGGCAAGAGGATTACAACATCTCAATGCATTCACGAGTTTTATTTCTTCTTTTGACTGCCACAGAAAGATTATGATACACCAGTTCTAAGGTAAACTGATTATGCTAGTACTGTCTGGGGGAAGTAAGCAACGCTGCTCCATCTCAATATCAGGTGATCGACTTCGATTTACGAGTTCATGGTAGCAGTGCCATTGATCACATTCTTGCTATATTAGATTTTGTCACCGCCATTTTGAAAATGGGATTAGCTAGAGTTAACATCATATCTGACTCAAAACTGATGAAGGGTTACAACCAGGAGATAGATAAAGACAGTGAGCAATACAAAGGAATGAGAGGGTTGCACATCAAGCTTAGCTCTGTAGAAGTGGCTCTTTAATTTATCTACTGGTTGGTTATACAATCACGGCTCTATGATATGGTTTTATTTATGGTGTTGGAATGTTCTTATACAGTCAGTAGCATTGCTACTAAGACCTACCAAGCAGTGGAGATGAAGAGAGTGGGATGGCTTGCTGAAATTCCAAGATTAAGGGTTGAGATCAGTTTTCTATAGGCCTTGATGCTGATGAAGAGAGTGGGCTAGCTTGCTGAAATTCCAAGATTGAGGGTTGAGCTCAGTTTTCTATGGGCCTTGGTGCTGAAATTTTTAAAGGACTCAATTCTTACACTGATGAGAAGATGCTGCCCCATCTAAGAATTCCATCAAAAGCTCGACTCATTTTCCATATCCTCCATCCTTGAGGACAAGGATGATTTGAAGGAGTGGGATTTGTCATGAACCTGTTCTCACGGTTCCGGAGTTATTAAGGTCTAACTGGTTCTTATGGATGCCTGATAGCTAGCCGTGCTTAATTGTCCGTTTATCTCCTTGTTAATCTAGTTTTAGTTATTAGAATCTTGTGTGACTCACACGTAGTGAAAGCGAGTCTAGTCTGGTACTTATATTCCAAAGTAGTAGTCGTATTTGCTGGCTTATGAAAAATAATAAGAAAAACAATCTTTCTCTCCCAAAATTCTCTTCTCATCCAATCCAATCTCTATCCTTAGAGATTCAGAGATGTTTCTATGCTAATTTGTGGTGTAGATCACTACAGTTTTTAGACATAACCACTCAAGTTCGCAGATTGGGTTCGCGGACTCAAATAACCGGTTGGAGTTCAAAAAATCCAGCAAAAAAAATCGGGTTCGAGAACTTCTGCCAGTTCGCAGACTGAGTTCACAGACTGAAACTGAGTTATAACTCTAGCAGAAGTTCTCAGTTTTGAGAACTGCGCACGTTCGCGGACTGGGTTGACTGCTCAAGTTCCGGTTTTCACTTGATCAACAAAGTTCGCAAACTTCGGTTCAAGTGCTAAGGACTTATACATATATGTTTTACCACAACAATGTTTATATCCCCCAGTGGTTATATTGTCTAAACTCTCATTTTAATCATTGAAACATTCTCAGAGGACGTCATATAGTTGTTATTCACAAACTAGTTTTCGTCAGAGCAATTTCCAAAGTGATTGAAACATAACTTGACTTTCGTCACTAGGCAAAGATGAACTTGGCTAAAGCAAAAGCTTTACCAACACATATTTTGAGAAATAGATGAGCGAGATATACTCAGCTCGAAATGTCACATGTGTATATTCTTAGTCTATATAGTAAAATGACTTTTGTCTCAAGATAGGAGATAGAGTAGATAGACTTTTGAGTTATAGATAAGTTCAAGTCTCCACATACCTTTTAGTCGATGAAGATCCTCTGGTTCCTTGAGTAGTCCTTCGTCTTGTATGATGATTGCCTTGGAGTTCTTGAGCTCAACAACACTTTCTATCCTAGTCCGAGACCTTAGCTATAGTAGACTAGAAATCAAGACTTTATAGTTTTGATCACTAACATTGACAAACATGCTTGAGATAGCAACGCATGCGAGTTCGATCGTGCAATGCTCTAAAACTTAGGACCATCAGGAAGGGGCACATATGTTCACCGTCATCCCGACGTGGTCCCCACATGATCGGTCTCCCCAAAGGAGTAGCATGGCCTGCCAAACCATTTGTCCAAAGTTACACACACGTGACTGATCCAAAACCCTAATTAGGGTTTACGGCATTACATATATGTCGCAATTTGATCATGACCATCCATATTCGCCAGCTCGGATGGAGGGTATAGATATAGACTAAGGAAGTCCAAAGAGCATCAACATGATCACCGTGGGCCCACCTACGCATGTAACCGGTCGTCCAAGGTGGAAAATGTCCAGGTACCTCAAAATGCGCGCCCAAAAGATGGCATGCCGTGGCCCCTAAAATCCTTTGCGGCAAAGGAGTTCTATCACAAATTGATCACGACTACTCATCTTTGCCAGACAAATTGAATGTCCTAGATCGCACCTCCGCGAGACAGAGAGGCATAGACTTGTACACCGGCAAGCTGTCTACACGTGTGCTCGGTCGGTCCCACCAAAAACTTTTTCCATGATTAATTTCGGTCAAGCTAAAGAGTGATGCTTTCACACCTCTTTAAAACCCTAAAATCCATCAACGGTCGCAAACATGTGCCGCAGATCATCTCTTCCGTCCAACTTTTCCAACTTGGTCGGACAGCCTAGACCAAGAGATAAATGGCCAATGAGGCACCTTGGTGATCGTCGTCCGTCACTCTACCACAAGGAGTGATCGGCTAGGGGATGGCCCGCCTATGCGGCCTCCAAACAATCACTCGAAGATGGTTGAGCATGCAGCTATTTTAAGATGCTTAATCCGCGACTTACTCCATTAAGCTTTAAAACAGCGATGCTTCATATATATTAATTGTATTCGATGCATTACATGCATAAAGTATACACGATATTTCATGAATATCGATTTCCTAAATAACTTAGTTATTTAACAAAATAGCATCACGTGCTATTTCCTGCGGGTCCCATGACTCGACCTACTCACTCGAGACATCAAACATGTCACAAACTGGGGGATACTTACTAGGGTATTGGTCTGGCATTTTACAGCGTGCAACGCGCCATTACAAGAATGTATCAGGAAGAGGTGGATGGTTAACAGTGATGAGGGAAGTGGGGAAAAGTGTGATTGTGTAACAATCAACACTCTTACACAACCCCCACTACTCCATAACTTCACCTCCTCTACTTACTATGAGATGAGGGTTGCGCTCAATGACTTGTACAAATAGGACTTTCACCTATTTCCAAAATAAGATAGACAAACATAGAAAAAACCAAGTGTTGTCATCAGTATCCAGAAATCACCATTCTGATACAAGTCATAAACATCCAACACCTTCATAATCTCAACACCTTTTTAGCTTCCCTCCCTAAGGTCAACCCAATATCTTTCACTTTGTGACCGAAGCAAGTCTGGAACGGCCATTTTTTGGTTTAGGCTAGAATTATACAAATTGATCTCTCGAATCAAAAGAAATCACGTGCAGTGCATTTGTTTAAGGTTTAGATTCATTTCTCATCCACACACCCAAAATTACCAAAACCAGCAGAAATAGTTTTTACCCATAAACAATTGGCGACCACAGTGGGAGGTTAATCTCTCGGTTGCAATATCAATTGTCAAATTCCTAATTTCATTTTTCAATCCCGATTTCAAGATGATAGAACTTAGGTCAGGATCAGCGATCAATTTCTATGGAACTAGCGCTGACAACACTCTCGGTGTCGATGTCTCTGTCAGTGGAGCTGCCATACAGAATATGACTAATACATCTTGTGGAACCGTCTCCTATACTACCAACTCCAGTGGAGCAGGAGATATTCTAGTAGGCGTGACACCTCCCATCACCAGAGCCAGAGCAGCTTCAAATCCCAGCATTTCTTCAAGTGTAACACCTCCAGTCGTCACCAGGGCAACTGCTACTCCTCTGTCATGAGGAGGAGCCGGAGTAACAATAGGAGGACATCCCCTATTACCATAGTGGATTTGATGGAAAGGCATGAAGTTGTTGCTAGATCCCAAACGGATATGGCTGCAACCCAGAAGGAGGTACTTACTTTTCTGAAAACTTTAACCAAACGATTGCCGCAAGGGTCACGACAGCCCCTAGATCCAACAAGGAAAATGTTCAATACACCCAGAGCAGGCACTTCAATGGCACGGGCCCACATGGATGAAGAATCTCGTGACGCTCATGAACGTCTAGGAGAAAGGGACCAGCCATCCAACTTTATTATGCGTGAGGACCTGGAGCGACTCCTATAAAACCGGGGCAAAGTAAATCCAGCGGACATGCACCAGCATCAACCACCAAACCCTTAGGATGTATAACAGATTCCCCTTCCAAGAGGATACACCTATCCTCAGTTTCCCCTTTATGATGGTACTGGTAATGCTCGTGAACACATCTCTCGATTTTTGGAATCCTTAGGTGAACACGGGTATAATCATGTTCTCCGCCCGAAAGGATTCTCAAAGTCACTTACTGGAAGAGCGTACACCTGGTACAACAACATCGCACCTAACAACATATCCAATTGGAACGAGATGGTCAGTGCCTTTACAGAAAGTATTTCTTCATGTCTAAGCAAATAACCTTTTCAGACTTAGGAATAATGTTTCAACAAAATAACGAACATCCAAACGACTTCGTTAATAGGTTCGAGATTCAGGCGTTGGATTTTCATGATCTGAATGTCACCAAGTGCCAATTGGTGGAGTCATACATCAACGGAATGGTGCCCATATACCGTGCTTCATTGGAGAATTTGGGTTGTAGTTGCAGGATTTCCCACACTACACCCTTGTCAAGAATCTATGAAAACTAAGTCATAATTGTGGATGAACAACAACACTTTTATTAATTCACCTTCAGGAAGATTTACAAGAGATATTAAAACTCAAAAGTACAACTTTCTTTCTGGAGTTTCTCTCTCCTCATAATTCTCTTATCTCTCAAAAATGTATCATCATTTTCTGGATCTATTGTGCCCTTTATATAGGGATTTAAATAATGGATGATAGCTAAGTTTTCCTCCTATTTCGGATTTGTTCTGCGATCTCATCGCGATCGCTATAATATTCCCTATCGTAAGAATGATGGCTATCGCAGGATCAACACATTCTTCTTTTACTTCTTCCATCGTCAGTTTCTTTTAATTGTTCTGCAACACTCGTGAAATGGCTAATCACCATTTTATGGCTAAGAAGGTGAATCACCTTCATAATCTCAACACCTTCTCAATGCTCGACAAATCACCATTTTATGTGTTTGTTTGTTCTTTTACTTCTTCCATCGTCAGTTTCTTTTGTAGGAGCGGAATATCACAACAAATGATAACTTACGAAATTGTGGAGAGAAAATACATTTTGCGAGTATAGAATATTTTGCGAAGATAAAGAAATCACGAAGAACGTTTTACGAGTAAAGGAAGTTCGTGAAGTAAATTTATGAAGGTTCGTATGATGATTCTTTGATCCGAAATTAAGGGAAAGATTAGTTGTTATCCAATGTGTAAAATCATATAAATAGCCATTTAGGCATGAGAGGAAAGGGGATACACATTTTGAGAGAGGGGATAATTTTAGGAGGAGAGAGAAAATGTTAGGAGAGATTTATTTTCTTTATCATCTTCTTCCCCAAAAAACTAGAGCTCCAAATATTCATTAATGGAGTCTCAATTGTAAAATCATGTAATCACATACAATCACTAGTGAAGCACCGTGGATGTAGATCACATTGATCGAACCACGTAAAAATCTTTGTGTCTCCTTTATAATTTTAGTACCTTAATTCTTAGTTTCATATCAAATTAATTAGGTTTTAGGAATCATTTTAATGGATTCTTATGAGGGTGTAGTTGTGAGATAATCCGCAACTACATAATTGGCGCTAGAAACAGGAGAGAGTAATGGATTTATCCTTCCCGTAACTTGTTGGTTTAAGAAATTTTCATGAAGATTAATTATTGCTCATATTTTTCTAGATCTACAAATTTTAGGTTCAAAATGGAAGTTTCATGGAAGAAGATACTTTCAGGGAGTAAACATCATCAACAATTCAAAGATATGAAAAGAATAAGATAAAAAATTAGTTGTTGTGGTGAAATTCAAGGGGAAAATGGAAGTTTAAGTTGAAGATTTGCATGTTCAGGAGATGAAGATAAGATGTGAAATTAGAATTCTGCCACAAACAGAATCCATAGTTGGTTTAGAGTTAAAGAATAATGAGAGGTCGCAAGTTCGAATTTGTTCCATGTGAGTTATCATTTTCTTCTTCTTTACGAGAGCAAAGAATTAGTTCGTAATATTACTACATTTCGCAAAAAGAAGTTATCCCAAGTGGTTAGCTACGAAGAAGAGAGGTTTAACATCGCATGTTCAATCTCCCCACACACGAATCATTTTTCGCAGATTTTTGATATATACAAAGAGCGATAAAAGAGAATAACTTGAATGAATCTCACAACCTCAACGCAAAACAGAAGCTCAGCACAGATGGTCATGAGCAAAGCTAGGGAACTCAGCATCGAACCAAGTTCTACTCAAGAATATTTTTAATATTTTTTCACGAATAAAGTACAATTGCTAAGAAGAAGATCATAGTAAGTTCGCTGATCGAGGACTTTCTATCACAACTTAATGATAGAACAGATGGTCATGGGTGTAATCAACAAACGGAATACGCTGGTTCAAATCTCACCATTCGCACAAAATTTTTGTCGCAAATGTTTACCTTGCGAACGTTCAGCACCAACACTTCAAAAACATTATATCATAAACGTTTCCTTCGTCAAATGTTCATCTTGCGAATATTCACAAGATGAATACTTCGTGATATATTTGTTTACTTCATTGAAAATGTTTACTTTGCATGGTCTTTGATAATTTCGCAAGAGTACTTCGCAAGAAAAATAGGTGATTATTTCAGAAACACTTTGCAGAGAGAGGTTAGAACAGTTGGTATGTCACTAGAAAATCCAAGAAGTCATCAAGGGTTCAAGTCTCACTTCTCACACTTGTTTTTGTGACTCACATGAAAGCTAAGTACCTCTTTCCTTAAACATTTTACTTACAAAAAATAAAAGATTTTTGATTTGATTTACAAAGCGATACAATCGTAGAATTACAAAGATTTCAAAATTACAAAAGAAATTACAAAGATCTCAAGATTTCACAATTACAAAAAGAAACCGAGAAAAACATCTCGCACAAATCAATTTATATATTTTCTTGGAAAATTTACTTTATTTCCAATGATATGATATTCGACATGGAGAGTAGTAGCCGGCAAACCTTTATGGCGTATACTGTAAAGGCAAAGCACCTCAAGGCCATATGAGGGGGTACTATTAGGATCATTTCCATGGAAAAATATTTGTCAAGAGAGATGAAATAGATAATACAAAGGAAATCAAAACAAACAAAAAGATTTTGAAGTAGCATATAAATAAAAAATAAGAAATTTTGATAAAAGAAATGTTGAATACTAATCTAAATTTTTATTTGCATTACAAAAGATAGCATGAGGCAAAGAACATGGAGTGAGAGTTCATGATGGGTTCGCAATATTTCTTACATTTAGAGGATTAAGTACTTCTTAAGGATACTTCATACTTCTTATATTTCGGGAGGATTAAGTACTTCTTATACTTCTTCAAGGATACTTCATACTTTTTATACTTCAATGGTTGATACTTCTTATTTACTTCGAACATTCCGGGACTTAGCAAAAGAATAGAGGCAAGTATATACTTTTCAAGACTAGTATTCTTTCGCTCGTTCCTTCATCAACAAAGATCAAAGATTACTACAATAACGGATTTTTCTTAAAGATCGCTCTTCAAGCAATATTCAAGAAAAAGAGGCAAGATGTAGGAGCGGAATATCACAACAAATGATAACTTACGAAATTGTGGAGAGAAAATACATTTTTGCGAGTATAGAATATTTTGCGAAGATAAAGAAATCACGAAGAACGTTTTACGAGTAAAGGAAGTTCGTGAAGTAAATTTGCGAAGGTTCGTATGATGATTCTTTGATCCGAAATTAAGGGAAAGATTAGTTGTTATCCAATGTGTAAAATCATATAAATAGCCATTTAGGCATGAGAGGAAAGGGGATACACATTTTGAGAGAGGGGATAATTTTAGGAGGAGAGAGAAAATGTTAGGAGAGATTTATTTTCTTTATCATCTTCTTCCCCAAAAAACTAGAGCTCCAAATATTCATTAATGGAGTCTCAATTGTAAAATCATGTAATCACATACAATCACTAGTGAAGCACCGTGGATGTAGATCACATTGATCGAACCACGTAAAAATCTTTGTGTCTCCTTTATAATTTTAGTACCTTAATTCTTAGTTTCATATCAAATTAATTAGGTTTAGGAATCATTTTAATGGATTCTTATGAGGGTGTAGTTGTGAGATAATCCGCAAGTACATGTTTAAAGAATGTCAAGTTCGATAGCATGTTGATATTGATTGATGCAGCCTCCGAATTCAACATCATCACTATCAAGACTTTGAAAGATAAAAATATTTCAAAACAGAAAGTTATTCGCAGCTCAGCTGTTACCAGGAATTCAGAAGGGGAGTTCATGTACGCCTATGAGTACATTGATCTCGAAGTTAAGGTGGGTGATGCTCTGACACATGTTAAATTTTACATAACCAAGGAGTATCCGAATTACGATATGATCCTGGGACGCTCATGGATACACGATAACAATGCGAAGCTAGGAGTATGCCCTTTGCCGATTTTAATACCTGAAAGGATCTCCAACAAGCCATCCAATCCCGAGGATCATCTATTGCCATATCAACATCTTGCAAACGTAACACAACTTTCTAGAGAAAGCCCGTCAGCATACTTTAAAAGGTTCCGAGCCCAAGTAAGTAACATTGAACAACTGTATAGGCTGTCGTAGGCTCAACAAATTAATAAATATATTTTCCACTAATTAACTGGTAATATAGCAGTAGTAAGAGATCGTTCCCACAGAGAGCTATGTAATTGATAGGTTATTTGTATTAGCAAGATAAAGTAAATAACAAAAGGGGGTTTTAGTTGTAAGATAAATATAAAGACAATAAGAATAAAGGGATGATTAAGGAATCCTTCGCCGTTACCAAGCGTTAACAGGATTAGAATACTTATCTATTTTTTATAAGAACCATTCATCACCAACCGTAGAATAGCAGCTAACTCAGTTCTATCCTCAAAACTCCTTATACCACGGATATGGAAGCTCTCCAATATCAGATTCTATTCAACCGAACCACCAAGTATTAGCTCACTCAAGGTGTAATCTAATCGAACGCTTTACGATTTGTGAATTAGGTTAATCCCAGTAGTTAAACTCTTAGCTCAAGGTTTACTTGCTGGTGTTATCTTCACACACGATAGCTCCACAGAATCCCTTTTCAAGGTCTCGCGTTTTCTATTCGTGTAGAGCGTTAATCGATGATTACTTATCTCATAACTCCCACTAGCAATAGAACAATCAATGTACTGATCTAGTAGGCCTCCCAAATCAATATAAGAATCACTCATAAACCCTAGATATGGTAAATACAAACGATGATGATAAAAACTCTCAATAGATTTGTATTATTAATAAAGCTTCACGCTTGGAACATTGAATTCATCCTTAATCAACAAAGGATTTAGTTTCTCATGATTACACAATTTCCCGGTTTCCCACTAAAGGGGTAAACCCTAAAATATTAATGAAGAACAAAAGTATAATATGAGATCCTCGATTCTATGACCTAATACCTTTTTATAGGTTTACATTGCTTGGTCTCCAAGTATTTAATTAAGTTTAGGAACCTAACCCGAAATAACGAATTCAAACGTGCCCTTAGGCTTTACAAGGTGTGAATACACGTTTCCAATTACCTAAGTGTGCGAACCCAGTCCGCAAACTTAAAATTCCAGCAAATATTTTCGTAAATACGTCTGCGAACCCCGTCCACAAACCCAGTTCGCGGACTGCACTATCTTTGGTTTTCAATAAAACTGGTTTGGCCACAACTTCTTCATCCGAACTCGGAATGACCTCATTCTTTTTGCATTCTTTTTATCTTTAAATTATCTTAAAGGTAGTGATGAGAAATATTTAATTTGAATTAGTTAATATCGGTATTTGGCCCTTCTATTGATTTTGAGCGTTTTGCTCATTTTCGTCGCTTTTCTTCCACCTCTCTTGGACTTTGGCGCTTGGATACTTGGAATACTTCTCTTCCTAGCTCTTTTCAGCACTTTGTAGATCCTTTTTAGATTATTCACCTATTAGAGGAAAATAAGATAAAAAAAATAGTAATAATACGAAAATATGCAAGAATAATAGCTAAAGCAAGTATGGAATGGACACTAAAATCATAAGAATTATGAACTTATCAACAACCCTATTTGTAATCAATCGCTCCTTTCTCTATTAAGGCTCGAGGACTCGCTTCAATCAATAACCTGACTGCCACTAAGTGGTGTGTGTGGGATGCTGGTCCCTTCAAACGTTTTGCCAAAAACTTAAAGGCTGTTTCAAGCAACACGTCACAGAATCAAGGAGTTGTACCAAGTCCAAACCCGTTTAGAATTGGAGATACGGTAGTGAATGTGACCACATTTCAAGTTGGAAACGTAGCAGTGAAGATGATCGCTCAATCTGATTTGCCAGCAAAGGAGGATGAACCGTACCTGGTGGAAGATGTCATCCTAGGTGGCTATTGCAAGATCATTAATGCTGACAATCTTGAGAGCGTGACGATCCACTCACGATGGCTTAAACCCTACAATACCTAAAAACAATGTACTACCGTTTTTCTTTCGCGTTCTCCGTGATGGTTCCTCCAAAAATTTCCCTCTTCGTGCAATTTTTGTAATTCCTCCAAAATGATTACACTACTTGCATTCATAATTATTAGGGTTCCAATTTCCCAATTAATCAAAGTATCATTTTCTTTTAGAAAATTCTTTACCCCCTGCGCATGACACAAAATTCTGAGTCAAGTCTGAGTCATCATCATTACCCACCAGATTGTACCAGAGAACCCTAAAAAGAAACATTTCACACCTTTCAGGAAATGTTGGAGGAATAGAATATATGCAGAGAAAAAAGGGAAAGCGTCTTGAGCAGTCTACTCTAACAGGAAGGTATCACGCGGACTTCATCTCAGGAACACAGGCAGGTTCGTGGTGTATCTTTATAGCATTAATTTTTCATCACAAAAATAACATGCAATCACATGAAGACGCATCACTGCCTATACACACATAAAAGATTCTAATGTAGTCTTTCCTCGAAGCTATGTAGATAAAAAACCTTATTTAAATGAGCAAACAAAAACGAAGAAGAACCTTAAACTCAACCGCCACTGAGTATAAGGAGAAACTGTTCACAAACTATGAGAAAATACTCATCCAAAAAAAAGAAGAGGAAAAGAAAACAGGGAGATCTAGTCGTCAAGGGGATCAACCGCGCCTTCACCACTGTCAGAGCCTACTTCAACATCATCATGATAGGCTACTACTTATTTCTCCTTCGAGTCTGCATCAACCTATCTTTCGGATATCTCTGCATCAGCAACGTTCTCCTCTTCAACGTCCTCATTATGAACGGCTTCCATATCTTCCTCAAGAGCCACTATAACATTGGAGATCGTGCTGACAACCTTTGGGGTCTCGGGCTCATCCATATAAAAATAGAGGATTATCACACCATCGTGGATCATATAATCAGACTTATCTCCATTCATAGGTCATTTATACTCAACCTTTGGCCTTTTCAGCCGTGTAGCGAATCTTTCAGCTCTTGCGCTTACTGGTGGTTGCGACGCTTCCTCATGCCTATATTTATTCTCTATGTCGATTGAAGCCATAAGAGCCTGAATACGTCCTCGAGCAATGCACATATGCATAATGGACATGCCTTGTATAGCACTACCGGCCTCGCGAAGTGGAGGATCTATTTTAGCCATCACCTCCTCGAAAGCATCAGTCTCGGGCTTTTTGACTTCAAAACTTCTTTTCGGAGAGGTTACAGAATAGTCGTCACCAACAGCTGCATGATGTACTGCAAGAAGGAGTTATTATCGCATTAACAACAACAAAAAAATCATCATCAATCAATCAAAAGATTAATAAGCATGGAGCAATACCTTTAATAGAGAAGAAAACAATTCTGCGATGGGAAGAAAAGCTTCAGTGTCCTCTTTATATCCCACAAGCTAACGGACCCCAAGAATAAAATGAGTCTTCACTTGCCATTTATAAAGGCTACGGATGCGGGATATCAATCATCGAATGCTTATCAATCCAAATATTCGAATAAATACGTACAATAAGAGGAAACACATCTCGCCTAAAGAGACGAACCATATTCTATCCTGGTAACATGTATTTAAACCTTTCCTGTGAATTTATTTTTACCGTCACCATCTAATGCCTACCCCGCAATAGTGCAACCATTACGTGCTAGGCATGGGACTTAATGTTGATGGTGGATTTTAGTTCAGGGCTAAATTATAAAACCAGTATTTTTACGCGTTGTTACCCTGCAAAGGGAAAGGCCGTTTAAAATTGGAAGAGTGCATAATGCCTCTTCACTTTATTTATTCGAAGCAATTCAATAAAATACACAAGATTCACCCAGAATGGTGTGTGCAATAGCAATCCCAAAAATTCTGTGGATCTTATTAGCATTATTAATTAATGCATAATTTGCCTAGTATTTTCCATGTAGTGTTCTCAGCCGAACTCTCATTATTGACATGACATGATGACTGAGTTCTCACTTTCAGCAGAGTAGCATGAATCTTCGTGCTAATATTGAGACATGCATGAAATACCCACACAGGCTACATCACTCTCTGACAAAGAGTCTCGCATCGACGCGCTTTGGTTAGCCGATCGAGCATGCTTAATTTCCTTAAGGAAAATCTAGAATGTCCATGTTAGTCTCAGAAAGATCTCGACCATACGTGTTGGCCACACAATTTAACAAGCCTAACCAAACCCTGGCAAAAATAGGCGATTGTCATGATGACCACCGGCGGGCCCACTTATGCCCTAGCCAGTCGGCCATCACACGAACACCTCCAAGCATCATCAAATGCCGACCCTAAGTAGGGTGGTCGTGCTGCTTTGTGAAGGTTCGATCGAACATAGACTGTTCATGGCAGTCTTAAAATAATCACGACCGTCCAATTTCGCCAGCCTAGTTGGACAGATTAGATCATCCCGCGAATGATCAGGAAATATCTAATACACACGTTGGCGGGCCCACTCTCTCCATACCCGATCGATTTCTCACGGTGAAGCCATGGATCAGTAAAAACGTTTACTCAAACCATGGCAGACGTGATGCTTCTAAGGGTCGCGGAATTCTAAAAGCATCTTAAATTGATCACAACCATCCAACTTAGCAAGCCTATTTGGATGGCTTAGATCGAACTTAGGACCATCAAGAAAGTGCACATATGTTCACCGTCAGCCCGACGTGGGCCTTATATGGTCGGTCTCCCCGAAGGAGTGGCATATCCTGCCAAACTGTTTGGCCAAAGTTGCGCACGCGTGACTGATCCAAAACCATAATTAGGATTTGCGGCATTACATATATGTCGCAGTTTGATCATGACCATCCATCGTTGCCAGCTCGGATGGAGGGTATAGATATAATCTAAGGTGGTCCAGAGAGCATAACATGATCACTGTGGGACCACCTGCGCATGTAACCGGTCGTCCAAGGTGGACCACGGCCAAGCACCTCAAAACACGTGCCCAAAGATGGCATGCCGTGGCCCCCTAAAATCCTTTGCGGCAAAGGATTTCTGTCGCAAATCGATCACGAATACTCACCTTTGCCATACAAATTTAGTGGCCTATATCGCACCTCCGCGAGACAGAGCGGCATAGACTTGTACACCGGAAAGCCATCTACACGTGTGCTCGGACGATCCCACCATAATTTTTGTCCATGCTTGATTTCGACAAAGCTAAAGAGTGATGCTTGCGCAACTCTTTAAAACCCTAAAATCCTTCAACGGTCGCAAACATGTGCCGCAGATCATCTCGTCCGTCCAACTTTTCCAGCTTGGTCGGACAGCCTAGACCAAGAGTTAAACTGCCAATGAGGCACCTTGGTGATCGTCGTCCGTCACTCTACCACAAGGAGTGATCGGCCAAGAGATGGACCGCCCATGCGGCCTCCAAACGATCATTCGAAGATGGTTGAGCATGCATATATTTTAAGACGGTTAATCCTCGATTTACTCTGTTAAGCTTTAAAACAGCGATGCTTTATACATATTAATTGTATTCGAAGCATTACATGCATAAAGTATACATGATATTTCATGAATATCGATTTCCTAAATAACTTAGTTATTTAACCAAATAGCATCACGTGCTATTTCCTGAGGGTCCCACGACTCGACCCACTCACTCGAGACATCAAACATGTCACAAACCGGAGGATACTTACCAGGGTATTGGTCTGGCGGTTTATAGCATGCAGCGTGCAACGCGCCATTACGAGAACGTGTCAGGAAGAGGTGGATGGTTAACAACGATGAGGTAAGTGGGAAAAAGTGTGGTCATGTAACAATCAACACCCCTACACGACCCCCACTTCTCCATCACTTCACCTCCTCCACTTCCTATGAGATGAGGGTTGCGCTCAATGACTTATATAAATAGGTCTTTCACCTATTTCCAAAATAAGACAAACAAACACATAAAAAACCAAGTGTTGTCATCAGTATCCAGAAATCACCATTCTGATACAAGTCATAAATAGCCAACACTTTCACAATATCAACACCTTCTTAGCTACCCTCCCTAAGATCAACCCCATCTCTTACACTTTGTGACCGAAGCAAGTCTGGAACGGTCATTTCTTGGTTTAGGCCAGAATTGTACAGATTGATCTCTCAAATCAAAAGAACTCACGTGCAGTGCATTTTTTTATGGTTTGGATTCATTTCTCATCCACACACCCAAAATTACCAAAATCAGCAGAAATAGTTTTTACCCATAAACACTCATGAACTTAAACAATAAATCAATAAGGAATGCAATCTTTGCAAACTGTGGCTATATTATTCATGAATTGATTCAAGTGAATCAAACCGATTTTGTTTCAATTGTGTCTATGTAAAAATATCTAAGCAATTGAACAACTCTTCAACTAGTTTTTTTGAGTCATTTGAAATAGTTGTGAAGAAGGTGAATATGGTTGATATGAAAGTGCTCATATGGATAACCATTGGTTAACTATTTGTGAACCAACCAAATGTACATGTTTAGGTACGTTTACTCAAACCTAAATGAAAAACATTTCATGTGTGTGTGACAAGCTAAGTTTCAATCTAACGGTTGAAAGATATTAGGTTGGATAAATCAGGTTTTTCATCTAACGGTGAATATTGAATGCTTTGTTACCAAGGTAACTTAGATTTCAAACCCTGATTTGAAAACTAAATAAATAAGACATCTAGTAACTGGAAAAACTAAACCCCACACCTCATGTGTGATACTAGTTGGTTTACTAGAGTCGATTCCCCTTTAACCGTAGGTTTCTTCTCGAGACCCTGTCGGTTAACAACTTAAAGACTTCATTGGGATTATGAGGCCATACGAATCTACTTCTCTTGTAGTTGAGCGATATGATCTTGCCATTTTCTATCGTACGTGTTCAATTGAATAATTGGCTTGATATTATATCTCCGATAGGGCAAGATAAAAAGAAATCATAAAAAAATTCGTCTCATCGTTTGTGATTCCGTAATATCTAGTTTCGCTACCATACGATTTAGATTATTGTGAGGTAATCAATAATTCTAGGTTGTTCTTCTGGAATATAAGTTCGGGTTATTGAATAGTTCATGTTCACCTTGATTTTATCAAAATACGGAACAATATCGTTGGTTTATCTGTGGGAGACAGATTTATCTATTTTCGTAGACTTTTCTATGTGATACAGATTTGTTTATTAAAGTCTTCGACTTTGGATCATAGCAACTCTTGGTTGTGGGTGAGATCATCTAAAGGAATCAAGTGCATATTATCCTGCTGGGATTAGAGACGTAAGGAGTGCAACTGTACCTTGAATCAGTATGATATTGATTAGGGTTCGACTACAGTCCAGACCTAAGTTATTTTGTAGTAGGATAATGTCTGTAGCGGATTAATACAGTGTGGTGTTCAATCTGGACAAGGTCCCGAGATTATTCTGCATTTACGGTTTCCTCGTTAACAAAATCTCTGGTGTCTGTGTTATTTCTATTCCGCGTTATATTTTGTTATATAATTAAAATATCACAAGTTGTGAGTTGTATCGATCAATTGTGAAATTCAACCTTTGGTTGTTGATTGGAAATTGATTTATCCTTGGATATTGGTCTTTGGTACCATCCAAGTTTATATCTCTAGTATATGATAAAGACTCACGAATTTCTATTTGCTTGAGTATAGATCAAATCGAGAGATAGAGATATTAACTCCTTGATATACTTTTTATTAAGATTGAGTATGACTGTCTAGTTGATTCTCTTAAAATTATATTAGAGTTAGTCCATACATATTGCTAATCGAAATATTGGGTGAGGTTGTTAGACCCCCGATTTTTCAATAAAGCATTCAATATTCATCGTTAGATGAAAGCCTGATTAGACTCAAGCTAATATCTTTCAACCATTAGATTGAACTTAGCTTGTTACACACAAATGAAAAGTGACTTCATTTAGATATGTGTAACCGTACCTAAACATGTACACCTTGTTAGCTCAACAATAGTTAACCGAAATTAGCCATATGAACACTTTCATATCAACTTTATTCATCTTAACTATAACTAGTTCAAACGACTCAAATGAAACTAGTTCTAGAGTTGTTCAATTGTTTATATTCTCATAGAAGTATACAACATACAATTGAAGCAAAATCGATTTTGATTCACTCGAATCAATTCATGAACATTATAGCCACGGTTTGCAAAAGATTGCATTCCTTATTATATAAATTTATTAGTTCATGAACAAACCGATTTTATAATATAACCTACTCAAGCATGCAAATGGGTACGCATACCTAAGTGGACGGACTAAGTTTGGGTTTGCCAGTATGCGAATGGGTACGCATACCTTCCATACTCAGTTTAATTTCCGGACATGAATTATATGCCAGTACGCATACGAGTATGCATACTAAGTTCCCGAACTTTCATTAAACCAACCAGTATGCATATGGGTATGCACACTATGGTTCCCAGACTTGGAATAACTTGCAATAGTTAGCATACAAGAACACATATATACTGTGTTATACCCAATCATGGTTAATTGTTCTAAACTCCCATTTCAATCATTGAAACATTATTAGAAGACGACAATAGCTATCTCACACAAACTATTAACTTCAAATATATTTTCAAGTGATCGAATGATCAATACAAAATATTCCGAGTGTACATCAAATGATTATCTCACACAAATCATGTAAGATGTTACTAGACAAATTTCACATGATCATCTTTTGACTTTCGTCAAGAATATAAGATGAACTTGGTTAAAGTGAAAGCTTATCAACACATATTTCGAGAAATATGTAAGCGAGTTAAACTCAGCTCGAAATATTAGATGTGTATAATTGAAGTTTATATAGATATACGAATTTTGTATCAAATAGGAGATATAGTAGATAGAATCTTGAGTGATAGATGAGTTCAAGTCTTCACATACCTTTTGTTGATGAAGTTCCACAAGCTCCCCTTAGTAGTTCTTCTTCTTCAATCGATAAACCTCGTGAATTCTAATGTTCAACTACACTTACTATCTTAATCCGAGACTTAGCTATAAGTAGACTAGAAATCAAGACTTCTAGTTTTGGAAATTAAACTTGATAACAATCTTGAGATAGAAATGCTTGTGAGTTCGGGGATTGTATTAGATTATTACTTGAATATGCCTCGTGGTCTTGGCAAAGGATCCCAATATTCGAAGAACATAAAAGTCTTAAATATAAACATATTTTGATTACAAAATATACTATATGCTCTAACAATCTTATCCCGCTTTGTCAATTTTAATAACAAAACTATCAATACATATGGTACAAAATAAATAAACTACGTCTGTATGACTCAGGTTCAAGTAGCGGTATAACCTTATCCCTGAATCATATAAAGAGATACCCCCTTTATGACGTGCTTGTAGGTATTACATTTGCCTCTTACGAAATTATATTCGCGAACTAAGGTACATGCCATAAAGGTTTGTCCCGTTCTCTTAATCTCTGCGAAATTATATTCGCGTTTCTTAAAATTTCTTGCGAGTTTCAAATCTCAATAATTTCTTCTTCTTTTTTTCCTTTTTTTTTTTTTTACTTTTCAATTTCATTTTCTTCACTCAAACAGAAAAAACAACTTTACCTTTCCACTTCTAGCGATCTTCTCGTCATATTTCATATTTTTATCACTTCATTCTTCTCATCTTCCTTATCATATGTTCTTTTACTTAGTGTTTTCCCGCAAGTTGCTTGTCATTTCTTCCTTTTATGCTTTTTATACTTGTACCTTTGCTGCATTTTATTATTTGCTTGATATCTGCGAGGGACTCGTTAGTTACTTCTTCATGCTTTTCTATTGAATCAACCATTAATTTGTCACTTCTCTGTTGTTTAATTCTGTATTTTTGAATTCTTGATTACGAGTGTTAGGATGTGGTTCCTTCCCCATGTTCCATGGCGAGGGTATATTTTCCATTAAAATGATAGCTTCCCATTTTTTCTACACTAGCATTCAAGGGTGGCATCTTAATCTCCTCCCATATGGTTCTCATGCTCCCTGATTTCTGAAATTATTTTGCTTTTGTCCACCATAAGTTTCTTGGGGTTGGTCAAGCCTTTGGATTTGACTATTTCCTCCACGATTGTAATAATTCTTCTCTCTTTCAAATTCTTCTTGATCACGACTTCCCATAGCCACTAGCTTTTGTTTGTCATTATTCGCCACAATTATTAATCATTTTGGGAAGCAAACTTCTATTAGCCACTACAAGAAGACTGGTGTTTGCAATTGGGTATGACTCCATTTCATTTTGTTTTTCTTCCAAAGCAATGTACTCTTCTTGTAGTTCTCTTAGTTCAGTCATTGTGATGGTTTTTGATTAACGAAAATTTGTATGTAGAGCAAAATCGCAAACATTGCATTAATGAAGGATAAAATAAGATATCTCATCTACTCTTCCCATCTCTCACTACACATTGTCTTCCATCTTATGGTTAGATGTTTTAGACTCTCGCCAATTCTCTGTTTTAATCCAAACACATCTTCGATACCTGGTCGTGAAGAGTTGTTGCTTATGTATGCACCCAAAAATGTAGATTGTAAGTGATCAAAAGAAGTAATAGTATTTTTCGGCAATCCCTCAAACCATTTTAGCGCCTTTCCAGTCAAACTGGATGCAAAGTATTTGCATAAAACAACATCATGATTCTCCCACTGCAGCATACACCTAACATAAGCTTTAACATGTTGAATAACACAAGTAGTCCCATCGAAAATACTGTTTAGTGCTGGAAAATTGCGTTTTGGAGGAATTCCTCTTAGTTGTACTTCTGTGTGAAGGGAGTTCTAGCTGCTTCTTCGATTGCTTCATAAAGTTGCCTTCTTCCACCTTCTCTTCTATTATTTATCATCCCTCTCAGCTAATTCCCTCAAAATTTTCTCATTTGCAGTTAGGCTTTGTTCTATTGGCCTTTTAACGCACTTTCTCTTCTCCTGCGATTTTCCTCTTCATTTCTATCTAAAATTGCCAGTTGATTTTGTCTCTAATTTCTTCTCCACCAACTTCTTCATTTCTCACCAATTCTCTTAGTTGTCTTTCTATCCTTCTCTGTATTATGTCATATTCTTCCCGAATATTGCCATTTTCACGATTTTGTGTACGTCTTCTTTCTCGATTATCATGATTGTTTTGCCTTATTGCCTCTTGAAACTCCTGTTCTTCCATTTACGAGTATTTCTCTCTCTTAATCTAGGCGTGCACTGTTAAAGGCATAATGTCTCTATTTCATTCTCAATAATTCTTTGATTTCTGACGTGCTCGCGTCCATGTAATATTCTTCTACCTTCTTCGTGATTTTCTTCACCATCTTGATTATCTTGATTTCTTTGATTTTCAATATTTCGTCTTCCATTTAAAGTTTCCCCCTGTGGATTGTTATAATCATTATTTACTCTCTCTTCTCCCTGGCATTGCCCTCTATTTGGATTTTGCGTTTCTTCTTGTACATTTTCTCCATCATTTCTTATGAATGAATTTCGCCTTGGTATTTCTCTAAGTGACCTTGAACTTGATCTAGTTGTACTTCTTGATCTTCTTCTTTGTAACCTTAAGTTCTCCATTCTCAACTCATGATTTTGTCTTGTTAAATTTGCACGTTCCACCGCCTCTAACCTTCTTTCTTCTTGTATTCTTTGCCCTAATTCCTCTGCTGTTTCATCTTCATCTTGATGAATTGACCCATCTTCTACCTCCTGATTTCTTCCTACTCCATTTTCTTCTCTTAATTGTCGATTTGTTTCTTCTCCCATTGAATCTGATATCCATGTATGCACGCTTACTCTATCATAATCCACTCTTCCATTTTGTACCGATGTTGATTGGTTTGGTTGTTGAATTGAATTTTCCCTTTCATTCCTTGTTCTATTCCTCCTAGTTCTCATCCTTGAAGATTCTCCTAATACACTTGTTTCTTCACCTGCAAGTCTTTTATTTCTTCTCACTATTGTTGGTGGTTCTGATGTATTTCTTCTCCTTCTGAGCTTCTCATCCAAATGCTTGATTTCTATAAAAATCTTAGTTTTTTCAACATTACTCGAATTACAAAATCTTCATCACTCTAAAAAATTCCAAGTACTTTATATAGGAAATTCTAGTAAGTTTTTCCTTCTTTCGGATAATGAGTTCAACTTCGCCAACTTTTGTAAGAAACAACATCATAGTTATTGAAGATCTGTCGCCTTGAAGAATCCTAACAATGACAATACTTATAGGAATATTTGAATAGCTCTCAATCATAGTTATTGAAGATCTGTAGCCATAACAATGACAAACAGTAGCTCTCAATCATTGTTATATACAGTGTCATAGTATTATTACACAACATCAAAGTCCAATTACATCACAACTTTGAAAACAATACTATGGTGATATGTATCGCTCTCCCTTAGTCAATAATTTATCTTACATGAAAAACACCCCCCCTTACATAATGATCCGTAAACCATATGTATTTGTAGTATGAACTATACATTAATTCTCCCCCTTTTTGTCAATATAAATTGGCAAAGGTACGAAAACTAGTTGGATCATAATGAAATTCTTGTAGAGATTCTTCATGACTAAAATAAATATCAACTTTGTTTCGATGATTTCACATAGTCGAAACTTAGTGTATTCATCAAGGAGTTTATAAAGATACAAGAAAACTCCTACAATATTCCACAGCCGCACTCCCCACAAAGATTTGGCAATTAAGCACAAATTAAAATAAGAACTCTCCTCCATAAAATGTCATTCCCGAAAGAACAACAAGAGAGACCATACTTTTGCAAGAAAAGAAGAATTTCTTTGGACATTAACAAATTATGTGAAACATGAATTTGTATCTAGAAAACTCAATTAAATTAACCACAAGAGTACCCATGATTAATTTAATCAGAAATTATCATCATAAGAAATCTTATGGATCCGCACAATACTGATAGGTGCATAATTTTTATGATTTTAGTGTCCAATCCATGCTTGTTTTAGCTATTATTATTGCATGTATTCATATTATTACTCTTGTTTTCTCTTATTTGTCTATATTAGGTGAATCATCCAAAAAAGATCTACAAAGTGCTTAAAATAGCTAAGAAGAGAATTATTCCAAGTATCCAAGTGCCCAAGTCGAAGAGAAGTGGAAGAAGTGCGACGAAAAGGAACAAAACGCTCAAAATCAAGAGACGGGACAAAGACCAAGATTAAATCATTCAAATTCAGGATTTCTCATCACCATCTTAAATATAATTGAAAGATAAAAAGATCCAAAAAGAATGAGGTCATTCCGGGTTCGGACGAAGAAGTTACGGTCAAAACAAGCTTTTTATGCAAACGGAATTTCAGTATGCAAACAGGTATGCCTACTATCTGGATTTAACTGAAATTTAAGTATGCAAACGGGTATGCATACTTGTGAAATCCAAAATTCACGGTTAAGGTCTTTCCTTCATAATTTCGGGTCGGGTTCTTTAATCGACTAGGATACTTGAAGGCCAAGCAATGTAAACCTATATAAATAGGTATTAGACCTTTCATAGAATATCATCATCTCATATTATAAGCTAGGGTTTGTTCGACATCTAAACCCATGGTTTACACCTTTAGGGGGAAACCACCATTATTCATCTTCTTTGTTATATGAGTAGCTAAATTCTTTGTTGATTAAGGATGAATTCAATGTTCTAAGCGTGAAGCTTTATTAATAATACAAATATATTTGAGGTTTTAATCATCATCATTTATTTTCATTATATCTAGGGTTTATGATTGATTCTTAGATTAGTTTGGGTGCGCAACTAGATTAGTCTATTTATCATTATATTACTAGTAGAGAGTTGAACGATCCGTAATTGTCGTGCATCTCCTACACAAGTAGAAAACATGATACTTTGCAGAGGGATTCTGTAAGAAAATCATGTGTGGAAACAATACTAGTAAGTGAATCGAGCGTACTGAGTTTAACTGCTGGAATCAAACCTAAATTCACAAGCCCTAAAGCATTAGATTCAATTACACCTTATAAGAGTACCTCTAGGAGGCTAGTTGGATAGAATCCGGTGACTAAGCATACCTGTTATCCGGTGATACAAGGAGTTTTGGGAATAGCTAAGCATACATGTTATCCTATGGTTGGTGATGAATGGTTCTTACATACGATAGATAAGTATTACAATCCTATTAATGCTTGGTAATGTCGAAGGATTCCTTAATCATGCCTTTCTTCTTATTGTCTTTTTATTTATCTTAAAACCAATACCCCCTTTGTCTTTTACTTTAGTTTGCTAATTCAAATAATTTATCAATTACACAGCTCTCTGGGGGAACGATCTCTTACTACAGCTATATTACTATTTAATTAGTGGAAAATATATTTATTAATTTGGTGTGCCTATGACATCCCATACAAGTACTTTCACATAGAAGTGGATCAGGGAAAGATCAATATGCGGAATATTCAAAGATTCATTCTATTTTTCATCAATATTTCCATAAAGACATATAATATACTTAATCTTTGCAATCAAAAGTTCATCCTATTTTCCATCAATATTTGCATAATGACATAATAGGCTGAACTTTTGACATATATGGGACAATCATAGTTCACGAACGCAAACACTCATATCCCATAACAATTTTTGCAATATATAAAACTAATAAAAGATTAATACTGCAAAATCATCTTCCAAATAAACTTTAGAATTTAAATAAATAAATCTAAAAACATTGCAAGATGAAAATCGTTGGCAATAGCTATGTGTACTCATAATAATTGATATTCCAAACCCTAGTTATCATTCTTAAAACACAAGAATAAATTCTCATAAAAAGTTTCCAGGACACTAAGACCTTTGAAAAATTCTTTATCGTCCCCGAACTCCTTGTAGTCAACAGCCATTGGAACATAAGTTTCATGAAGAAAGGAGTCAATTCCAACAAACCTTCTTGACTGATACCGAACCAGGGCCTTATGAATTTCAAGAGTATTAAAGACATAGCCTTTTTTTGCTGGATTCCCTTTCTTGTTTCCTTCAACTCTTCAAGAACACCAGAAAACTTATGAAGATTTGAAGGAATAACCCTTGATTTTCTCATTGTTAGATCATTGCTCGGTCGAACTCACATGCATTTCTATCTCAAGCATGTTTGTCAATATTAGTGATCAAAACTAAAGGTGCACACGGTACGTTTCGGCTAGATTCTTGACGAGATAGAGTACTTGTACCTCTCTAACCTCGATTCCTATTTTTTGCATCGGTACTTGTACCATGTACCTCGGTTCCGGTACTATTTGGGACTAGTACGGTACCAGGTATGGTTCCGGTACCAGTCTCGGTCTTTAATTTTTTATTGCTTAGAACCCGTTTTACTGAGCAACAATATAATAAGAAATATCTCAAAGCACAATGTCAATACATAACGATTAACAACTAATAACAAGTAGCAGTAATATTAATACTAGATTACTAGCAAAGAAAAGTGTCAAATTCAAATACTAAGTCTTGAAAAACTGTAAAAGTAACAAGTAGAAAAACAGTCACTCACACACAAAATTGAACAGTAACAAGTAGCAGTAGCAATGACTGGACAGTGGTGGTAAACAAGTAACAAGTAGCACTGGTGTCAATGACAAAAATAAAGTCTTGATCTTCTATTCCATGGAAGCAACACTGGTGGTGGCATTATTGTTGATAGGACCAAGTAACGCAGCAAAAACAAGTAATAGCAGTTAGTAACTATTAGTCCATGTAATGGAGTCATATTATGTTCCGAACCCTAGATGGAATAGATGCATCCATGATTGATCACTGACAAACAATATATACACAATTCCATATAACTTCAGTAAACTACACAGTGCCAAACTACACACATGAGTGACATGACACATGTTCATGAACATAGAACACAACAAAAAAAAGTTAAATGCTAACCTCAGTAAGAGCAATTAGATGTAATGTCTCTAGTCCAATAACAGACTTTCAGTAGCTTCAAACTTCAACAACTAATCAAAATTACCTGCAACAATACACTTGATCAAGTTAGAGAAAAATCTTAATTACTGAAATTAATTAGAGGCAGAGCAATCAATTGATTCAATTCCAATATTCTCAAAATAAATAACTATATGCTCAAGCAGCTCAACCAAATGCCACATCTTCCATGTAACTAGAGAACACCAAACAAAGTCATATATAGGCTACATGTCAACCAAATACTACAACTTCCATGTCACTAGACAACTAAAATTTGTTGTATTGTACATCTAAAAAAAGCAATCAAACTACGTCTCACTAGCATAAAATATGTCATTTCATTTAACGTACAAATAATAAAAGGAATCCATGAATGGGTTATATACATCATTCCCTCACTTTGAAGTACAATCAATCAAACCATACTCCAATTAAATTAAAAGGAAAAATATTTGGAAGATTTTAAGTCAAAATTGACCAATCAAACATTGCCATTCTTGTCTTCAGAAAGACTCGCAATAGTGTGTGATTAAGTTTCATAATATACCAACCAAGAGATTTAAAACATCAATACCCTAAGTAAATAAAACAACCCATTATGATTCAATAATACTCATTATTTAGACAAACAGGGAGGTGATATTGTATGATGATTAAACCACTAGGGTTAAATAAAGCTTAAATTGATTCATTGAAAAGAACCAATCAAGAAATCACAACACCATTATAACTGATTCGTAACTTATAATAAAAATCAAGCAAAACCCTTATGCAAAGTATTTGGAATTTGGTCATAGAATTGATTCAATTGAAAAGAATCCATCAAAAACTTACCCTTGCAAATTCATGAAACATAAAAAGATTTCACAGGATTAAAAGCAGAGATTTTGATAAACTTACCCTTAGTTAACAATTTCTGAGTTGGATTGTTCTTTGAATCTTTTCCCTTCGTCTTCTCCTTGGCGTGATAACTTACCCTATGAAACCCTAAATTAAGTTAATCCAGTTCCAACCAATTGGTCATCAAAAATCAAAATAAATCTCAAATTAACAAAAATCAAGTAACCCATTAGTCCAAATCAATCGATTTAAACACAATAACGAATAGAAATTGATTAAAATTGAAGAAGGAAAAAAAGGAAAACAACTTACAATAGAAACATAATCACTGAGTTTTTCTTCTTCTTGTTCTGGATCGAGAGGTGGTGTAACTTGTAAGTGTAACTGGTGGTGTTCATAGAGTTGAAGTATGGTGAAGAGAAGAAAACTTTCATGTAACTCTAATGGAGTTCTTCTCTTTCTCAGAGAGAGAAGACGAAAAAAAATAAAAAATAAAATGAGAAACCATATCCAAGTTTTTCTATATATACCACCCCTAAATCTAATGGCTATCATTAGTCTACTACCCCTAAATCTAATGGTTATAATTCTTCGGTACATTCGGTCCGGGTGGGTACGGGACTAGGGCAGGACTGTGTACCTTACCTGCTTAGCCCCGGTTCCTATTTTTGGACTAGTACATGTACCCCCTTCCTCGGTTCGGTACAAAAATAGGTATGGTTCCATCGGTTCCGGGACGGTCCGGCTCGGTTCCAGTGCACCCTTAATCAAAACTATACGTCTTGATATCTAGTTTACTTATGACTAAGTCTTCGTCTAGGATAGTTAAGTATAGGTGAGCTCCAGACTCCATGATGATTATCTTATGAAGACGAAGAACTAATCAAAGAACCGGTGGAACTTCATCCGACCAAAAAGGTATATGGAGACTTGAACTTATCTAGCACTCAAAAGTCTATCTATCTCCTACTCTTGAGACAACAGTCGTATAACTATGATAGTTTTCACACATACACATTTTCTATTTCGAGCCGAGTTTACTCGCCTATCTTTTTCTCGAAATATGTGTTGGTAAGCTTTCGCTTTAACCACCTTTCATCTTTACCCGTGACGAAAGTCATGATGACGTTTCAATCTTGAAAATAGCTTTGATGGCAATAGTCGATTCTTTATGTCTAACGACTATTATAACATTATAGAAGAATGTTTCAATGATTGAAATGTAGAGTTGAGATTACGTAACCACCTATGGATATAAGCATATATATTGTGTTCGCACATTAGTGTATAAATCCATGTATCGGAAACCAAGTGCGTGCATATGTGTGCATGCGGTATTGGTGAATGAGACAGGTTGGATACGCGTACCTGTACGTGTACTGGCGGAAGTTCACGTCCGTGAAATTATGCTGAGTTTGGAGTTTACGAACTTACAAACCAGTCACCTTAGGTACGCGTACCCGTATGCGTACCCAAGGAAGTTTTCATCCGAAATTTTTCCTAGGTTTTCAAACCCAATTCCGGTAAAGCTAGAGTACACGTACCCGTACGCGTACCCAAGACGGTTATATCTAAAATCGGTTATCTCATGAACTTAAACAATAAATCAATAAGGAATGCAATCTTTGCAAACCGTGGATATATTGTTCATGAATTGATTCAAGTGAATCAAACCGATTTGTTTCAATTGTGTCTATGTATAAATATTTAAGCAATTGAACAACTCTTGAACTAGTTCTTATGAGTCATTTGAACTATTTATGAAGAAGATGAATATGGTTGATATGAAAGTACTCATATGGCTAACCATTCGTTAACTATTTGTAAACCAACTAAATGTACACGTTTAGGTACGGTTACTCAAACCTAAACGAATACATTTCATTTGTGTATGTGACAAGCCAGGTTTTTTATCTAACGGATTTGACTTCATTGGGATTGTGAAGCCAATGAAACTACTTCTCTTTTAGTTGAGCGATCTGATCTTGCCATTTTCTATCCTACGAGTTCAATTGAGTAATTGGCTTGAGATTATATCTCCAATAAGGAAAGATAAAAAGAAATCACAAACATCTTCGTGTCATCGTTTGTGATTCCGCAATATCTAGTTTCGCTACCATACGATTTAGATTATTGTGAGGTTATCAATAATACTAGGCTGTTCTTCGGGAATATAAGTACGGGTTATTGATTGGCTCTTGTTCACTTTGATTTTATCAAAATACGGAACAAAACTCGTAGGTTTATCTGTGGGTGACAGATTTATCTATTATCATAGACTTTTCTGTGTAATACAGATTTGTTTATTCAAGTCTTCGACTTGGGTCGTAGCAACTCTTGGTTGTGGGTGACATCAGCTAAGGGAATCAAGTGCATAGTATCTTGATGGGATCAGAGACACAAGGAGCTCAACTGTACCTTGAATCAGTGTGATATTGATTAGGGTTCAACTACAGTCCCGACCGAAGTTAGTTTGTAGTAGGCTAGTGTATGTAGCGGCTTATCTGCATTTTTTGTTTCCTCGTTAACAAAATTTCTAGTGTCTGTGTTATTTATATTTCAAACTATTTTTTGTTATATAATTGAAATATCACAGGTTTGGCGTTGTATCGATCAATTGTGAAATCCAACCTTTGGTTGTTGATTGGAAATTGATTGATCCTTGATATTGGTCATTGGTACCATCTAAGTTTATATCTCTCTTGTATTTGATAATGACTCGCAGATTTCCATTTGCTTGAGTAAATATCAAATTGAGAGATAAAGATATTAACTCCTTGATATACTTTTCATTAAGATTGAGTCTGACTGTCTAGTTGATTCTCTTAAAAGTATATTAGAGTTAGTCCATACAGATTGCTAATCGAAATATTGGTTGAGGTTGTTAGACCCCCGCTTTTTCACTCACATTCCTCCTTTTTCTTTTCAAAGTTGAAGGTACAGGAAATTTATCTTTTTCCTTCATGATTGATGGCTTAACAATCATACTAACATCTTTTCCATCAGAAGACATAATGCTTGGAGTCTCCATAAAAGTATGTGATTGTGAGAGGAATTCACAAATCAGGCTCAACAAGCAATCTTGTGACAAAAAGAGTTTTTTCATTGAAGGAAAAAAAAAAGAATATAGGGTTTCGAAAGCTTAATACAAAACAAGATTCACGTACGCACAATTTTCAACCCAAAAGAAGGCAAAATTATCGATTTTAACCCTCTTTTTATTGATCTAACAAGGAAAGCCCTTTCAATATCAATTATATATGAAAAGATGGAAAAAATCCAAACAGGCGAAAAAAAACAAAACCAAAAAGAAAAACAAAACATTTTTTTTTTGGTTTTCTTTTCCTAAAGCCTGAATAATGCAAACTCTTGTATCTTTTGAACCAGGCACTTGAGACAAAATACACCAATAACACAATTAAGTTGTGCTGGAGTGAACTATAATCTTTCCACCATAATCTTCTTGAATGGAATTCTTAGAACCTTATTTCACAGACTGTTTAGACTGTATTTTTTTCTCTAATGGTCTAATATTTTCTTTGGAAATTAACTTCTTCGGAGAAGAGATGAGTTTACATACCTCGGATGATTTCTGAACAAGTTTGAGCTTGTTTGATAATCAATTTGCTCTATGTTGAAGTTTCTTGACATATCTTACTTTATGTTTGTACTTGTAACACATAGAGAGTTCATGACCCATAAAAGTATAATAAGAACATGTCAATGTGGAGGACGGTTCAGACACCATAGCTGTATATGCTGCTAAACAAAATGAAGTACCTGAAACATGTGAAATAGGATTTTCAGAAGACAAGGAAAAATCCATTTTATCCTCCATAGTGGTTGACAATGTTTCTCTAGGGAGAATATTAAGATTGATGTACGTATTGCTACAATTATCAAAATCAATATTTTCACTAACGAGTGCAACACTTGGATTTTCATCTTTATTTGAATCATAGTGATTAGACATCTCATCAAGAGTTGCAGCAAGACCTTTGTTCCCAGTGTATTTCTTACGATTTGGACACTCATTAGCAAAATGACCAAAACCTTTACACTTGAAGCACTGTGGAATATCCTCATCATCAGTGTCGACGGTGTCTCTATTTTTAGGAGGGGAACGGTTGTGAGGTTTGACTGAGGACCTGGGTTTATCTCTGATGAAACATTTACTTCTCTTTAACAAAAGATCTCTAAACTGTCTAGTGATTAGTGAAACTGAGTTGTCAAGATCTTCATCTGATGAATCAATCTCAATAGAATCAACTTCAGAGTTGCCAACAATTTTACTTTTATCAAGTAATTTAGTGTACTTTTGTGCTTTGAAAGCAATATCCTTCCCAGGTTTGGATGTATGCTCATGATCAAAGATCTTTAAACTTCCCAACCAGCGTAATTCTGGATAAAGTATTAAGGTTATTACCTTCAACGATGACATGTTTCTTAGAATCGTATTTGGATGGCAACGATCTGATAATTTTCATCACAATGTCCTTTTTAGGAATAGTATTACCCAACGCAAAAGATGCATTAACAATTTCAGACACTTTGTGATTAAACTCATCAAATGAATCTTCATCAGCCATATGAAGGTTTTCCCAATAAGAATTTATGTTTTGAAGCCTAACTTCCTTTTCAGATGTATTTCCTTCGAATACAGTTTCTAAGATATCTGATGCATCTTTAGACCTAGTGCACGTAGTCACATGGTGCTGAAGATCTGGGGTAATGGAATGAATGATAGCATTTAAACCGTAAGAATTTTGCTTTGCAGTGAGAATCTCATTAGGTTCATATCTACCAATATCCTTTGCAATAGAACCACCGTCTACTGTAACCATTAGAGGATCATAGATGTTAAAAACATAAACCCATGAATGAAAATCACCAGCTAGAAGAAAGGCATGCATAGAAATTTTTCACCATAAGTAATTTGAGCCATCAAAGACTGGTGGTACGTTTACTGAGATAACACTTATGTCCATAGATTCAGATCGCTATAAATACGGACTTATAAGGTCTTAAACATGTTTGCCTGATCTGATACCAATTGAAAAAATGAGGGTCTAACAACCACACTCAATATTTCGTTTAGGCAATTTGTATGGACAAACTCCAATATAATTATGAGAGAACCAACTAAAAAGCGAGCTCAATCAAGAAATATATCCAAGATTTATATCTATGTTTCACAATGTAATCAACAAATCAAACAGATAGAAATCCGCGAGCCTGATTGATTGAACAACTTGAATAGTACCAAAGACCAATGTTTAAGTGTCAATCAATTTATATCAACAACCAGAGGTTGTACTATCTAATTGATTGAACTACGCACAACCTGTGATATTTCAATTACATAAACAAATATAATGTGGAAAAGAAATAACACAGATGCCAGAAATTTTGTTAACGAGGAAGCCGTAAATACATAAAAACCTCGGGACCTAGTCTATATTTGAATACCACATTGTATTAAGCCGCTACAGACACTAGCCTACTCCAAGTTAATTTCAGACTGGAATGTAGTTGATCCCTAACCAATCTCACACTGATCAAGGTACAGTCGCGTTCCTTATGCCTCTGAATCCCAGCAAGACATTGCACACCTGATTCCCTTAGTTGATCTCACCCACAACTAAGAGTTTCTATGACCCAAAGTTGAGGACTTGATAAACCAATCTGTCTCACATAGAAAAGTCTATTGAATAGATAAATATGTCTCCCACAGAAATGCATATGAGTTTTGTTTCGTCTTTTGATAAATCAAAGTGAGCAGGAACCAATTGATACACCAGACTTATATTCCCGAAGAACAACCTAGTAATATCAATAACCTCACAATAATCTTAATCGTATGCTAGCAAAACAAGATATTGTGAAATCAAAAACGATGAGATGAAGATGTTTGTGACTGCTTTTTATCTTGCCTATCGGAGATTAAATCTCGATCAAATCTTAGAGAAGATAGTACTCAATCACGAAAGAAAACATCAAGATTGGAACACGTAACTTCAGAGAAAATAGTTGGGTCTGGCTTTACAATCCTAATGAAGTCTTCAAGTCGTTAACCTATAGGGTTTTGGAAAAAACCTAAGGTTAAAGGAGAATCGACTTTAGTCGCAACTAGTATCACACATGAGGTATGGGGATTAGGCTTCGCAGTTGCTAGAGTTCTCCCTTATATAGTCTTTAAATCAGGGTTTGTAATCAATGTTACCTTGGTAACAAAGCATTAAAAATTCATCGTTAGATGAAAACATGATTAGACTTAAGCTAATATCTTTCAACCATTAGATCGAATTTCGCTAGTTACACACAAATGAAAAGTGACTTCACTTAGATATGAGTAACCGTACCTAAGTGTGTAAACCTTGTTGGCTCAACAATAGTTAACCGAAGTTAGCCATATGAACACTTTCATATCAACCTTATTCATCTTAACCATAACTAGTTCAAATGACTCAAATGAAACTAGTTCTAGAGTTGTTCAATTGTTTATATTCTCATAGAAGTATATAAGATATAATTGAAAAAAAATCGATTTTGATTCACTCGAATCATTTCATGAACATTATAGTCACGGTTTTCAAAAGATTGCATTCCTTATTATATAAATGTATTAGTTCATGAACAAACCGATTTTAGAATATAACCTACTCAAGTATGCAAATGGGTACACATACCTATGTTGCCGAACTAAGTTCGGTACCTTCCATGTAGGATCATAATATCGCCACAACAATACTCTTGCGAGATTTTAACAACATTTCTGTAAGCTCTTCAACAACATACTGCGAGTGTCGCAGAAGGACTCAAAGAATGACATAACGAATGACGTAAATTGAAACACAAGAAGAGCATGACGATCCTGCGAAGATTATATAATATGTGAGAATAAACATTATAACTGTTGCGAGAATATCGCGAGTAAGATCCGAAATAAAAGGAAAGCTTAGCTGTCATCTACTATATAACTTCTCCTATATAAAGAGAACTAACAGGTTCAGGATAGGAGATCAATTTTAGAGTGTTGAGAACGTTTTGAGGAGAGAGAAAGTTTAAGAGAGCGGTTGTATTCTTGATTTCCTCCATTTCTTGTAATATTTCTGAAAATTAATCAATAAAAGTTTTATTCTTAATCTTCAAATATGTGTTGATTATTATGAATTCTTGTGAGGGCTGTAGTGCAGGAATTCCTGCAACTACATAATGGCGCTAGAAACAAGGACAGAAAGATGAAAATCGTAGAAAAAGCAAGATTAAAGATCAGTATTCAAGTTAAGAAGATGATCGAACAAGTTGGTGAAATAGTTGAAGGAAAAATGATTAAATCCAAGGAGAATTACAGGAAGTTGGAGTGTAATACGATAACAAAAGCGATGATCAACCAATTCCATGAAAATATTAAAGGACGGATTCATAAACGAGATTTTGATGGAAAGAAAATTATGACGGTGGAGAAAGTATCACCTTTGAAGGATTGGGAAAAGCAGAAAATCACATTCATAACAACAGAAATACCAAGAGAAAATTTGAATCATACATCTCCTTTGGTAATCACGGTATTCACTATACGAATGAAAAAGGAAAAATCAACAAGATCTGCGGAAGAATGGGCTGTGAATAGAACTTTGGTGGATACAGGAAGTTCTGTAGATATAATATTTTATCATACATTTAAGAAAATAGGATACAAGGATGAAGAGATGTCTTGTTCAACTTATCATATTCATGGCTTTGGAAAATCTATAATAAAACCTAAAGGCGAAATAGTGGTACGAATTCCGCTAGGAGAGATTGAAACACAAGTAACATTATGTGTGGTAGATATGGAATCACCATATAACATGCTATTGGGACGACCATGGATACACGCAATCAAGGATGTAGCATCAACATTACATCAATGCATCAAATTTCCTATGCCCAGTGGAGTTGGAGAAATTAGAGGAGATACTGATCATGTGAAACTGTGTTATCAAATCGAAGTGAGGAATTATGAAGGGTGTGCAAAGCTGCGAAAATCTCGAAGAAAAATGGTGAAAGATACAAAGAAATAAAAATAATTTACAGTTTACATGATAAGAGAAAATGAAGGAAAATGAATACCCAGCGAAATTTCGCAAGAAGGAGATAAACCTGCGAAAGTTATGAAAACATCAACACCAATGGGAGAACCTGAGGCCAGCTACACCGCAGAAGAACCAACAAAGGAAGTAAATATTAGAAGTGAAGAAGAACCTAAGATGATGAAAATTGGAACTAAGATGGATGCAGATGAGGAAGAGCGAACCATAAACCTCTTATTTTGCTGATAACTTTTTAACGAAAGAATCGAAAAGTTTTGAGAATCATGATTGCAAGTTATCTTCACTTTTAACTTTGACAGTTCACTTTCCATATTTTCAATATTTTTAGATACGACTTCCTTATCTAGTTGTAAGACTTCTGGGGAAGTATGATTGTTTATCATGGAATGATCAGGACTGTTAGGAGGACATTCATGATTATCAACAAATATATTGAGTGAACCTTCATGGATATCATCCTCAAGATAATAGTCAAGAGTGGCCATCCAAGCTTTAGTTAACTCATTCACTTCCTTATTTGGATGTTCAGAAGTATCATGAACGCTTCTATAGCACTTGAAACAAGGATTATTAGTATAACTTTTCTGAACCTTTGTATTGATTGACTTCATTTTCTTTTGAGGCTTTCTTTTATTTTGTCTAAGAGATTTCTTAAGATGTTGAATGAACAATGACAAAACTGAATTAAAGCAATTCTCATCCCTTTTGTCAATCAATTTGGGATGTCGAGACTTACGATTAGAAGCAACAACATGGTTTCTAGATAGAAGTCGTTTCTCTCTTTGTTCCAGTTCAGAATCGAAAAATTTCAACTTTCCTGCTAGAGAATTTCTGGAAAGAGTATCAAGGTTATTTCCCTCAACGATGGCATACTTCTTAGCATCATATCTAGATGGAAATGATCTGATAATTTTCATCACAATGTCCTTTTCAGGAATAGTCTTACCCAATGCAAAAGATGCATTAACAATTTCAGACACTTTGTGATTAAACTCATCAAATGTTTCTTCATCTGCCATACGAAGGTTTTCCCAATCGGAACTAAGGTTTTGAAGCCTAGCTTCCTTTTCAATAGTGTTTCCTTCAAATACGGTTGCTAAGATATCCCAAGATTCTTGCGACTTAGTGCAATTAGACACATGGTGCTGAAGATTTGGGGTAATTGCATGTATGATTGTATTCAAACCGTCGGAGTTTTGCTTTGCATCAAGAATCTCTGCAGGAGTGTATTCAACAATATTCTTAGGAATATTTACACCTCCAACTGCCTCAACGGGAGAATTATAACCATTAACAACATATACCCATGATTGGAAATCACGTGCTTGAAGAAAAACGCGCATAGAAATTTTCCACCATAAGTAATTAGAGTCATCAAAGACTGGTGGTAAGTTTATTGAGATAGCACCTCTGTCCATAGAGTCAGATTGCTTACAAACACAGACTTATGAGGTCTTGAACGGGTTTGCCTGCTCTGAAACCAATTGAAAAAGCGGGGGTCTAACAACCTCACCCAATATTTTGATTAGCAATCTGTATGGACCACTCCGAGTCATTTTTCTAGAGAATCAACTAGACTCAATCAATATAAAATACTCAAGAAGTTATAATCTCAATATCTCAATTTGATTTACTCAAGCAAATGTGATTCGTGATTCTAATCAAAGAGAGATAACTTGGATGGTACCAAAGACCTATATCTAAGTGTTAATCAATTTAAATCAACAACCAATAAGGTCGGATATTCTAATTGATTGAAAAATGCACAACCTGTATTATTTCAATTATATAACAAAATATAATGCGGACACTAGCCTACTCCAAATTAACTTCAGTCAAGACTGTAGTTGAACCCCAATAAATCTCACACTGATCCATGGTACAGTTATGCTCCTACGCCTCTGATCCCAGTAGGATACTGCGCACTTTATTCCCTTAGATGATCTCACCCACAACCAAGAGTTGCTACGACCCAAAGTCGAAGACTTTAGCAAACAAATTTGTCTCACACAGAAAAGTCTACAAGATAGATAAATCCGTCTCCCATGAATAAACCTATGAGTTTTGTTCCGTCTTTTGATAAATCAAGGTGAACAGGAACCAATCAATAAAACCAGACTTATATTCCCGAAGAACAGCTCAGTTTTATCAATTACCTCACAATAGTCTTAATCGATGCAGCGAAAAAAGATATTGTGGAATCACAAACGATGAGACGAAGATGTTTGTGATTACTTTTATATCAATGAAGTCTTTAAGTCATTAACCTGATTTTAGAAGAAGAAAACCAAAGGTTAAAGGAGAATCGACTCTAAATTAGCAAACTAGTATCACACAGAATGTGTGGGGATTAGATTTCCCAGTTACTTGAGTTCTCCCTTATATAGTCTTTCAAATCAGTGTTTGCAATCAATGTTAGCTTAGTAACAAAGCATTCAATATTCACCGTTAGATGAAAACCTGATTAGATACAAGCTAATATCTCTCAACCGTTAGATCGAAAACTTAGCTTGCCATACACACATGTACTTGACGATTTTGGGTTTGTGTAACCGTACCCAAACGTGTACAATAGTTGGTTCAATATTAGTCAACCAAATGGTTAGCCAAATGATAACTTTCATATCAACCATATTCTTCTTCACCATAACTAGTCCATATGACTCAAATGAACTAGTTAGAGAGTTGTTCAATTGCTATGAGATCTTATGTACTACACAAGACACAATTGAAGCAAAAATGATGTGATTCACTCGAATCAATTCATGAACTATAAAGCCACGGTTTGCAATAGCATTCCTTAGATAATTTAGATAAGTTCACGAACATCATTTTTTTCATGAACCTGTTCTCACGGTTCCGGAGTTATTAAGGTCTAACCAGTTCTTATGGATGCATGATATCTAGCCGTGCTTAATTATCCGTTTATCTCCTTGTTAATATAGTTTTAGTTATTAGTAGCTTGTGTGACTCACACGTAGTGAAAGCGAGTCTAGTCTAGTCCTTATATTCCAGCCGAGTCTGTATTCAGGGCTTATGAAAAATAATAAGAAAAACAATCTTTCACTCCCAAAATTCTCTTCTCTTCTCATCCAATCCAATCTCCATCCTTAGAGATTCAAAGATGTTTCTGTGCTAATGTGTGGTGTAGATCACTACAATTGGTATCAGAGCACTCAATTCTAAGTGACATGACTATCACGGTGAACAAAAAACTCGATTTGGAGGATTTGGATAAGCAATTAGTTGTTGTTCTTCATGTTCAAGAAGTGGTAGCCAAGGTTTTGAAGAATAACCCATCTCCTGTGGTTTTATCCAGATGCAAGGAAACCTTAGCATCAGAGACCAAGACCCTACTATTATTGGAGTATAGGTTATATGTGGGTGAGTCTGTTGATGAAAATTGGAAATCTAATTCTGCAGAAAGTTTCGAATTAATTGAATCTGTGCTGAAAGAAGTGACGCTAATGGAGAAAGTAATCGATCAAAAACTGGAGGAAACTTCCATAGATTCAATTTCAGTAAAGGGTTTAATTAATAATTCTTCAACTCCTACAGCAGCAGAAGATGGTAATAATCGATCTACACCCAAAATTGATTTATCTGATGTTGATGGAGCCAGTGTAATAAATTCAGCTCAGGATTTCAAGCAGTTTGAAGGGTGGAAGTTTTTGATGAAGATAACACCAATCAATTCTCTTCTTGCTTCATCAGGTTATATTTCGGCACACCTAACTCAAATTACTTTTGTATGTGATGTTTCGTCTGGTTACAATTATAATCGACTGATATTTGACCGAGGAAAAGAGTTAGATAAGTCTATCTTAATGAATAAATACAATGACGTATACAAATTTCTCAAGATATATTTCATCATACAGAATCCTCAAATTACTGTTATAAGTGTTATTTTACCTAGTTCTAATCCTTCCAGGATGATACTTGATCATGGTAAAAAGTTTGTGATCAGTGAGATGTGTTCTTACTATGCTACTGCTATGAGAAGTTTCAAATTCTATGCTAAGATACTTACTTCTGGTTTTATTGCTCTTCATCTGGCCATTTCAATGCAAAAGTACTATGCAGATACTATTCATAAGCTGATTCTAGACCCTGGTTATGAATTGGAATTGTCATTTTGGAACTTACATGGGTCTATAAATCTAAAGGAAGGTGACAATGGTGATACCAGGAAGTTGTTTGTTACATTATTAAAACAAGGAGTTTTTCCATGGGCTGAATCGGTGCTTCAAATGCCAAGGGAAACTGAGAATGGGATTTCACAAGAATTATTTGAGAAATTTTTGGGTAGAAAGGTCAATTTTCCGACTCATATGGTAGAGGTTCAGAAATATTTGATTGCAGCAATTTCGAATTCAACTCAACATTTACTGAATTGCATAGGCATATATGTATATGAGTTATTTTATATGGTTGTATGTAGTGATTCAGAAAGCGCAGCTGGAGTGTTGGAGAGAGCGCATGAACCAATCGATCAAATGCATCCTTGAAGAATATGTTGTTTCAATGATCATAGAGGTTCTCTACACTTACAGCTATGGTGTGAGCTACTTAGTCATTTGAAAACTCTGTATGAGCAATCCTTGGTTAGCTATGTTGAAGCCGATAAACAAAATGATCAATCACATATCCTTTTGAAGAGAGTTATAGGCATTTTCTTGGTCCCTATATTCATTTATCAGTCAAACTACTTTCATGGAAAGGGTGTACCTTTATTTCTGGACTTTCAAGGTCTAAATTATTGTTTTAGGGTGTTTGACCCTGGAAAAGAGTTCCAGCTTATGGGGGGATATACTTGCCTTGTTAGGGTAAATTTTTATCATGATATTAGGGGTTGTGTGTTTACTGAAGAAAGTATAATAAGTGATTCTAGCAAGTTGTATGAATTCTTTAAGCAATGTGATATTCTCTGGGCTATTTTGATACTGCAGAAAGTTTATAATTCAACTAGTATATGGTCTTCACAATTGATTACACTGTTCAAACTACAAGATGGAATTCAGGGGCACCGGGTTTGTTAATGTATGGTGATTCTTCTAGTCATTGAAAGTAATGGTAAACTCCTAAGAAAATCTATGCAGGAAACTATGAGTCCTGGATTGTTGTTCTTAAAGACCCTTAAGGTTGCAGGGAGATTTGTTGGTCTCAAGAGGGGTTATAGAGGAGTCGGATGCTGTGAAAGAAGAATGGAGACCAAGGAAATGCTCAACCAGGCTAGTGCTAGAGAAATCAGTAGACTTGAAGGGTTGTAAGAAAAGCTTAAAGATGTTATGCTTGGTATTTTTATTGAGGCAGAAGATACATCTTAGTTGTTTCCCTTCATAGTTACTCAAACAAGCATTCTTATAAAAGCTATGAGAACTATCCATGGAGAAGATTTTATAATAGGGTTGCATCTTAAAGATTGTCCAGCTAATAATGGAGGAGCTCTCTTTGTTGAATCAACTCAAATTAAGAAACAAGAACTGTAGCAATTCTGAACTATTTTGTGCGTGGCATTTTCAGCTTGGTTAATTCTCGACAGTGCTCTCATTGTCATAATCGAGTGTTTCTTTGGACCTTATTGTGATGGACATAATTCATAGCTGGTCTATAGAAACTAATGGAATTGTTTGTGGCGATGACAGATGGAATGAGCTTTTCACTCAAATACATATAAAAGTTCTGAGAGATAGGAGATGGAGTTCTTCCGATTTAGTAGCAAATTATTCCGTAGTCATGTACTTCTGGACGAATAAGAATAACTCGACTAAAATTTGCAGACCCTGGTCACTTAACTCAATTCTTTCCATAGTTTGTAGGTTCCTTCCAAGTCGTAGTTGGCAGCAGTTATTCCTTACTGTAGGAAGAAAGAATATGGAGAGGTATGTTGTGATGGCATATAAATGTTTTATACAAAATTTCCATCAACTCTTGAAGCAGCTAAAGCTCTCCACCACTGATGGCACAACAGTTCAAGGGAAAGAAGAGTCTGCCAAGTCCATACAGCTAACAAATGCATCATATGAATTCTGGTACAAAGCTTATAGGTTATCAATGCTGTTATTTTGTGTTTTAATGGATGGATTCAAACCAGATACAAGGCATTACGTGGAAAGAGGATTACAAGATCTCAATGCATTCACGAGCTTTATTTCTTCTTTTGACTGCCACGGAAAGATTATGATACACCAGTTCGAAGGTAAACTGATTATGCTAGTACTGTCTGGGGGAAGTAAGCAACGCTTCTCCATCTCAATATCAGGTGATCCAGCTTCAGTTTACACAGTTCATGGTAGTAGTGCCATTGATCACATTCTTGCTATATTATATTTTGTCACCGCCATTTTTCAAATGGGATTAGCTGGAGTTAACATCATATCTGACTCAAAACTGATGAAGGGTTACAGCCAGGCGATATCTAAAGACAGTGAGCAGTAAAAAGGAATGAGAGGGTTGAATATCAAGCTTAGCTCTGTAGAAGTGGCTATTTCATTTATCTATTGGTTGGTTATACAATCACGGCTCTATGATATGGTTTTATTTATGGTATTGGAATGTTCTTATACAGTCAGTAGCATTGCTACTAAGACCTACCAAGCAGTGGAGATGAAGAGAGTTGGATGGCTTGCTGAAATTCCAAGATTGAGGGTTGAGCTCAGTTTTCTATGGACCTTGATGCTGATGAAGAGAGTGGGCTAGCTTGCTGAAATTCCAAGATTGAGGGTTGAGCTCAGTTTTCTATGGGCCTTGGTGCTGAAATTTTTAAAGGACTCAATTCTTACACTGATCTTACACTGATGAGAAGATGTTGCCCCAGATAAGAATTCCATCAAAAGCTCGACTCATTTTCCATATCCTCCATCCTTGAGGACAAGGATGATTTGAATGAGTGGGATTTGTCATGAACCTGTTCTCACGGTTCCGGAGTTATTAAGGTCTAACCGGTTCTTATGGATGCCTGATAGCTAGCAATGCTTAATTGTCTGTTTATCTCCTTGTTAATCTAGTTTTAGTTATTATAAGCTTGTGTGACTCACACGTAGTGAAAGCGAGTCTAGTCTGGTACTTATATTCCAGCCGAGTCTGTATTCAGGGCTTATGAAAAATAATAAGAAAAACAATCTTTCTCTCCCAAAATTCTCTTCTCATCCAATCCAATATATATCCTTAGAGATTCAGAGATGTTTCTGTGCTAATTTGTGGTGTAGATCACTACAGTTTTTAGACATAACTACTCAAGTTCACAGACTGGGTTCGCGGACTCAAATAACCGGTTGGAGTTCACAAAATCCAGCAAAAAAAAATCGGGTTCGAGAACTTCCGCCAGTTCGCGGACTGAAACTGAGTTATAAGTCCAGCAGAATTTCTCGGGTTTGAGAACTGTGCACGTTCACGGACTGAGTTCGCGGACTGGATTGACTGCTCAAGTTCCGGTTTTCACTTGATCAACAAAGTTCGCAAACTTCGGTTCAAGTGCTAAGGACTTATACATATATGTGTTACCACAATAATGTTTATATCCCCCAGTGGTTATATTGTCTAAACTTCCAATTCAATCATTGAAACATTATCAGAGGACGTCATATAGTTGTTATTCACAACCTAGTTTTCGTCAGAGCAATTTCCAAAGTGATTGAAACATAACTTGACTTTCGTCACTAGGAAAAGATGAACTTGGCTAAAGCGAAAGCTTTACCAACACATATTTCGAGAAATAGATAAGCGATATATACTCAGCTCGAAATGTCACATGTGTATATTCTTAGTCTATATAGTAAAACGACTTTTGTCTCAAGATAGGAGATAGAGTAGATAGACTTTTGAGTGATAGATAAGTTCAAGTCTGCACATACCTTTTAGTCGATGAAGATCCACTGGTTCCTTGAGTAGACCTTCGTCTTGTATGATGATTTCCTTGGAGTTCTTGAGCTCAACTAAACTTTCTATCCTAGTCCGAGACCTTAGCTATAGTAAACTAGAAATCAAGACTTTACAGTTTTGATCACTAACATTGACAAACATGCTTGAGATAACAACGCATGCGAGTTCGATCGAGCAATGCTCTAAAACTTAGGACCATCAGGAAGGTGCACATATGTTCACCGTAAGCCCGACGTGATCCCCACATGATCTGTCTCCCCAAAGGAGTAGCATAGCCAGCCAAACCATTTGGCCAAAGTTGCTCACACGTGACTGATCCAAAACCCTAATTAGGGTTTGCGGCATTACATATATGTCACAGTTTGATCATGACCATCCATGTTCGCCAGCTCGGATGAAGGGTATAGATATATACTAAGGAAGTCCAAAGAGCATCAACATGATTACCGTGGGCCCACATGTGCATGTAACCGGTCGTCCACGGTGGATAAAGTCCAGGCGCCTCAAAATGCGCGCCCAAAAGATGGCATACCGTGGCCCCCTAAAATCCTTTGCGGCAAAGGATTTCTATCACAAATCGATCACGACCACTCACCTTTGCCAGACAAATTGAGTGGCCTAGATCGCACCTCCGCGAGACAGAGCGGCATAGACTTGTACACCGGCAAGCTGTCTACATGTGTGCTCGGTCGGTCCCACCAAAAATTTTGTCCATGATTGATTTCGGTCAAGCTAAAGGGTGATGCTTGCACACCTCTTTAAAACCCTAAAATCCATCAACGGTCGCAAAAATGTGTCGCAGATCATCTCGTCAGTCCAACTTTTCCAGCTTGGTCGGACAGCCTAGACCAAGAGTTAAATGGACAATGAGGCACCTTGTTGATCGTCATCCGTCACTCTACCACAAGGAGTGATCGACTAGGGGATGGCCCGCCCATGCGTCCTCCAAACGATCACTCGAAGATGGTTGAGCATGCAGCTATCTTAAGACGCGTAATCCGCGACTTACTCCATTAAGCTTTAAAACAGCGATGCTTCATATATATTAATTGTATTCGATGCATTACATGCATAAAGTATACACGATATTTCATGAATATCGATTTCCTAAATAACTTAGTTATTTAACAAAATAGCATCACGTGCTATTTCCTGCGGGTCCCATGACTCGTCCTACTCACTCGAGACATCAAACATGTCACAAACTGGGGGATACTTACTGAGGTATTGGTCTGGCGTTTTAGCGCCATTACAAGAACGTGTCAGGAAGACGTGGATGGTTAACAGTGATGAGGGAAGTGGGAAAAAGTGTGATCGTGTAACAATCAACACTCTTACACGACCCCCACTACTCCATCACTTCACCTCCTCTACTTCCTATGAGATGAGGGTTGCGCTCAATGACTTGTATAAATAGGACTTTCACCTATTTCCAAAATAAGATAGACAAACATAGAAAAAACCAATGTTGTCATCAGTATCCAGAAATCACCATTCTGATACAAGTCATACACAACCAACACCTTCACAATCTCAACACCTTTTTAGCTTCCCTCCCTAAGATCAACCCAATATCTTTCACTTTGTGACCGAAGCAAGTCTGGAACGGCCATTTCTTGGTTTAGTCTATAATTGTACAGATTGATCTCTCGAATCAAAAGCAATCACGTGCAGTGAATTTGTTTAAGGTTTAGATTCATTTCTCATCCACACACCCAAAATTACCAAAACCAGCAGAAATAGTTTTTACCCAAACCATGACGTGATGCTTCTAAGGGTCGCAGAATTCTAAAAGCATCTTAAATTGATCACAACCATCCAACTTAGCAAGCCTATTTGGATGGCTTAGATCGAACTTAGGACCATAAAGAAGGTGCACATATGTTCACCGTCAGCCCGACGTGGGCCTTATACGGTCGGTCTCCCCGAAGGAGTGGCATATCCTTCCAAACCGTTTGGCCAAAGTTGCGCACGCGTGACTGATCCAAAACCTTAATTAGGATTTGCGGCATTACATATATGTCGCAGTTTGATCATGAGCATCCATCTTTGCTAGCTCGGATGGAGGGTATAGATATAATCTAAGGTGGTCCAGAGAGCATAACATGATCATTGTGTGCCCACCTGCGCATGTAACCGGTCGTCCAAGGTGGACCACGGCCAGGCGCCTCAAAACACGTGCCCAAAGATGGCATGCCGTGGCCCCCTAAAATCCTTTGCGGCAAAGGATTTTTGTCGCAAATCGATCAGGACTACTCACCTTTTCCAGACCAATCGAGTGGCCTATATCGCACCTCCATGAGACAGAGCGGCATAGACTTGTACACCTGCAAGCCGTCTACACGCGTGCTCGGACGGTCCCACCAAAAAAAAATTCCATGCTTGATTTCGGCCAAGCTAAAGAGTGATGCTTGCGCACCTCTTTAAAACCCTAAAATCCTTCAACGGTCGCAAACATGTGCCGCAGATCATCTCGTCCGTCCAACTTTTCCAGCTTGGTCGGACATCCTAGACCTAGAGTTGAACTGCCAATGAGGCACCTTGGTGATCGTCGTCCGTCACTCTACCACAAGGAGTGATCGGCCAAGAGATGGCCCGCCCATGTGGCCTCCAAATGTTCATTCGAAGATGGTTGAGCATGCATCTATTTTAAGACTCTTAATCCGCGATTTACTCTGTTAAGCTTTAAAACAGCGATGCTTCATATATATTAATTGTATTCGATGCATTACATGCATAAAGTATACATGATATTTCATGAATATCGATTTCCTAAATAACTTAGTTATTTAACAAAATAGCATCACGTGTTATTTCCTGCGGGTACCACGACTCGAGCCACTCACTCGAGACATCAAACATGTCACAAACCGGAGGATACTTATTGGGGTATTGGTCTGGAGGTTTATAGCGTGCAGCATGCAACGCGCCATTATGAGAACGTGTCAGGAAGAGGTGGATGGTTAACAACGATGAGGGAAGTGGGAAAAAGTGTGATCATGTAACAATCAACACCCCTACACGACCCCCACTTCTCCATCACATCACCTCCTCCACTACCTATGAGATGAGGGTTGCGCTCAATGACTTGTATAGATAGGCCTTTCACCTATTTCCAAAATAAGACAGACAAACACATAAAAAACCAAGTGTTGTCATCAGTATCCAGAAATCACCATTCTGATACAAGTCATAAATATCCAACACCTTCACAATATCAACACCTTCTTAGCTTCCCTCCCTAAGATCAACCCCATATCTTTCACTTTGTGACCGAAGCAAGTCTGGAACGGCCATTTCTTGGTTTAGGCTAGAATTGTATAGATTGATCTCTCGAATCAAAAGCACTCACGTGCAGTGAATTTGTTTATGGTTTGGATTCATTTCTTATCCACACACCCAAAATTACCAAAATCAGCAGAAATAGTTTTTACCCATAAACACTCATGAACTTAAACAATAAATCAATAAGGAATGCAATCTTTGCAAACTATGGCTATATTATTCATGAATTGATTCGAGTGAATCAAACCGATTTTGTTTCAATTATGTCTGTGTAAAAAGATCTAAGCAATTGAACAACTCTTCAACTAGTTTTTTTGAGTCATTTGAAATAGTTGTGAAAAATATGAATATGGTTGATATGAAAGTGCTCATATGGCTAACCATTGGTTAACTATTTGTGAACCAACCAAATGTACACGTTTAGGTACGGTTACTCAAACCTAAATGAAAAACATTTCATGTGTGTGTGACAAGCTAAGTTTCAATCTAACGGTTGAAAAATATTAGGTTGGATAAATCAGGTTTTTCATCTAACGGTGAATATTGAATGCTTTGTTACCAAGGTAACTTAGATTGCAAACCCTGATTTGAAAACTAAATAAATAAGACATCTAGTAACTGGAGAAACTAAACCCCACACCTCCTGTGTGATACTAGTTGGTTTACTAGAGTCGATTCCCCTTTAACCGTAGGTTTCTTCTCGAGACCCTATCGGTTAACGACTTAAAGAATTCATTGGGATTGTGAAGCCATACGAATATACTTCTCTTGTAGTTGAGCGATATGATGTTGCCATTTTATATCGTACGTGTTCAATTGAATAATTGGATTGAGATTATATCTCTGATAGGGCAAGATAAAAAGAAATCACAAAAAAATTCGTCTCATCGTTTGTGATTCCATAATATCTAGTTCCGCTACCATACGATTTAGATTATTGTGAGGTAATCAATAATTCTAGGTTGTTCTTCGGGAATATAAGTCCGGGTTATTGAATAGTTCATGTTCACCTTGATTTTATCAAAAGAAGGAACAATATCGTAGGTTTATCTGTGGGAGACAGATTTATCTATTTTCGTAAACTTTTCTATGTGATACAAATTTGTTTATTAAAGTCTTCGACTTTGGATCATAGAAACTCTTGGTTGTGGGTGAGATCATCTAAGGGAATCAAGTGCATATTATCATGCTGGGATTAGAGACGTAAGGAGTGCAACTGTACCTTGAATCAGTATGATATTGATTAGGGTTCAACTATAGTCCAGACCGAAGTTAGTTTGTAGTAGGATAGTGTATGTAGCGGCTTAATACAGTGTGGTGTTGAATATGGAATAGGTCCCATGATTTTTCTGCATTTTCGGTTTCCTCGTTAACAATATCTTTGGTGTCTGTGTTATTTTATATAATTGAAATATCACAGGTTGTGCGTTGTGTCTGTGTTATTTCTATTAGGTGAATCATCCAAAAAATATCTACAAAGTGCTTAAAATAGCTAAGAAGATAATTATTCCAAGTATCCAAGTGCCCAAGTTGAAGAGAAGTGGAAGAAGTGCGAAGAAAAGGAACAAAACGCTCAAAATCAAGAGACGAGACAAAGACCAAGATTAAATCATTCAAATTCAGGATTTCTCATCACCATCTTAAATAGAATTGAAAGATAAAAATAATCCAAAAAGAATGAGGTCATTCCGGGTTCGGACGAAGAAGTTACGGCCAAAACAAGCTTTTTATGCAAACGGATTTTCAGTATGCAAACGGGTATGCATACTATCTGGATTTAACTGAAATTTAAGTATGCAAACGGGTATGCATACTTGTGAAAGCCAAAATTCACGGTTAAGATCTTTCCTTCATAATTTCGGGCTGGGTTCCTTAATCGACTAGGATACTTGAAGGAAAAGCAATGTAAACCTATATAAATAGGTATTAGACCTTTCATAGAATATCATCATCTCATATTATAAGCTAGGGTTTGTTCGACATCTAAACCTAGGGTTTACACCTTTAGGGGGAAACCACCATTATTCATCTTCTTTGTTATATGAGTAGCTAAATTCTTTGTTGATTAAGGATGAATTCAATGTTCTAAGCGTGAAGCTTTATTAATAATACAAATATATTTGAGGTTTTAATCATCATCATTTATTTTCATTATATCTAGGGTTTATGATTGATTCTTAGATTAGTTTGGGTACGCAACTAGATTAGTCTATTTATCATTATATTACTAGTAGAGAGTTGAAAGATCCGTAATTGTCGTGCATCTCCTACACAAGTAGAAAGCATGATACTTTGCAGATGGATTCTGTAAGAAAATCATGTGTGGAAACAATACTAGTAAGTGGATCGAGCGTACTGAGTTTAACTGCTGGAATCAAACCTTAATACACAAGCCCTAAAGCATTAGATTCAGTTACACATTATAATAATACCTCTAGGAGGCTAGTTGGATAGAATCCGGTGACTAAGCATACCTGTTATCCGGTGATACAAGGAGTTTTGGGGATAGCTAAGCGTACCTGTTATCCTATGGTTGGTGATGAATGGTTCTTACGAACGATAGATAAGTATTACAATCCTATTAATGATCGGTAATGTCGAAGGATTCCTTAATCATACCTTTCTTCTTATTGTCTTATTATTTATCTTAAAACCAATACCCCCTTTGTCTTTTACTTTAGTTTGCTAATTCAAATAACTTATCAATTACACAGCTCTCTGGGGGAACGATCTCTTACTATAGCTATATTACTAGTTAATTAGTGAAAAATATATTTATTAATTTGGTGTGCCTATGACATCCCATACAAGTACTTTCACATAGAAGTAAATCATGGAAAGATCAATCTGCGGAATATTCAAAGATTCATTCTATTTTTCATCAATATTTCCATAAAGACATATAATATACTTAATCTTTGCAATCAAAAGTTCATCCTATTTTCCATCAATATTTGTATAATGACATAATAGGCTGAACTTTTAACATATATGAGACAATCATAGTTCACGAACGCAAACACTCATATCCCATAACAATTTTTGCAATATATAAAACTAATAAAAGATTAATACTACAAAATCATCTTCCAAATAAACTTTAGAATTTAAATAAATAAATCTAAAAACATTGCAAGATGAAAATCGTTGGCAATAGCTATGTGTACTCATAATAATTGATATTCCAAACCCTAGTTATCCTTCTTAAAAAACAAGAATAAATTCTTATAAAAAGTTTCCAGGACACTAAGACCTTTGAAAAATTCTTTATCGTCCCCAAACTCCTTGTCGTCAACAGCCATTGGAACATAAGTTTCATGAAGAAATGAGTCAATTCCAACAAACCTTCTTGACTGATACCGAACCAGGGCCTTCTGAATTTCAAGTGTATTAAAGACATAGCCTTTTTTTGCTGGATCCCTTTTCTTGTATCCTTCAACTCTTCAAGAACACCAGAAAACTTCTGAAGACTTGAAGGAATAACCCTTGATTTTCTCACTGTTAGATCATTGCTCGGTCGAACTCACATGCATTTCTATCCCAAGCATGTTTGTTAATATTAGTGATCAAAACTAAGGGTGCACACGGTACGTTTCGGCTCGATTCTTGACGAGACAGAGTACCTGTACCTCTCTAACCTCGATTCCTATTTTTTGCATCGGTACTTGTACCATGTACCTCGGTTCCGGTACTATTCGGGACCTGTACGGTACCAGGTATGGTTCTGGTACCAGTCTCGGTCTTTAATTTTTTCTTGCTTAGAACCCGTTTTACTGAGCAACAATATAATAAGAAATATCTCAAAGCACAATGTCAATACATAACGATTAACAACTAATAACAAGTAGCAGTAATATTAATACTAGATTACTAGCAAAGAAAAGTGTCAAATTCAAATACCAAGTCTTGAAAAACTGTAAAAGTAACAAGTAGCAAAACAGTCACTCACACACAAAATTGAACAGTAACAAGTATCAGTATCAATGACTGGACAGTGGTGGTAAAAAAGTAACAAGTAGCACTAGTGTCAATGAAAAAAATAAAGTCTTGATCTTCTATTCCATGGAAGCAACACTGGTGGTGGCATTATTGTTGATAGGACCAAGTAACGCAGCAAAAACAAGTAATAGCAGTTAGTAACTATTAGTCCATGTAATGGAGTCATATTATGTTCCGAACCCTAGCTGGAATAGATGCATCCATGATTGATCACTGACAAACAATATATACACAATTCCATATAACTTCAGTAAACTACACAGTGCCAAACTACACACATCAGTGACATGACACATGTTCATGAATACATAACATAACAAAAAAGTAAAATGCCAACCTCATTAAGAGCAATTAGATGTCATGTCTCTAGTCCAATAACATACTTTCAGTAGCTTCAAACTTCAACAACTAATCAAGATTACCTGCAACAATACACTTGATCAAGTTAGAGAAAAATCTTAATTACTGAAATTAATTAGAGGCAGAGCAATCAATTGATTCAATTCCAATATTCTCAAAATAAATAACTATATGCTCAAGTAGCTCAACCAAATTCCACATCTTCCATGTAACTAGAGAACACCAAACAAAGTCATATATAGGCTACAGGTCAACCAAATACTACAACTTCCATGTCACTAGACAACTAAACTTTGTTGTATTGTACATCTAAACAAAGCAATCAAACTACGTCTCACTAGCATAAAATATGTCATTTCATTTAGCGTACAAATAATAAAAGGAATCCATGAATGGGTTATATACATCATTCCCTCACTTTGAAGTACAATCAATCAAACCCTATAGGATTGTAATCGACCTTGCTTTAATTCCATTGAAAAGGAACCATCAACAACCATACTCCAATTAAATTAAAAGGAAAAAGATTTGGAAGATTTTAAGTCAAAATTGACCAATCAAACATTGTCATTCTTGTCTTCAGAAAGACTCGCAATAGTGTGTGATTAAGTTTCATAATATACCAACCAAGAGATTTAAAACATCAATACCCTAAGAAAATAAAACAACCCATTTTGATTCAATAATACTAATTATCTAGACAAACAGGGAGGTGATATTGTATGATGATTAAACCACTAGGGTTAAATAAAGCTTAAATTGATTCATTGAAAAGAACCAATCAAGAAATCACAACACCATTATAACTGATTCGTAACTTATAATAAAAATCAAGCAAAACCCTTATGCAAAGTATTTGGAATTTGGTCATAGAATTGATTCAATTGAAAAGAATTTATCAAAAACTTACCCTTGGAAATTCATGAAACATAAAAATATTTCACAGGATTAAAAGCAGAGATTTTGATAAACTTACCCTTAGTTAACAATTTCTGAGTTGTATTGTTCCTTGAATCTTTTCCCTTCGTCTTCTCCTTGGCGTGATAACTTACCCTATGAAACCCTAAATTAAGTTAATCCAGTTCCAACCAATTGGTCATCAAAAATCAAAATAAAGCTCAAATTAACAAAAATCAAGTAACCCAGTAGTCCAAATCAATCGATTTAAACACAATAATTGATTAAAATTGAAGAAAAAAAAAAGGAAAACAACTTACAATAGAAACATAATCACTGAGTTTTTCTTCTTCTTGTTCTAGATCGAGAGGTGGTATAACTTGTAAGTGTAACTGGTGGTGTTCGTGGAGTTGAAGTATGGAGAAGAGATGAAAACTTTCATGTAACTCTAATGGAGTTCTTCTCTTTCTCAGAGAGAGAAGACGAAAAAAAAATAGAATAAAATGAGAAACCCTAGCCAAGTTTTTCTATATATACCACCCCTAAATCTAATGGCTATCATTAGTCTACTACCCCTAAATCCAATGGTTATAATTCTTCGGTACATTCGGTCTGGGAGGGTACGGGACCAGGGCAGGACCGTGTACCTTACCTGCTTAGACCCGGTTCCTATTTTGGACTAGTACCTGTACCCCCTTTCTCGGTTCGGTACAAAAATAGGTACGGTTCCGGGATGGTCCGGCTCGGTTCCTGTGCACCCTTAATCAAAACTATACGTCTTGATATCTAGTTTACTTATGACTAAGTCTTCGTCTAGGATAGTTAAGTATAGGTGAGATCCAGACTCCATGACGATTATCTTATAAAGATGAAGAACTACTCAAGGAACCGGTGGAACTTCATCCTACCAAAAAGGTATATGGAGACTTGAACTTATCTAGCACTCAAAAGTCTATCTATCTCCTACTCTTGAGACAACAGTCGTATAACTATAATAGTTTTCATACATACACATTTTCTATTTCGAGCCGAGTTTACTCGCCTATATTTTTCTCGAAATATGTGTTGGTAAGCTTTCGCTTTAACCACCTTTCATCTTTACCCGTGACGAAAGTCATGATGACGTTTCAATCTTGGAAATAACTTTGATGGCAATAGTCGATTCTTTATGTCTAACGACTATTATAACATTATAGAAGAATGTTTCAATTATTGAAATGTAGAGTTGAGATTACGTAACCACCTATGGATATAAGCATATATATTGTGTTCGCACATTAGTGTATAAATACATGTATCGGAAACCAAGTGAGTGCATATGTGTGCATGCGGTATTGGTGAAGGAGACAGGTTGGGTATGCGTACCTATACATGTACTGGAGGAAGTTCACGTCCGTGAAATTATGCTGAGTTTGGAGTTTACGAACTTACAAACCAGTCACCTTAGGTACGCGTACCCGTACGCGTACCCAAGGAAGTTTTCATCCGAAATTTTTTCCTAATTTTTCAAACCCAATTCCGGTAAAGCTAGAGTACATGTACCCATACGCATACCCAAGCTGGTTATATCTCAAATCGATTATCTCATGAACTTAAACAATAAATCAATAAGGAATGCAATCTTTGAAAACCGTTGATATATTGTTCATGAATTGATTCAAGTGAATCAAACCGATTTGTTTCAATTGTGTCTATGTATAAAGATTTAAGCAATTGAACAACTCTTGAACTAGTTCTTATGAGTCATTTGAACTAGTTATGAAGAAGATGAATATGGTTGATATGAAAGTACTCATATAGCTAACCATTCGTTAACTATTTGTAAACCAACTAAATGTACACGTTTAGGTACGGTTACTCAAACCTAAACGAATACATTTCATTTGTGTATGTGACAAGCTCAGTTTCGATATAACGGTTGATAGATATTAGCTTGGACAAATCAGGTTTTTCATCTAACGGTGAATATTGAATGCTTTGTTACCAAGGTAACTTAGATTGTAAACCCTGATTTGAAAACTATATAAAGGAGATGTCTAAAAACTGGAAAAACTAATCCCCACACCTCATGTGTGATACTAGTTAGTTTCACTAGAGTTGATTCTCCTTCAACCGTAGGTTCCTTCTCAAGACCCTGTCGGTTAGCGACTTGAAGACTTCATTGGGATTGTGAAGCCAACGAAACTACTTCTCTTTTAGTTGAGCGATCTGATCTTGCCATTTTATATCCTACGAGTTCAATTGAGTAATTGGCTTGAGATTATATCTCCAATAAGGAAAGATAAAAAGAAATCACAAACATCTTTGTGTCATCGTTTGTGATTCCGCAATATCTAGTTTCGCTACCATACGATTTAAATTATTGTGAGGTGATCAATAATACTAGGCTGTTCTTCGGGAATATAAGTACGGGTTATTGATTGGCTCTTGTTCACTTTGAATTTATCAAAAGACGGAACAAAACTCGTAGTTTTATCTGTGGGTGACAGATTTATCTATTATCATAGACTTTTATGTGTAATACAGATTTGTTTATTCAAGTCTTCGACTTGGGTCGTAGAAACTCTTGGTTGTGGGTGACATCAGCTAAGGGAATCAAGTGCGTAGTATCTTGCTGGTATCATATATGTAATGAGCTCAACTGTACCTTGAATCAGTGTGATATTTATTAGGGTTCAACTACAGTCTCGGACGAAGTTAGTTTGTAGTAGGCTAGTGTCTGTAGCGGCTTATCTGCATTTGTGGTTTCCTCGTTAACAAAATTTCTAGTGTCTGTGTTATTTATATTTCACACTATATTTTGTTATATAATTGAAATATCACAGGTTTGGCGTTGTATCGATCAATTGTGAAATCCAACCTTTGGTTGTTGATTGGAAATTGATTGATCCTTGATATTGGTCTTTGGTACCATCTAAGTTTATATCTCTCTTGTATTTGATAATGACTCTCAGATTTCCATTTGCTTGAGTAAATATCAAATTGAGAGATAGAGATATTAACTCCTTGATATACTTTTCATTAAGATTGAGTCTGACTGTCTAGTTGATTCTCTTAAAAGTATATTAGAGTTAGTCCATAAAGATTGTTAATCGAAATATTGGTTGAGGTTGTTAGACCCCCGCTTTTTCACTCACATTCTTCCTTTTTCTTTTCAAAGTTGAAGGTACAAGAAATTTATGTTTTTCCTTCATGATTGATGGCTTAACAATCATACTAACATCTTTTCCATCAGAAGACATAATTCTTGGAGTCTCCATAAAAGTATGTGATTGTGAGAGGAATTCACAAATCAGGCTCAACAAGCAATCTTGTGACAAAAAGAGTTTTTTCAGTGAAGGAAAAAAAAAGAATATAGGGTTAGGAAAGCTTAATACAAAAGAAGATTCACGTACGCACAATTTTCAACCCAAAAGAAGGCAAAATTGTCAATTTTAACCCTCTTTTTATTGATCTAACAAGGAAAGCCCTTTCAATATCAATTATATATGAAAAGATGGAAAAAATCCAAACTGGCGAGAAAAAAACAAAACCAAAAACAAAACAATTTTTTTGTTTGTTTTCTTTTGCTAAAGCCTGAATAATGCAAACTCTTGTCTCTTTTGAACCATGCACTTGAGACAAGATACACCAATAACACAATTAAGTTGTGATGGAGTGAACAATAATCTGTCCACCATAATCTTCTTGAATGAAATTCTTAGAACCTTGTTTCACAGACTGTTTAGGATGTATTTTTTTCTCTAGTGGTCTAATATTTTCTTTGGAAATTAACTTCTTCGGATAAGAGATGAGTTTACATACCTCGGATGATTTCTGAACAAGTTTAAGCTTGTTTGATAATCTATTTGCTCTACGTTGAAGTTTCTTGACATATCTTACTTTATGTTTGTACTTGTAACACATAGAGAGTTCATGACCCATAAAAGTACATTAAGAACATGTCAATGTGGAGGACGGTTCAGACACCATAGCTGTGTATGCTGCTAAACAATATGAAGTACCTGAAACATGTGAAATAGGATTTTCAGAAGACAAGGAAAAATCCATTTTATCCTCCATAGTGGTTGACAATGTTTCTCTAGGGAGAATATTAATATTGATGTACGTATTGCTACAATTATAAAAATCAATATTTTCACTAACGAGTGCAACACTTGGCTTTTCATCTTTATCTAAATCATAGTGATTAGACATCTCATCAAGAGTTGCAGCAAGACCTTTGTTCCCAGTGTATTTCTTACGATTTGGACACTCATTAGCAAAATGACCAAAACCTTTACACTTGAAGCACTGTGGAATATCCTCATCATCAGTGTTGACGGTGTATCTATTTTTAGGAGGGGAACGGTTGTGAGATTTGACTAATGACCTGGGTTTATCTTTGATGAAACGTTTACTTCTCTTTAACAAAAGATCTCTAAACTGTCTAGTGATCAGTGAAACTGAGTTGTCAAGATCTTCATCTGATGAATCAATCTCAATAGAATCAACTTCAGAGTTGCCAACACTTTTACTTTTATCAAGTAATTTAGTGTTCTTTTGTGCTTTGAAAGCAATATCCTTCCCACGTTTGGATGTATGTTCATGATCAAAGATCTTTAAACTTCCCAACCAGCATAATTCTAGATAAAGTATTAAGGTTATTTCCTTCGACGATGGCATGTTTCTTAGAATCATATTTGGATGGCAACGATCTGATAATTTTCATCACAATGTCCTTTTTAGGAATAGTCTTACCCAACGCAAAAGATGCATTAACAATGTCATAAACTTTGTGATTAAACTCATCAAATGAATCTTCATCAACCATACGAAGGTTTTCCCAATAAGAATTTATGTTTTGAAGCCTAACTACCTTTTCAGAGGTATTTCCTTCGAATACAGTTTCTAAGATATCTGATGCATCTTTAGACCGAGTGCACGTAGTCACATGGTGCTGAAGATCTGGGGTAATGGAATGAATGATAGCATTTAAACCGTCAGAATTTTGCTTTGCAGTGAGAATGTCATTAGGTTCATATCTACCAATATCCTTTGCAATAGAACCACCGTCTACTGTAACCATTATAGGATCATAGATGTTAACAACATAAACCCATGATTGAAAATCACCCGCTAGAAGAAAGGCATGCATAGCAATTTTTCACCATAAGTAATTTGAGCCATCAAAGACTGGTGGTACGTTTACTGAGATAACACTTCTGTCCATAGATTCAGATCGCTATAAACACGGACTTATAAGGTCTTAAACATGTTTGCCTGATCTGATACCAATTTAAAAAACGAGGGTCTAACAACCACACTCAATATTTCGTTTAGGCAATTTGTATGGACAAACTCCAATATAATTATGAGAGAACCAACTAAAAAGCGAGCTCAATCAAGAAATATATCCAAGAGTTATATCTATGTTTCACAATTTAATCAACAAATCAAACAGATAGAAATCCGCGAGCCTGATTGATTGAACAACTTGAATAGTACCAAAGACCAATATTTAAGTGTCAATCAATTTATATCAAAACCAGAGGTTGTACTATCTAATGGATTGAACTACGCACAACCTGTGATATTTTAATTACATAAACAAATATAATGTGGAAAAGAAATAACACAGGCGCCAGAAATTTTGTTAACGAGGAAACCGTAAATACATGAAAACCTCGGGACCTAGTCTATATTTGAATACCATACTGTATTAAGCCGCTACATACACTAGCCTACTCCAAGTTAATTTCAGACTGGAATGTAGTTGATCCCTAACCAATCTCACACTGATCAAGGTACAGTCGCGTTCCTTATGCCTCTGAATCCCAGCAAGACTTTGCACACCTGATTCCCTTAGTTGATCTCACCCACAACTAAGAGTTTCTATGACCCAAAGTCGAGGACTTGATAAACCAATATGTCTCACATAGAAAAGTCTATTGAATAGATAAATATGACTCCCACAGAAATGCATATGAGTTTTGTTTCGTCTTTTGATAAATCAAGGTGAGCAGGAACCAATTGATACACCAGACTTATATTCCCGAAGAAAAACCTAGTAATATCAATCACCTCACAATAATCTTAATCGTATGCTAGCAAAACAAGATATTGTGAAATCAAAAATGATGAGATGAAGATGTTTGTGACTGCTTTTTATCTTGCCTATCGGAGATTAAATCTCGAGCAAATCTTAGAGAAGATAGTAATCAATCACGAAATAAAACATCAAGATTGGAACACGTAACTTCAGATAAAATAGTTGGGTCTGGCTTCACAATCCCAATGAAGTCTTCAAGTCATTAACCTATAGGGTTTTGGAAAAAACCTAAGGTTAAAGGATAATCGACTTTAGTCGCAACTAGTATCACACAATAGGTATGGGGATTAGGTTTTCCAGTTGCTAGAGTTCTCCCTTATATAGTCTTCAAATCAGGGTTTGTAATCAATGTTACCTTGGTAACAAAGCATTAAAAATTCATCGTTAGATGAAACATGATTAGACTCAAGCTAATATCTTTCAACCGTTAGATCGAACTTCGCTTGTTACACACAAATGAAAAGTGACTTCACTTAGATATGAGTAACCGTACCTTGTTGGCTCAACGATAGTTAACCGAAGTTAGCCATATGAACACTTTCATATCAACCTTATTCATCTTAACCATAACTAGTTCAAATGACTCAAATGAAACTAGTTTTAGAGTTGTTCAATTGTTTATATTCTCATAGAAGTATACAAGAAATAATTAAAAAAAAAAATCGATTTTGATTCACTCGAATCATTTCATGAACATTATAGCCACGGTTTTCAAAAGATTGCATTCCTTATTATATAAATGTATTAGTTCATGAACAAACCGATTTTAGAATATAACCTACTCAAGTATGCAAACGGGTACACATACCTATGTTGCCGAACTAAGTTCGGTACCTTCCATGTAGGATCAGAATATCGCCACAGCAATACTCTTGCGAGATTTTAACAACATTTCTGTGAGCTCTTCAACAACACACTGCGAGTGTCGCAGAAGGACTCAAAGAATGACTTAACGGATGACGTAAATTGAAACACAAGAAGATCATGACGATCCTGCGAAGATTATATAATATGCGAGAATAAACATAATAACTGTTGCGAGAATATCGCGAGTAAGATCCTAAATAAAAGGACATCTTAGATGTCATCCACTATGTAAATTCCCTATATAAAGAGAACTAACAGGTTCAGGATAGGATATCAATTTTAGAGTGTTGAGAAAGTTTTGAGGAGAGATAAAGTTTAAGAGAGCGGTTGTATTCTTGATTTTATCCATTTCTTGTAATATTTCTGAAAATTAATCAATAAAAGTGTTGTTCTTAATCTTCAAATATGTGTTGATTATTATGAATTCTTGTGAGGGGTGTAGTACAGGAATTCCTGCAACTACATAATGGCTCTAGAAACAGGGACTGAAAGTTAAAAATCATAGAAAAAGCAAGATTAAAGATCAGTATTCAAGTTAAGAAGATGATCGAACAAGTTAGTGAAATAGTTGAAGGAAAAATGATTAAAGCCAAGGAGAATTACAGGAAGTTTGAGTGTAATACGATAACAAAAGCGATGATCAACCAATTCCATGGAAATATTAAAGGACGGATTCATAAACGAGATTTTGATGGAAAGAAAATTATGACGGTGGAGAAAGTATCACCTTTGAAGGATTGGGAAAAGCAAAAAATCACATTCACAACAACAAAAATACCAAGAGGAAATTTTAATCATACATCTCCTTTGGTAATCACGGTATCCACTATACGAATGAAAAAGGAAAAATCAACAAGATATGCGGAAGAATGGGTTGTGAATAGAACTTTGGTGGATACAGGAAGTTCTGTAGATATAATATTTTATCATACATTTAAGAAAATGGGATACAAGGATGAAGAGATGTCTTGTTCAACTTATCATATTCATGGCTTTGGAAAATCTATAACAAAACCTAAAGGCGAAATAGTGGTATGAATTCCGCTAGGAGAGATTGAAACACAAGTAAAATTATGTGTGGTAGATATGGATTCACCATATAACATGCTATTGGGACGACCATGGATACACGCAATCAAGGATGTAGCATCAACATTGCATCAATGCATCAAATTTCCTATGCCCAGTGGAGTTGGAGAAATTAGAGGAGATACTGATCATGCGAAACTGTGTTATCAAATCGAAGTGAGGAATTATGAAGGGTGTGCAAAGCTGCGAGAAGCTCACAGAAAAATGGTGAAAGAGACAAAGAAAGAAGAAGAATTTACAGTTTACATGATAAGAGCAAAAGAAGGAAAAGGAATACCCAGCGAAATTTCGCAAGAAGGAGATAAACCTGCGAAAGTTATGAAAACATCAACACCAATGGGAGAACCTGAGGCCAGCTACACCGCAGCAGAACCAACAAATGAAGTAAATATTATAAGTGAAGAAGAACCTAAGATGCTGAAAATTGGAACTAAGATGGATGCAGATGAGGAAGAGTGAACCATAAACCTCTTGTGAGAATATAAAGACATCTTCGCATGGAGTATGGATGAGATGCCTGGAATAGATCCGTTAGTTGCATGTCATAAGTTAGAAATTAACAAGGATGTAATACCATTTAAACAAAGGATAAGAAAAATCGCAATAACATACCATTCCCAAATAGAAGAAAATTACAGAAAATGCTTGACGCAGGAATTATAAGGCAGGCAAATTACCCGGAATGGATTGCAAATATGGTGGTGGTTCCAAAGAAAAATAAGGGGATAAGAATTTGTATAGACTTTACTGACTTAAACAAAGCTTGTCCTAAAGATAGTTTTCCCCTACCAGATATTCCTCAAATGGTCGAATCAGCAGCGGGAAATGATAGAATATCTTCATTAGATGGGTATAAAGGATATAATCAGATTCCTCTCGTTGAATAAGATCAAGCGCACACCGCATTCTTTGCTCCAAGAGGGTTATATTGCTATCCAAAGATGCCCTTCGGTTTGCGAAATGCTGGTCCAACATATCAAAGAATGGTGGAGAAAGTGTTTGCGGTGGAAGCATAAAACATTAGAGGTGTATGTAGATGACATGTTAATCAAGAGTAAAGAAGTTAAAAACCATGTGCAGGACTTGAAGGAGATTTTCGATCAAATGCGATACTTTAACATCAAGGTGAATCCCGAAAAATTTACTTTTGGAGTGACTTCAGGAAAAAACTTAGGATATATTGTATCAAAAGAAGGAATAAAATTTGATCCAGAGAAAGTACAAGAAATTCGGGACATGCCAACACCATCAACAGTAAAAGATGTGCAGAAGTTGAATGGGCTTTTGGCTTCGCTAGGAAGGTTCATCTCGCGATCATCAGACAAATGCAAGCATTTCTTTAGTATACTCAAAAAGGGAACAAAATTTAAGTGGATAGATGAATATGAAAAGGATTTTCAAGGAATTAAAGAACATTTAATGAACATATCTATCTTACAGAAAGAGGAACCATGAGAAGAATTATTGATCTACCTTGTGAAAACTTCGCACGCATTAAGTGCAGTGTTACTGCGAGTGGATGCAGGAATAGAAAAACCAATTTATTACATCAGCAAAACATTTAATACTGCAGAGAAAAATTATTCAAAGATTGAGAAGCTAATTCTAGCATTGGTTTATGCAACTTTTAAACTTCGCATCTATTTTCAAGCACATAAAGTAAAAGTATTAACAAAGGTGCCAATTGAGTCAGTAATGAAGAATTCAAAAAGATCAGGCAGAGTTGAGAGATGGAATGCACAAGTAGGACACTTCGAAATCAAATATGAAATTCTATCTTCGCCAAAATCACAAGTTGTAGCAGATTTCTTAGCAGAGTTTCCTCTAGAAGATGATGAAGCTGTAGAAGAGATGATAGATGTAGAAGAAGAACATGGAGACCCAAGAGATCTGTTAACAGAACCCAATAGGTGGGAAATATTTGTGGATGGATCATCAAACGGGGAAGATAATGGAATTGGAGTTGTCTTTATCTCGCCAGAAGGAGAAAAAAATAGCTTTTTCATTTATATTGGAATTTGCATCCACTAATAATGAGATAGAATATGAAGCTATAATACATGCTCTAAAATTTGCAATATAAATGAAGTTGGAGAATGCAAGAATTACCAGTGATTCGCAATTGGTTATTCGCCAAATAAAAGGAGAATACACAACAAATGAACCATCTTTAAAGAAATACAAGAAACTTGTTGAAGAATTGTTAGCGAAAATTCCAAAAATAAAATGGAGACATATATCAAGAAAAGATAACAGACTCGCAGATGCTTTTGCTTTCATATCCAGCATGATGACAAATCCAGTTGCGAGATGCATAAAAATTAAGACACTTATATCACCTTCAATCAATAAAGAAGAAGAAGAAGAAGCTGATGTAATGATAATAGAAGGTGGTGAAGAAGAACCAAGAGGCAACATTGTAGATTGGCGAGCAGAACTTCATGCATATTTGGCGAGAGGATAAACAAAAATAAATAGATTAGAAGCACACAAGTTAAAAAGTTGTGCAACAAATTATGAATTAAGAGATGGAGTATTATATCGCAAATCTTTTAATGGGACATCACTTAGATGCTTGACACGGGAAGAAGGAGAAAAAGTGTTAAAAATGTTGCATAGTGGAGACACTGGTAATCACAGTGGAGGAAGATCTTTGGCATACAAAACAAAAATACAAGGCTATTACTGGCCATATATGCATGAAGATGCGAAGAAACTATCAAGACGTTGCGAAGATTGTCACATGGAAATAAGATACATGCACCAGGGGCACCATTTTCATCTTCAACAAGTGTATGGCCTTTTGGAAAATGGGGGTTGGATATTGTGGGACCATTTGTACGCGGTTCTGGACAAAGAAGATATTTGATTGTCGCTACAGATTATTTCACAAAGTGGGGAGAAGTAAAGGCCGTACAACACATTCGTGATAAAGATATTTTTACATTCATATTTGAAAATATAATTTGCAGATTTGGAATTCCTGCACAGTTGGTATCTGATAATGGAAAGAAATTTGAAGGACAAAACATAGAAATGTTACTTAATGCGTTTAAGACCAAATGTGGAAAATCAACACCTCTTTATCCACAGGCAAAAGGGCAGGCAGAGGCAACCAATAAGACAATCGCAGATATACTGAAGAAAAAATTAGAGGGGCACCACTGGGCATGGTGTGAACAAGTACATAATGCAATATGGGCCTACAATACAACTAGGAGAGAAGCAACTGGGATGTCACCTTTTTGTCTAACATATGGTTTCGAAGCAGTACTGCCAACAGATATACTAAAGAATCTCAGTGCTGGTATGATTCTAAGTAAACTTGATGAGTTAGAAGAGAAAAGAGAAAAAGCTTTACAACATATGGAAAATTATCAGCGGAGATTGGCTCACGAGTATAACAAACGTGTCAAAACACGTGAGTTCCAACCAGGTGATTTAGTGTTGCGAGAAATACCAAGTTATCTGCGAGAAAATGGTGGAAAGTTGGCGAGAAAATGGGATAGACCATATATTATTAAAGAGATAGTTGGAACAGGGGCATATAAATTTATGGATCCGGAGGGTAGAGATGTCGGTCAAAGACTTGGTAGACTATGGAACAGAATATATCTTAAAATATATTACCAGTAACAAATTCTGAGAAAGGCTAGATAGTGATATAATATATGATGAAACAAAGAAGAAATGAATAAAAGAAATTTTTATCACGGCTGCTAGATTATACAAGATTATAAGAAATGGCGAAATTCGCAGAGACATTAGAATGGGACGAACCTTTATGGCGTACACCCTAGTTTGCGGTTAAAATTTCGCAAGAGGAAAATGTAAGACCTAAAGTATGTCATATGAGGGGGTATCTCTTTCCATGGCTCAGGGATAAGGTTATACCGCTGCTGGAACTTGAGTCATGGAGGTTTGGGTCCCATGAAAGCCTATCCTGGAAAGGTACCTTGGATTTCCAACTATATATATATATATTAAAAGTTGGACGACCGAGGGTTTCTCCTAAGGAGTGCAAAGTATGATCAAGGAGTCGAGGTATAAGGTTGATCCAAGAGTGCCCGAGATGGATGAACCTACCCTGGCCATTCTTGGCAAGTCTTGGCTATGATGCACTCAGCCCGAAGAAAACTCCACTTAGGGTGCAGTCTCGTAACTATAAGCCATATAGGAAAAAGGGATAAGAGGTTGAGAAAACAACTGGTTGTTGGTAAAACCGGATGGGATGAGCTAGTCTTGTATGGCCGATGTACGCCTCCTTGAAGGGGCAACCAGGGGGAAGATAAGGGCGGTACCCTCCATTAGGGAGCTAATAAGTGTCTTAAGACGCAAATGTCATGAGGCTTTTACTCATGGGAGTATTAAGACTTGTCATATTTGTGCAACAATTATATAGAGGCAAAAAACCATGAGAAAAAGACAAGATGAGATCAATGGGTTTTTACATGAAAGTGTAAAGACGTCATGCGATTTCATCGCAAGACTGCAATGTCATGGGGCTTTGTCTTCGCAAGAAAACATAGGCCTGTCATATAGTTGCAGAGAAATTGACAAAGCACGGATAAGGCAAGATCAATGTGTTGTTACATGCAAGTGTAAGGACGTCCTGCGATTTTGTCGCAAAAATAAAAAATGGAAAAATAAGACCTTTAACTAGGAAGGAAAAATAAGATCAATAGAATAATCTCAAACATTATCTATTTTCTTTTAAGAATGCATGAAAGATTTTTTCATTCTAAGAAGGGGCAAGTATGGGAGTTTATAAATGGAATATCATTATCTTTCTCACAAATACTTAAAATGATAGAAGCATAGTTGAATTCTAAAGTTGCGTAAAAGTACATCACTCGCAAGAAAAATAAAAAGAGGAGACAACTCAAGAAAACAAAAGCAGAATTCAAGCTTCAGTGTTAGCCTCATCAGATTCATTATCTTTTCTTGTGTTATCACCTTCGCCAGTATTTCTTTCATTATGATCACCTTGAATTTCTTCTTCATTTGATTTCTCGCCAACTGTTGCTTCACCACTAACAATTACTTCTTCAGGAGGGATTTTTTCTTTATCTACTGAGTCTCCTTGAGAAATATTTTCTTCGCTACTTTCATATTCATGATCATCATCAGGGTATGAGGAATCTCATCATCATCTAATTTTAAAGGTTTGATTGATGTAGGGGAAAGAGAATTTGACAAAAAAATTTCATTCACGAGAACTTCAGCGTTAAGATGAACTTGGCGAAGAAAAGCTCTATCACGGTTTCTGATCTCCATGTCTTTTCGATATTCTAGGTAGTCATATCTTCTTTCTGCTCGATCGCGAGAACGGGCAAGATGAGAAGCAAGCAATCCATTTTCTTGGAGAACTTTAGCCATTTTACCATTCAAAACAGAAATAGTTAAAATAAGGCTCCTCTCAGATTCTGCGAGAAACAAGAGTAAACATGAAAGATAATCAGGCGAATATCTCGCAAGAAGAATTATAAAGAAATTTAATAGAGAAATTAACAGTTGAGGCAGCCAAAATGACTACCTTCTTTTTGCGAAGTTAATTTTTAAATTAGTGACAGGAAAGAATTCTCCCAATGATCCATGGCGTCATCAAATTTATCTCCAACTATGCCTTTTAGGCGAGATTTTATACTTTCTTCTTTAGAAAGGAGATAAGTATTTTCCTTTGTTAATGAAGAGTTGAATTCTTCTAATTTGGAGTATTCTTCTTTAAGTTGGCTTACCTTAATACTTAAAGTTATTCTACCTTGGATGAGTGCATTCTTCTCAGTGATAGATGATTCAGTTACTTCTTTCAATTCATCTTTTAGCGAATGAAAAGATCGTTCTTGGTTATCATACATTCTTTGAAGAGTACTTAGTTTCCACGAGGATATCGCCACCTTATTTGAAAGATCCCATTTCTCTTGAGATAAAATCTTTTTTTCATTTGATAAAGTTTACATTGCTAAATTAGCCTTATGTTAACAAATAAGAGATGCGAGATATTTCATTACTTAATAGATCTTGTTTCTGAGCTAGTTGTGTGTCCTCTTTGTTAAGGTTCTCTACTTGATCAAGGGAATATGTATAAATATTATCTAATCGGTTATATTGGTCCATCCAAGAATCTCTATCAACATGAATCTCTTCAGCAACGGATTCAGCTTTGAATATCCCCATTAATCGATTCTGATTTTAGGCTTAATGTGCGAACAAAGGATTTTAAGAAAATGGAGTATGAAAAGAAGAAAAACAATTAACATAGGAAAATTAATAACAAAGATAAAAAGATTTATACCTTTTAACTCATTATTTTTCTTGCGAAGATTCTCTCAGTTCAGTGAAGAATTGTTCAGTTTATGATGAAGAGTATCACATTCTAAAGTCTTGACTTGAAGACTTCTATTTAAAGCTTCAACTTCATTTTTCAAAGATTCTTGCGAAGCCATACGGTTAGAACCAAAATATTTACTTAAAGTCTCGCAAACATTATGCCTAATAGGGTCGATAGAAGACTTCCTAGCATCATCTAAAATATTAGACTAAACCTTAAAAGCAACATCTACTCTTACTGAAGAAGGGGGGAGAAATATAGGTGGCGAAACGGTGACAGTAGAAAGTTGGAGATTTGAATCATTCGCAGCGAATGATTCATCTCAAGATGCAATTTCTGGAAAAGTAATAACTGGAATTGAAGTGGATTTAACTTGAGAAGTAACTACAATATGAGGGGAAGAAACTTTATTCGCAGCAGTTTCAGGAATTTCATTTATAACAGGATCAGTTAAGGAAGGGATATTTATGGCGATGTTCTCGCAGACAGAAGTTATAGGTTCAGTTTGCAAAGGTGTTGGAATAGAATTGGCATAAATTAATTTGGGAATAGCAATGGAAAAATCAACAGATTTAACCTGACGAGATTTCTTGCGAGGCGCATTAGTATCCTCACCATTCTGCGAATAATAATCTAGATAACAAACAAAGGAAACAATATTGTTATTAAGAAAACAAATGTTTCTTACTACCTTATGATTCGTAGGCTTCCTTTTATTTTCAGTGGGTTTTTGCTGCGAATTTATGGCAGCATTAGGGTTTTGGACTACAAATTTGGTATTAGAAGTGATTCCGCTGAAACGAAAACACAGTAGGGGAATTACATAAAATTTAATAAAGACAGATCAGACAATTTTGATGAACATAAAAAGCAAGATTGAGTTTAGCAACATCAGAAGAACATATACCTTGATGACTCCATGAAAGCAGTAGCAGGTGAATCTTAGGGGAAAGAAAGTTGCAGACGAAAAAAAGTACAAGCAAACGAAAAGATGAGGAAGACGGAGAAGAAGAAAAAGAAGATTATTTCTGTACCAGATTCTACCTTTTATAGACAAAAGGATGGTGACCGGATAATAACGAAGATACCAATAAAAAGAGGAATATTCGACATGTGTAGGAAGTTATACTTATTTTACGGGGCTTTGTTGGGAGAAGAATAGTGAAAAATTGATAGCTGCGGCATTAATAAGAGATAAAATTCTCATAATATTTTCTCCTTTGTAGAAAAGACATGAGAAGAGGCAAGATGTAGGATCAGAATATCGCCACAGCAATACTCTTGTGAGATTTTAACAACATTTCTGCGAGCTCTTCAACAACACACTGCGAGTGTCGCAGAAGGACTCAAAGAATGACATAACATATGATGTAAATTAGAACACAAGAATAGCATGACGATCCTGCGAAGATTATAAAATCTGTGAGAATAAACATTATAAATGTTGCGAGAATATCGCGAGCCAGATCCAAAATAAAAGGACAGCTTAGCTTTCATCCACTATGTAACTTCCCTATATAAAGAGAACTAACAGGTTCAGGATAGGAGATCAATTTTAGAGTGTTGAGAAAGTGTTGAGGAGAGATAAAGTTTAAGAGAGCGGTTGTATTCTTGATTTCCTCAATATCTTGTAATATTTCTGAAAATTAATCAATAAAAGTGATGTTCTTAATCTTCAAATATGTGTTGATTATTATGAATTCTTGTGAGGAGTGTAGTATAGGAATTCTTGCAACTACATTCCAAACTCATTTGAATTTCCGGACATGAACTTTACGCCAGTACGCATACGAGTATGCATACTAAGTTCCCGTACTTTCATTAAACCAACCAGTATGCATACGGGTCTGCATACTGTGGTTCCCGGACATGGTATATCTTGAAATAGTTAGCATACAAGTACGCATGCTATGCTATAACCAATCATGGTTAATTCTAAACTCCCATTTCAAACATTGAAACATTCCTAGAAGACGACAATAGTTGTCTCACACAAACTATTAGCTTCAAAGCAATTTTCAAGTGATTGAATGATCAATATGAAATATTTCGAGTCTACATCAAATGACTGTCTCACACAAATCATGTAAGATGTTACAAGGTGATTTTCACATGATCATATTTTAAATTTCGTCAAGAATATAGGATGAACTTGGTTAAAGCGAAAGCTTACCAGCACATATTTCGAGAAACATTTAAGCGATTTAAACTCAGCTCGAAATATAAAATGTGTATAATCGAAGTCTCAAATAGGAGATATAGTAGATAGACTTTTGTCTCAAATAGGAGATAGAGTAGATAGACTTTTGAGTGATAGATGAGTTCAAGTCTTCACATACATTTTGTTGATAAAGTTCCACAATCCTCCCTTAGTAGTTCTTCGTCTTCAATCGATGAACGCCGTGAATTATAAAGCTCAAATACACTTACTATCCTAATCCAAGACTTAGCTATAAGTATACTAAAAATCAAGACTTATAGTTTTGGCAACTAAACTTGACAACAAGCTTGAGATAGCAACGCTTGCGAGTTCGACCGAGCAGTGCTCTAACATTTGGGTAAATATAACTATAGTTATTGAGGGTCGACCCTTTCCAAAGTGAAAGAAGCAGTAATTAGTTTTGTTGTTGTATGCTCTTAACTGTAATTTCAAGGTTCAAAACTATCCCAACTCGAAACTTATTTCACCTAGCTTTTTCTTTTTTGGGTGAAAGATATAATATGTTAAAGATTTGCTAAAAGTACTATTAGAGTTCCATACAAAAATAGTAGAGTTATCTAATACTAGGTCTTGATACATCCTAGTATTAGATATATCTATTAACAAACTTAATTTAACGTAATATAAAGTGGATCAGTAGTCTAACTAACAAAGCTATAAAATGTTCTTGCGCTCTTTTCAAAGTTTAGAGTCCGATTTGTCTCTCTAAAAGAAAATCAAAAGATGTAGGATTAGGTATAGGCTTAAAGGGATAATATCCTACAAGCCATCCCAACCGTAAAGATGAATCATATGGGATAGTCTAGATGATTGGATACAAAAATAAGTAGCTTGAATTTTTCGGTAATGACATGGATTGGGTAACTCATATTAATTTTACTTAATTAAGATAGAATCAAACACAAATTTAGATCAATATTCTGATTGAAATTTCTTTTCTCTGTTTATCCTTTTTTTTTTTAGTCAAAAATTATTTTAACCTTTTGGTTTCTAGGTTTGATTCAATTGATTTACACTTTTAAAATGTTGTATTTTCAAAAGGGCAACATGTGAATAAATATATAACTTCACTTATGTCTTTCCCTAAACATAGATTTTGAATAGTAATCGAATGAAATTTGAATTTGAATCAATTCAATCTTAGTCATTCTTAAATCAGGATGCGAAATATTTCTCGTGAATCAAATGATATGGACAGTAGTCCCAAGACTACGAACAAAAGCTTCCTCATGAATCATGATATCTTCTAACTTACTGTCCAATCTCAATATCATGAAAAGAAAAGTCTTTGTACTAGAGGAACAATAAACTTATTCGATCATCTCTAGCATAACTTTGAAAATTAGATGATTCGGTTCAAATAGTACAGAGGAAGAATAAACCTTTTTCCTTCTTTAATATAAACAATAAAGGAATCATTTCTTCAATGAATCTTTAACTTCCATCATTTTTCTAAGATATTTGTAAACTAAATAATTAAGCAAATTAGAACTTAGAAGCAAAGAGAAAGGAAATTTATTTATTTTGATAAACAAGGAACCTTTTTAATAATGGAAATTCGAGGTTACAATAAGTTTAAGGTATAAAATAAAAAAATACAAGGTAACAAGAACATATCGTATTAGTACAATACTGAGGAATTCGACAAGAGAAAGATTAAGATTAACTTAATTTCTAGGGGAGTTGCTTATGTACCTGGGAAAATTGGGAAGTACTATACCGAGATCAAAGAGATGTAAGGAGCACGACTGAAGCTGAATTTCTAGGAAGGTTTCTTTATGATGCGTGTCGTAACCACAAAAAATTAGTGAATATTTTTCCACTTAATTGACAAGTAATATGGTGGTAGTTAAGTTCGTACCACGAGGATCAAGAGGTTTTAGTTGTCTTATACTATAACAAAAAAAGGGGTTTTGGTTTTAGATTTTATAAAGCAAGTGAAAAGATAAAGTTGAAATCAATAGGAGAGACAAGATCAAGGAATCGTTCTTCGTTGCAAAACAATGATTCAAGTTATGTTTTTCATCCACTTGTTATTAGTCACAGATTATCACCAACCATAGGTATAGAAGCTAGATAAGTGTGAACCTATAAATTCCTTGTATCACCGGATACAGAAATTCTCGACTACCAGATTCTATTTTACCAAACCACCTAGTAGTAGATCACTCAAGATGTAATTTAATTAAACACATTAATATTTGTGAATTTATTAGGTTGATATTAGTATAGTTAGAATCTTAGATCAAGGTCTACTTTCTAACATTGTTTTCACACACAATCGCTTCAAATAATCCCTACACAAGGTCCCATTTTTTCACTTGTGTAAAAAGTAAATAAACGATTACCTATCCCCTAACTTGAACTAGCTTTAGGACAATTAACAAATCAATTTAGTTGGCCACCTAAATGATCTATCAATCGAGCAAAAACATTCTTATTAGCAAAAACAAATGATAATCATGTGAAAACTTCAAAGTAAATTTAAAAAAAAAACTCAAAACATGTCAAGAACTAGGTATTCATCTCCAATCAATAATAAAATTAGATACTCATGGTTTGGAGTTCATAAAAAGAATTAAAAGAAAACAAAACAAAACCAAAGTGTAGTGTGTGTAGAGGTGTAGAGAAAAGTTTTAGAGAACTTCTCTATTTATAGGCTTCAATTTGCTGGCAATCTTCTTAGGAATATGATCTTTTTCCCATAATAATTCTTCTTTCCATGTCCAAGTCTTTTTCAAATCCTTCCATCTTCTCTTTCCAAATTCAAGTCCAATTCTTCATCCAGTTCCAAGTCTTGGTCTTTAAACCCATGAGAAATAATCGTGCAAAATTGGGCCGCTGGAATATTACTGGTGCCACCTGAATCCGCCAGAAAGTCATTGCTGGCACCAGAGATTCTTCTCTGCTAAAGAAATATTTTAGCACTGTTACAGTTAACTGTCAATAGGTCAAACTGTTAGTCAATTGGTCAATGGAAGAGAAGTCAGCTGAGTTAGCTGTCTTACTCGGTATCTTACTCATTTGAGTCAAAGATCTGGATCAGTGGATGAGTTAACTCGCCAGAATAGAAATTCAGACAGTGTTTCCTCTATTTATAGAGCATTTCTATGGAAAATTTCAGGCTGATTTTAGCTTCATTTCCTGCACACATTCATACACATTCGTTCATACACAACCCATTTAATTTCTTTTCTATTACAGCCAATGTAGTCAATATCGGCCGTATCGGCCGATATATCGGGGATATTTCGGATTTCGGCCTTGGAGTGGTAGGATAAGCATTATATCGGTGATACGATATCTTGGCGATAATATTGTACAATATAGTCAATATCGGCCGTATAGGCCGATATATCGAGGATATTTCAAGATATTCTTTATGGAACTTTGGATGATTTGCAAGATATTCTTGGTGAAGAAAGTAGCTTGTATGATTTTGAATAAGATTGTAATATCTTTGTTTAATTACCATCTTAGGTAGTAAACTTAAAAGTTGTTGAAGTTACTTTTTTTTTTCTAGTTTGAACTTTGAACTTGTTTGATTACCATTTTAGGCAGTAAACTTTATAGTTGTTGAAGTTACTCTCCTGCTTCTAGTTTGATCTTGTTTATTTATCATTTTAGGTAGTAAACTTTAAAGTTATTGAAGTTAATTTTGTGTTTTTGATAAAATTGATGGTAGCTATAAAATTATAGTCTCTAAATTTGGAACCGATATTATACCGATATTTGAACGATAATATCCCCGATATAAATTCGTACCAGTGTATCGGTCCTGGACGAGACAAATTGATATCCGATATTAACTACATTGGTCATGGGGACCATTTCACTTCACTTTTTTTATTGACAAATGTCATGAGGATCACTTTCAATGATTAGTTCTCTTAATTTCCTTAATTTTCTCTAAAAACAAAACCAGCCTATTAAAAAGGAACGGAGGGAGTGCATAATCATGCTTGATAATTGCTTCAGATTTGTTGATTGGGAGGCATAAAAAAGTTGGGTTTTAAATAAATTCCATCTATGGCCACTATATGGAAATAAGGGAAAAACCAATGTAGTCCATATCGGCCGATATATCGGAGAAATATCGGATATCGCTCTGGAGCGATACGAGAAGCAGTATATCGGCGATACGATATCTTCCCGATAATGTTGGCTGATATGAGCCGATACAAATTTTTTACGATAATCCGGTATTAGTAAATTAGTCGTTTTAGGTAAAGATTAAAGATACTTTCCCGATAATATCGGCCTATATCTATAATGACTCGTATGATTTTGATTAAAATTGTAATATCCTTGTTTAATTACCATTTTAGGTAGTAAACTTTAAAGTTGTTGAAGTTACTCTCATGTTTCTAGTTTGAACTTGTTTAATAATCATTTTATGTAGTGAACTTTAATGTTATTGAAGTTACTCTTTTGTGTTTTTGATAAAATTAATGGTATCTATTATATCTTAACAGAAAATGTTTGATGTAAAATTATAGTCTTAAAATTTGGAACCGCTATCATACCGATATTTCAACAATAATATCCCAGATATAAAGTCATACCAGTGTATCGGTCTCGGCCGAGATAATTGATATCCGATATTAACTACATTTGTAAGAACATTAGCATGGTTCTCATAAGAGATTTTTGTGATATAGTTTCTGAAAGAAAAACTACATTTGGTTTTTCGAAGTTTATCAAGTGATGTAAGTGTTGTCGAATTAGTTTAGGTCCACACCTTTGAGAATTTCGGGATATGATTTTAATTATAACTTAATGATTGTACTATAGTGGTATTAACCCGAAATTTCGGTACGTAAACTATGATATGATCAAATACTTCAAATACATGCATGATACTTATTGTTATAGTGAATTATCGGTCAAACCTACGTAGCTTGGTATGTTGTCATATTTTAGGTGCTAAAACTATTTCTTGATATTAGTCTACTAAAGGAGGATGAAGAATTGAATATCACACGGAGACCAGTTGAAAAAGATTCATCAAGGTAAGTAAGGAAAACTAGCCCTTTTCCTATTGAACTTGTTTCCTTATATCTATTTATCTATATATCGTAGCAAAATTCGAGGACTTTAGTGTTGATCATAATTCAGAGTACATCATATCACAGATTATCTTCTTGCTAAGTATATTAATGTTTCAACTTCCAAGCACTTACTTGAAGATATCGAAACTAAGCTTGAGAGAAAAGCACAAGTGTTATTGAAAAATTTCAAGACTTGTAAATTCATTCTTGAGTATGTAAAATTTTGTTTTGGTAGTTTACTACTAACGATTTTTATTCACTTGAGGTCACAAACCTAAGATTTGAGTTTGTAACCTAAAGCTTATAGAACTCAAATCAAAGGAAAATAAAGTCATTGAGTTCGTAAATCTATTACAGTGATTTCACGAACCTATTGTAAAAAAAATCTCAGAGAGATTTTGTCTTTTGAGTTCACGAACCTATAAAAGAAAAACTTCTCCTGAGTTATATTGTCATTTGAGTTTTTGAACCTATATAGGTGAATTAGCTAACCTAGTGCAAAAGAAATATCTTGAAGCCTTTTTGCATTTGATTTCATGAACCTATATAGGTGAATTTGCGAATCTAATATGAGAAAATTTCTTCTATAGTCTTTTTTCATCTGAGTTCGTGAACTTACTTACTTGAGTTAGCGAACCTATTCAGGCTTCCCTTGTAACTTATTTTGCATTAGAGTTTGCGAACCTACAAATTTAATTTCGCGAACTTACAAAGGAAAAGTTATATATTTTTTCTCATTTGCTCCAAAGACTCTACCATGAGTCCATGGACATAAAACCTTATAATGATCTAAATCCGTAACGTATATATCTTTGGGATTATTCATTATTTTTGGATTTCAACGAGAACTTGCTAAACTCTTACAAACAGTTCCATAGCTAATTTATTTAGTTATAAACTCTATAGTTTTTTATGAAAGTTTGAAGTTATCTTTGATAGTAATTCTTTTCATAAGATTTTTCTTTGGGCTTTTAATTGTCTACAAACTTGAAACCCGTAAAAATAATCTCATTGCAAGCCCAGTCCTTTCCAATGAAATTATTTTAGGAAACAACTTGGTTTAGTCAATTGATAATTAACTTGGGTGGCAAGAAATTCATTGCTTAGATCCTAAGCAACCCATCCTTGATTTATCACTATAAAGTGAAGACACTAGCAGCACAAAAAACTTAATCCCTACACTCATGTGTATCTTGATACAAGGTTGTTCTCCAAGGATCTTCATGATCTAATGTTCAACTTTGGAAAATTTTACTTGGGATATGTGAATCACGGGTTCACCTATCTTGAAAGAAGGATAGTTTCGAAACTTGTATCCATAATTTGTGTTGTTTAATTATTTTTATTTATTTTAAGGTTATTCTTTTCTGATACAATGTCATTCAAGAATTGCACAAATCCAGATTTAATTGAAAACCAAAAACATGATTGAGTATAACTTTTAGCTATTGAAATCATGTTTGTGTGTTTTAGATAAGATTTTATTCTAGATTAAGCTATAATAGTTTCTTGTGTGGATAAAAGATCATATATCTCTATAAGTTTTGAAGAAAATAAACCCTAATCTTGGATTTTTATTCACTTAATGCATATGTTTTGAAAATATCCAACATCACCGACTTGCATCTTACCTACAACTTGTTCATCTTGATCGATTGATTCTTCTTATGAAGAGGTATTATCAGAATCCTCTTCTTCATACTCAAAATCCTCATCAAAGAAACTTTATTTTTGTAGGATTTGTTCTATTTTGGGGTAGATATAGATGTATGGGGCAAGATTAGCTCGTAATGGTTGGTAGATTCAATATTTTTCATACTTGAGTAGTGAACTGTATGGCTAGTAGGTACTCGTAATATACCTGGAAAAAATGCAACCCATTTCTTATCTCGTTGTTATGCTCAATAATCATGTTGTGCAAAATAGGACAATATTTCATGATAAAATTCAAGCCACATTGTTTTCAATACTTACATGGTGATCCGACAATCCTATCTTCTCAAAAGAACTCCAAAAGCACGCTCAATATCCTTTTTCTTAGCCATTTGATGCTTGTATAAGCTATCAAATTCAGGAATGTCTAGTGTTTCCTAGTATGCTTGTACAATAACTTCAATTTTGGGTAAATACCATCGACTAGAAAGTATGGTATTGTGTTTTTATTGATGACAAAATGACATGGAGGTAAAACACCACTGATAAGTAAATAATAAAGAATGAGTGTACCAAACATTCCAGTCGTAGTTTGATCCTGGAAATCCAAAAATAAATAAATGCCAAAACCATAAATCATATGATGCAACCACCTCTAACTTCATATTATTGACCGTGCTTTTACCCATATATGTTCCTGTTAAGTTGTACCATATTTCTTTTATGTCATATGTATACAATCCAAACTACCAAGCATTCTAGGAAATCCTCGTTCGACATTTCTACTAGAAACCTTTGAATATCTTAAGCAGTAGTTTGTCACAAGTACCTAACTTTCTCCAAAGGTGATACATATTGGATTCTATTACTCTCAAATTCCCACGCATATGACTCGTTGTACCTCACAAGAATATTTTTTTAATTTCAATTCAACGCATTCAACATTTCACTCCAAACTACATGAATACCACAACTATTGATCTGCAATAAAGTACAACTAGTAATATTCACGAGGTTTTAACTATTTCTATGTTCAAATGATTAATTAAGTACTCAATATATTTATTCAACCAAAGAATAATAATATCTTAAATCTTTCCTAGGCTACCGCTAGACTAAACTAGAAATCCTAAATCTGGCCTAGCCTAGGCTTACCATAATATTTGGTCTAAGCCTTTGTAGTATAAGCGAAAGGGACCTGGAAATTGCATACTATTGAAAAACCGAGGGTCTAACAACCTCACTCAATATTTCGATTAGCAATTTGTATGAACTAAATCTAATATACTTTTAAAATAATCAACTAGACAGTCAGACTCAATCTTAATAAAAAGTATATCAAGGAGTTAATATCTCTATCTCTCGATTTGATCTATACTCAAGCAAATAGAAATCTGTGAGTCTTTATCAAATACAAGAGAAATAAACTTGGATGGTACCAAAGACCAGTATCCAAGGATCAATCAATTTCTAATCAACAACCAAAGGTTGGATTCCACAATTGATCGATAAAACGCACAACCCATATTTCAATTATATAACAAAATATAATGCGGAATAGAAATAACATAGACACCAGAAATTTTGTTACCGAGGAAACCGCAAATGCAGAAAAACCCTGTGACCTAGTCCAGATTGAACACCACACTGTATTAAGCCTCTACAGACACTATCCTACTACAAACTAACTTCGGTCTGGACTGTAATTGAACCCTAATCACTATCATACTGATTCAAGGTACAGTTGCCCTCCTTATATCTCTGATCCCAGCAGGATACTACGCACTTGATTCCCTTAGCTGATCTCACCCACAACCAAGAGTTACTACGACCCAAAGTCGAAGACTTTAATAAACAAATTTCTATCACACAGAAACGTCTACGATAATAGATAAATTTGTCTCCCACAGATAAACCTGTGAGTTTTGTTCTGTCTTTTGATAAAATCAAGATGAACAAGAACTAATTGATAACCCGGACTTATATTCCCGAAGAATAGCCTAGAATTATCAATCACCTCACAATAATCTAAATTGTATGGTAACAAAACTAGATATTGCGGAATCACAAACGATGAGACGAAGATGTTTGTGATTTATTTTTATCTTGCCCTATCGGAGATATAATCTCAAGTCAATTATTAAATTGAACTCGTACAATAGAAAATAGCAAGATCATATCGCTCAACTACAAGAGAAGTAGTTTCGTCTGGCTTCACAATCCCAATGAAGTCTTTAAGTCGTTAACCGACAGGGTCTCGAGAAGAAACCTACGGTTAAAGGGGAATCGACTCTAGCAAAACCAACTAGTATCATACATAAGGTGTGGGTATTGGTTTTTCCAGTTGCTAGATATCTCCTTTATATAGTTTTCAAATCAGGGTTTGCAATCTAAGTTACCTTGGTAACAAAGCATTCAATATTCGTCGTTATTTGAAAAACCTGATTTATCCAAGCTAATATCTTTCAACCGTTAGATCGAAACTTAGCTTGTCATACACACAAATGAAATGTATTTTATTTAGGTTTGAGTAACTGTACCTAAATGTGTACATTTGGTTGGTTCACAAATAGTTTACCAATGGTTAGCCATATGATCACTTTCATATTAACCGTATTCATCTTTCTCATAACTAGTTCAAATGACTCATAAGAACTAGTTGAAGAGTTCTTAAATTGCTTAGATCTTTATGCATAGACACAATTGAAACAAAATCGGTTTGATTCACTCGAATCAATTCATGACAATATAGCCACGGTTTGCAAATATTTCATTCCTTATTGATTTATTATTTAAGTTCATGAACTTCCGATTTGAGAGATATAACCTTCTTGGGTACACATACGGGTACTGTACCATCGCTACCGGATTTGAGTTTACAAACTCAGCAGAAATTTTTGGTTCGAAAACTTCCGCTGATATGCGTACCCAACCTGTCTCCTTCACCAATACCGCATGCACACATATGCATGCACTTGGTTTTCGGCACATGGATTTATACACTAATGTGCGAACACACTATATATGATTATATCCATAGTTGGTTACGTAATCTCAACTCTATATTTCAATCATCGAAACATTCTTCTATAATGTTAGAACAATCGTTATTCACGACTATCGTCATCAAAGTTATTTTCAAGATTGAAACATCATCATGACTTTCGTCACGGGTAAAGATGAAAATGGTTAAAGCAAAAGTTTACCAACACATATTTCGAGAAAAAGATAGGCGAGTAAATTCGGCTTGAAATAACAAATGTATATGTATGAAAACTATCATACTTATACGACCTTTGTCTCAAGAGTAGGAGATAGAGTAGATATACTTTTGAGTGACAGATGAGTTCAAGTCTCCACATACCTTTTGGCCGGATAAAGTTCCACTGGTTCCTTGAGTAGTTCTTCGTCTTTGTAAGATAATCGCCGTAGAGTCTGGAGCTCAACTATTCTTAACTATCCTAGACCGAGACTTAGTCATAAGTAAACTAGAAATCAATACATATAGTTTTGATCACTAATATTGAAAAACATGCTTGAGATAGCAACGCATGCGAGTTCGACCGAGCAATGCTCTAACAACTATGACCAGAGTTATAAGTCAACATAGTTTTCATATAGCATCATGTGGGCGTCCGGCAGTTCAACTTGTCCTAGCCGACGCTGAAGGGTAAGTAGAAGAATGGTGATACACGGGGGCTCGATAATGGAGGTCAAAGTATATCCACTTCTGAGAGCGGTACACATAATTAAGCTCTTCATGGGGTCACTTGTTGCAAAATACCAAGTCATGCATACCTTTTGGCACCCCCTCCATTCACTATCACCAATGATACAATATTGATGTATTCATTTTTGTTTTGGTCCCTGGATTCAATGAATGCTAGATCTATCCCAAATCCTTCATTTGTATTGGTCCCTGGATTCAATGAAAGCCAGATCTATCCCAAATCCTTCACCATGTGTATTTTTTCCACCATCTATATACCAAATTCAACGGCAGCCAGCAGCCACTGAAGAACAAAGTCTAGCTGATCAAAAAAAAAAAAACAAAGTCTAAAATCCCATCTAAACCCAAAAGCCTTGAGCTTGACTGACAGACTAATATATGTAATATTTTGTTGGAAAATACAGGGTAATAGAGGATGAAAACAGAGATTGAAAAGAATGTTGTAACACAAGCTTCAAGCCCTTACGATTCTTTTCAACAATTATTTCGACCCTTCCCAAATAATGGCGAGTACAATTGGTCAATGAAATATTGCCGTCAGGCTAGAATGAAGCCCAAACAACGTTGTTGAATTCAAGAGTTGTACTCCCTTGACCCAACCAAGAACACACAGTATTTGTTTCTGAAGATGCTTAGAGAGAAAGAAGTTTTTGATTATTGAGATGGGAGAAAGCCTTCACTATTTAAAGAGGGACTCATGCCTTTTCGTGATGTCTTTTCATCACGAACAGACGCTTTCAACGGGCATTTATTAATGGTGTCGTTTCAGGAGAAACCTAATGGAACAGACAGGTTTCTGTAGAATATTCTAGAAACGATTTTAACTGTCGAAACAGTTATGTATAACATTATTAGCAGCAAACATTATTAACGGCAAACATTATTGAAAATATCTAACATATTTTTCATTCCAACAAATGATAAAATGTAAGATGACACCTACAAAGAACTTGCTCAAAAATAAATTTTCCCATAGATTTCAAATTTATTAAGCTATAGTTACATAGACCAAATCCAGCATACGACCCCAAAGAAAACTATCTGGACTGAATAATCAAATGTATATAAGAAAAAGAAAGAAAAAAAAGTAAGGAAATATCAAAACAGAACCAAGATGAGAAAATGAAAAAAAAAAAAACTACAATGAATGGGGGTGTAGGAATATAGCAATGCAATATATGGATCTATCGCCGGCATCGAGTGATTCTTGAGCATCCTCGAGAATAAGGTTGAGCAGGTTGTCTAGCTTTGTAACAGTTGTTAGTGTAGTAAGATCTACCTGATCTAGGTGGGCATGGTACCCTATTCGCTGACAATGCTCCATATGAGATGTAGTAATGCTTTTGTCTTGCATAGAGAGCCCTACGCATGATACCGTCTTCGGAAAAATCATCACCATTGAGAGCCAAGTCTTCTTCATCTTCATCCATGAAAATAGATTGAGCTGAACCTGATGACGCATTTGTTGTCCACTCTAGTAGCTGTTGTTGCTGAGAGCTACTTGTTCTATCTGAGAGTACTACTAGTACTTCAGCTTTAACACTAACCAAGTAAAAGAAACAGACGCATAGAAGGACGATCATAAGCTTATTTGATGATGATGATAATGAGAATGCCATTTTAATGAAACCAATCTTTAACCCTTTTTCCTCTACTGCAAAGTAAAACAATACTCTGTCCTCCAAAAATGTTGAATCTGGCTCAGTCTTCTGGATTTTCTTTTCTTTCCTTTACTTCTTCTTCTTGAGGTCTCGATTCGAGAAGATCTAAAGAAAGTAAAGACACTTGAGATTTAAGAGGTAGAAATAAGGGTTAGAGAGAGTCTACTCTACCCTGGGAAATGTGTAAGCGAGTGGTACAGTGGATCTACGTTAGAAGCACATGGGGTCGGTCGGCTGAATCAGTAGTGTACCGTTGTGGCGCCATTAGTTTAACTTAAATATCCAAGAATTATTCCTTCGTGCTGTATTATTATTGAATTGAGGTTTAGCTAGCTGTGCCATAATGCCATTATATTCATGTATGTATATGCGATGACAATGGGGAATTGGGGGTTTTGTATTAAAGTGAGGCGATACAATCGGCTTCATTTGCGGCAAAGCGTGGGCCCTCAAATGCATCCGTTGATGATTCCATTCCATCACCTCTTTCCCACCACGAGTCCGATTTTGTGCTATTGGCGAGTGTACACGTAACATTTCAATCTCCACCGTCGATTATATTTAGGGAATTATATAACGAGGGTCATGATTCTAAACATGGAGGGTAATGGGCCCAACAACTAACTAAACAACCAATCAAAATGATGTATCAAATATATACTCTTTAGAGGAGTGTCCACAAAATTGAACTCTTCCCACCACTCCCACTGATTGTTGAGAAAAAAATGTTATCCTCCGAGAAACAGCGGACAAAGGCCGAAATTAAGCAGTAGCAACATTTCTTTTGTAAGCATGTTAGAGCTAGCACTATGGTGCTGGCTATCCCTTCCATATCCCTCAAATGTAGGGAAGGGATGGCACATGGAAGACAAGCTTGCTATGGTGCCCTCTCATCCCTCCCCTACACAAAACGGATACTCAGTACGCGTATAAATAGTGTCAAACGGGTACTGAGTAGCCGTATTTGTTTCCCCTTTTTTTCAATGGGAAAATATTTATCTAGGTAAAAATGTTTTTTAGAGTAAAAAGAAGATATCAAATATGTAAAAAAAAAAATGTTTAGTAAAAAAAGGGAGTGAAAAAAGAAAGTTTTAAGGTAAAACTTTAAAAACCAGAAAAAAATACGGATACTCAAAATCCGTAAAGTGCAAAGATTGATATCCCTTCCCTACAAGGCAGAGGTTGATATCCATATTCATGCAGGGATATGGGAGACATAGTAGATGGAAATTTGGTGTTTTGAGGGATATGGAAGGGATATCCCTCTCCATAGTGCTAGCTCTTAAGCAACGTCAACTAGCATTGTACTAAATCCAAGCAAATAATATAGACGTGGCGTAGGAAAGGTGAATCCTACGCCAAAGCAATGAAACTACAGTTAAACCTCTATAATTTAATAACCTTGGGACCACTAAATTCTATTAATTTAAAGACATATTAAATTATCGATAAATTAATAATTTATCATTTTAAAGATAAATTAATGAGAAGAATTAATTGGGGGATATGAGAATTAATTGGGGGATATAAATTACTTCCCCCAACCCATGGTGTGTGCTAAGGGGTGACTTTTGGTTATGAATATACTAAAATACCCTTCCCTCAAAATAAAAAAAAAAACTTAAAATCAAAAAACAAAATCATATCCCCCATTTTCATCTCCACTTCTTCCCTCAAAATAAAAATTAAAAACTTAAAATCAAAAATCTAAATCATATCCCTCATTTCCATCTCCACTTCTTATTAATCTTATTTAGGGGTAGTGTTTGGAAACCCAAATATTCTCCATTCCCTTTCAAATTCTAAACTCTCCCCACTCTATATCAAATTCTCTTCACCTCACTTTGGAAACGAATTTTTTTTTTTATTCGGAAGTGATGAAGATCATGCTGAAAGTGATGATGACCATGCCGGAATTGATGAAGACCATGCGTCGGTGTTAAGGCGCATATAGTCTTTATCAATTCCGGCATGGTCTTCGTCACTTCCATTTAATTTTTCTGTCTTTAAAAAAGATTGAGTCTTGGCATGGTCGGTTGATATGAAGACCATGCGGTATTTTTCCGACATAGTTTTCATATTTATTTCCTATCTTGGGAGGAAAACAATACCCGGCATGGTCTTCATATCAAACGACCATCATGCACCAAGCTTTTTAAAGCCAGGAAAAATTCAAAATGGAAGTGAGGAATACCATGCCGTAATTGATGAAGACCATATGTCGGAACACGGTACCGTCATGCCCGATAATTTCCAATCAATGCCGGTAGTCAAGTGAAAAAAAAAATCAAAATTCTGGATACTTTTAATTCTGTTCCGGCATAGGTATTTAAGCAAAATACTATGCCGGAACAACCCACGCTCGAAAAAACTATCACCATGCAAATTAACCTGTTCAAAACCAGAAAAAATCAACATTGAGGAAAGATCAAAACCAGGAAAAAAATCGTATAGTGGCAAACAATTTATGAACATTTCCAACAATTGCGGCATGAGTTTTGGTTGAATACCATCTAGGCACCAAGCTTTTTCAAATTGCAACAATGGTGGATTCAAAGAAAAAAAATCAATTTTTCAACCTCTTATTATCGATAATTATCTCATCACAATCATCTTCCCATTTTCAAAAAAAGAAATTCCTCTCAAATATTTTTTTCCCTCCTTCTACTCTCACCCAAACACAAATAAAAATACACACTAATTTATCCCCCAAATACTTAACATTTTACTAATTATACTTAATCACTAATCTTAATTAGTGGGGGCTAGATTAGGAATTAAAAAAATAATTACATAGGGGGTCACCCAGAATTGCTATTGGGACACCTATTTTGTCCCGTAGCTATATCCCCCAATTAATTCCCATATCCCCCAATTAATTCTTCATTAATAATATATTTAACTTAGAGAATATTTCTTATTGATAACGTTAATAAATTGAATTTGACTCATTTAATTTGAATGATTTGGAATTTGAAGTATTCTACTATTGACTATTAACTACATAAAATTAGATATTCATCCATTGGAAATTATTGGTCAATAACCGTAATTAAACCATTTAAATTGTTGGTCGGTCAATAACCGTAATGAAGGATGAAATACAATTAGATTTGAACTTCAAAGAAAAACAAGCAATTATTGATTCATATTTTCCTAAAGTTTGATATGTATAAAAAACTTTTCAATTTTCTTATTAGTAATTATTAATTTATATAATACTAGCCCTTAACCCGTGCCGTAATGGCACGGGCCATGATGTTGGTTTATTTTTAAAATATCATATAATTTGTGTCCCGAATACTTATCAACTTCTTATGATTTAATATGTGTTTGTCATAAAAATAGTTGGGATTTTCCTTTTTTTTTTTTCTTTTTTTTTCCTTCAATATTTTACCGCCGGAAATTTGCTCAAAATATAATCTTAACTTCCAAGACACTTTTTTCTTTAGGTTCATTGCTTATAATAAGATAATGCTCTACATGAACATGGAAGTTTAAATATATTTTGGAAATATGTCATCAGCAGCGCTCATCTCAGTGAAATCAACTAATCAATATTGTCCATAAAAGTCTCCACATGCTCCTATTTCGCTCCAGCTGACTCATCTATCATGGTCATGTTGTCGATCCTCCAAATAGGCAGAGAATAATAAAAAAAAATGCATCGAATGAATGATACAAACTATCCAATGTGACATGATTTTCCTGTAATTTTTCAACACCCATTAGATGACAATGTTTAAAATGTGTACCCATTACCTTTTCAAAGGGATTATATATATGCGAACCTCTTCCATTAAATCTTCAACAAAGTATTGTGCCCAGCAATTCGTCTTAACGAAGGCTTTGGTAACTTCAAAAGTCTTGGACATTTTTTCACTTCCGTATGTTCCTACCTTCACTTGGAATACAATCTGGCGACACATTACCTCATAAAGAACCTTGAAAACATATTGTACTCCCTGATCCTATTTCAAATTAATAGGTTGTCAATAGATCCTTTACCAAAAGTTGACATATTCTACGTCGAATATTTATAAATAAATAAATATGGTATTGTGGATCGTTGCTTCTAAGATTGTAGTTTTCAAAATTAGTCTCTTCAAGTCCCACGGCTTTCTAAGTTTATATATCCTATTTGTTTTTAACATTTTGGTTAGCCATATTATGTTTGTTACTAACTTTAAACTTGATGTCATCCTCTACTGTGAACTTTATGTGATTTCAGAATCGAAATAGTTATACCTCTTTCATTCGTATCAAGTAATCCATCGTATATCCCAACAATTCTTCTACAACAATTCCTTTTCTTTTGTCATTTCCGGACCATCGGTAGCCATTATTATCAAACGCAATCTGTCTAATTTTTGTTGATGTTATGTATTTGCAATGTTAATTTTTCTGAAATAAATAGATTGTGGAAAAACTAAAAAAGAACATAAGTATTTCATCGGATCTAAATTACTATATCCAAAATACTCCGGACACTGCTTCTAGTGCCTTGTTTCCTCAAATTCATCGTTGCATTCTAGACAGTACATGCAACACCAATCATTTACGAAGTGAGCTATTTGCGCAAGTGTGGTCAACATATCCCTTTCTGTAATAATAATAACAACACGTCAATTATTTTCAAAAAATTTGTTTGGAAGTTAAGATTATATTTCTTTCGTTTGAGAAAATCTCCGGCGGTAAAATATTAAAGGAAAAAAAGAGAGAAAAATCACGACTATTTTTATGACAAACCCATATCAAATCATAAGGAGTTGATAAGTATTCGGGACACAAATTATACGATATATTAAAAATGAACCAACATCATGGCCCGTGCCGTCACCGCTTATACTAACCCTACTTCCACTACCACCATTAGGATTAATATAGTTTTTCGTAAAATTATTTATTAATAAAATTATGTATTTATGTTAGATTATTAAAGGGACATTTATAATAGAAATTTAATTAATCATTATGAACAATCAATGAGACACTAATTAATAAAACGTTTAAAAATGGTTAAGTTGAACAAACCCAGCTGTAAATTTATCTTTGTCAAGGACAAATCCTGACCACTCTTTACATAAACAAATCGATAATAAATAATTTCATATGTTCTGATCTTGATTCGTGTCGTTCGTTTAGTTATTACATAACATGGAAATTGATTGCACCAATTTTTTAAAATGGACATGTGTTTATCGAGTTTATTTTAACATTAGAATCATCAACCACGTTTTATGCTTTATAATATAACGTCACACATTTTTGGCGTTAAGAAATTAGCATAATATGTTTTTGTTCACCAATACCCGCCACCACCATAAAACAATATGAATCCACATTTTTTATCCACCACCACCTAGTGGCGGAGCCAAGGGTTGACTAACCTGGCTCTAACCCCTTAAATTTTAATAACTACATTTATTTTTTTTAGTTTATTTTATAAATAGAAATTTGTCCATATATATTTATGGTTTAGTCCACCAAAGTTTACATGTTTCTTTTAAAAAGAAAAAAAACATTCCTCCTCAATGTCAATTTTTGACTCCACTTCCACCATCACTGCCGCCCATCCCATGTAGGTTGTTGGACGCAATTCTAATTTTCAATCACAAATGCCATGTATGAGGTTTAGATTGAACAAAATTTCGTCAATTGATTAGTTTCATTATTTTTTTCTGTGTATACATTCTTTTTTGTATTGCAATCAATTTTATTTTAACATTAAAAAATCATGATTTATACGATATAGTACCAAAGATAATAGGGGTACTATTTGGGTGATCCAACTACGATCATGAAAATATTGTCTTGTATGATATCATCCCTGAAATATATGGTACCGTCCTTTATCAAAAGTGTTAAAAACAACCAACCACATCTTCCACACTACGATGTTATCGATGTTGTAACGACAACATGAAATTAATATTGTCAATCACTACTCACCAGCATTCACCGTCACTACTTCTTCCACCACAAACCAGGGGCGGAGCCAGGATTTTGAGGAGAGAGGGAGAAAAAAAAATTGGCGAGTTGGATACATGTGAAAAATGAACTGTGTATCCCATTTTACGATAAAAGAACAAAAATAAATATAATTGTGCTTGGCTCCGCCCTTAACCACCACTTATCTTTCGTCCTCCACCTCTTCTACTACTCATTGTCGCAGAAAATGTCTATTGATATTATTTATCAAAATTACTTATTAATAGAAATAAATATTATAATTAATTAAGAAAACATTTATAATTAAAAAATGATTAGTCATTTATTATGAGAAATTAGTAAAACACTTTATGATGAATAAATTATTTATTATGTGCAATTAGTGAAACACTAATTAATAAAACAATTATGATGTCTAAGTTGAACAAACCACCACCATTGATTTATCTTTTCTATCAATTCCAACCAAGGTGGAACACTGGTTAGAGGCCACTCTTATGACACAATAGGTCATGAGTTATAATTTTTGAAATTCCATATCTTGACTTGATTATTCATTTTTCATTCATAATATTGGAATTAACGCCACGCGTGCGAGTTGTAGGGGGTGGTTAGGAACACCGCAACCCTTGATTTATCCTTTTGAAATTCCATATCTTGACTTGAGTATTCATTTTTCATTCATAATATTGAAATTAACACCATGCGTGCGAGTTGTAGGGGTGGTCAGGAACACCGCAGCCCTTGATTTATCCTTGTCTGGACAAATCCTGACCACCACTAACAAAGGCAAACTTATCCTAACTTTGTTTTGTACTAATGATTTGGGACTTATAAATATTTAAAGGAGATTTTTGAAACGTATTAAATTAATATATTGTCGAAATTATTATTTTAACACTATAAACCCAAGAATGGACTAAATTTTTTTATTATTTTAGAGAATATTAATTTACAGAGGTTCTGTAATCAGTGAATCTCATATAGGTTTGGGCCTTTGGGGTATAACTTGGGGGATTCTTTAGGGTAGGAATTCTTTCTGGGACCAAAGGCTGTACATTTTGCAAACCTGACGATTGGTTTCTTCCACATGAATAACAGCAATAACTTGTAACTCATTCACCTCTCTATAGTCTATAAACATCCAGCCTTTTCCATCTCTACAATTATTTAGATGATACAGAGTTTGATATGGAGTATTTCACTTCATTTAAATCTTGATTGTCACTCCAGATGGATGTGTCGACGAACAACCAAACAGTCACAGAATGAATGTAAAGCTAACTAGAAACAATAACAGGGGAAAACATACGTCAGTTCTCTGACTCAGAATGACAGATTCAGAAAAGGTGCAGCTTTCTATTTAAAAGGTTCCTCAAACAAGAACAAGTATATAGAAGACTCCATGAGAATTATCCAAATTCAAATATACATTTATGATGCTTGAATAAAAGAAAAGAATGGATCCTCTACATGTAAACTGGGGGGAAGTAACGATATGTTCCTTGTTCCCAAATTGAAGAAGAATATCAGAAAATACAACGAACCGATCCAACTAAAATGGATCAAGGCAACTTCTAAGGACAACTTGTATCAACACCTATTAACAGGTCAATAATTCATTCATGTACGGAACATTATCAGAGCCTACCATAAAGTCTATGGAAATGCAGGAAAGCGGAAAGTCCTACCCTCCAGAAAGAAAAGAAAATGGGCACACCAACTCTTATGATAAAATGGAGATCCACATTCCAAACTACTTACATGATGTCTAGTAGGTCCACAGATGAAAAAAAGAAACTACCTCAGGAAGAGGGTGTAAGGAGCTTGTCAATGGCCGCTGTATAGACATGCTTGGGCATAGTACCAATCACCGAATCGCTCTTCTCGCCGTTCTTAAAAAACAAAACAATTGGAACAGCTTTGACTCCATACTTCTCAGCAATTTTGAACTCCACATCCGCTCTGAGCTTGTAACACTTGATTTTCCCAGCGTACTCATTTGCGATTTCCTCAATCTCACGGTGGACCATCCTGCAGGGACCACACCAAGAAGCCCAGAACTCCACAATAACAGGAATGTCACTGTTCAATACATACTCATCCCAGGTGTCTTCTGTAACAACCTCCGCTGCAAAATACCCAAGAAAAATGCTTAAAAGAGGGGTTTTCATGCTATTGTTGCAACTCGCAGCATAGCATACATGAGCTCCGTAAAATGCTGAGCGAGAAAAGTTCGATATTATGCCAGAAAAGCGACGACAGCTGCAGACAGCCAAACAGCTTCTAAACATAACTCCTGTTAATCCTACTTCATTTTTGGTTCTACTTTATTAATCTTATTATCACTCTTTCTTCCGCTTTTTACTTGTTTCCTTTCCGCGTGTGAGCCTATGGACAGATTTATCTCAACACAACAGCAAAAAATCATACAAGGGAATGATCTACCGATTACATATATAATCCACAAAGAAAAAGGTTCAAATGCCCAACAAGAGCCAATTTCATATTTTACCAACACCTGTTTATGTATACACTGTTCAACCAGGCCATGCTGGATTGTAAGACGTGCAAAAAGTGAGCTTAACTAAAGAGTTATGTAGTTGCAATAATTATAACATAATGTAAATAGAACATAATGTTATTTAAGATCATAAAAATAGATCGGTGCGAACGAGTGAATGGATATCCTCATGTAAATAGAGGAAAGACACTAATGAGGCAACAAAAATTTATATTTACAACATACAAGTCTCAAATCTGGTACATCCCAACATCACATGGGATTACAGACTTACAGTACAAACAAGAACCACTTTTAAAAAGTGAATCAAAGCACAGTGATATTCTTATTAAATGATAAAAGAAAAATGGAATGGTAAGAGAATAGAATACAAGTCGAATACCCACTCATTCTGATCGAAACCAAGACACAAAATCATCAACAATACATAAAAATTCAACCAATTAACTGCGCCTTGAAATTTGACTGTTTGACTACCAGTTCACCTATCATTTTACCATTAGTAAAGTCGTAAATGTGTACCCTTCTTATTTATTCCCTGCCTTCTTATTTAACGGTAAGAATACCAGGCCACCTATCATTAACCATTAGTTCAAATTGCAATTGTGGAACCATCCTAATTATCGTTCTACATCCTAATTAACAGTTTGACTATCAAAGCACCCATCATTTACATTGATGAGTGCTTTTAGAATCATGAGTATTATTGAGCTCACTGAATATTTCAAATACATTATCAGCGGAACTTTGTTAGCACTTGAAACATTCTAACTCTTTGTTAACACTCGATCAGGTTCATACCTAGAAAGCGGCGGACAATAAATATCATTCAATCCGGAAGTTTCTTTAGAACTTTGTTGACATTTCCACATCAGACTTGAGAATAAATAGCAGTTAAGGGTTGCACATTCGACAACACCATGAACACGCTATGTATATATAATATAAATTTCTCATGAATGATTATCAATTGAGCTGAAGGGGAGACAGTGACAGATTAAAATTCGTATCAATGATCTATGAACTGACATAAGAAATCAAAATACTCATCATTGCTTACAATCGGTCCCCACTTTTGTATCATTGAATCTACGACTGATTTACACGTTTTACATGTTTCAAAAATAGTAGTGTGTAGATGGCTCAAGCAAGTACAAGAACACAACCAAAACCAAGCTCGGACACGCAAGCTCATGGAAACACAAAGACAGCGCAAACGAACAATTCGTAGCAAAACCTAATTTGCAACATTGCACATAACCAAATGAAATTTTAATCTATACAAGAGATTTAATTCCTCGTACAAGATAGCGAAATTACTTAAACTACCACTAATCCGTTTCTAATTTACTTAACAAAATGAAAACAGATCGTCCATATGAACACCACAACTTAAACAAATCAGACAATATAAATGAAATTAGACAATACAGAAACACAAAACCCTATTCTAACAACTTAATCGAGACAAAATCCATGAAAAGGAAATTCAACGAGAGGAAAATCTTACGTTCAGCGCGATGAATAGAAGCCACGATCACAGATTTCGATAAGTATTTATTCTTCAGAGATAGAGATGATGATGTGTACTGGACTGGATTTATAGGAAATCTAATTGATTCTTCACGAGGTTTTAAATGTTGTGATCTCGATGAGAGTCCGATCTTCGGATTCATAGATGAGCAGATGAATCGTTTTATCGATATAGAAGTAACAACCGCCATGGAATCGATGATGAGTCTCGCAGAATAAGTGAAATCAGTTTAGAGAGATGAAATGATTTGTTGGAGGAAGAAAGAATGAGAGGGAAATGTTTTCGTCAAATCAGAATTTAGAGTGAAGAAAAAAGCTTTTTATTGTTGAGTAGTTGGTTACCTAATTTACAGATTTAGCCTCGACGTTTGTTACTGGTTTTGCTTTTGATGTGTGAGTCTTTTCTAATATTACTGTGGGTATTTAAGTAAACTTGATTTCTCTGATCAACTCCCACACTTCATAAATACTATCCGATTTTAGCTACCTGACAATCTTACTGTTGATTCAGTTCAGTTAATGATCGGAGGTGAGAAATGTAAGTTTGCCTTGGACGGGAAACTGAAATGAGGAATAGCAGTTTCCCCGTCTATTAATGCTCCATACTGTAAAATAAACAATAAATTGGAAGGCATTCCTATGTACATGTCAAACAACATAGTTTGTCACTTCCACGCGCATTATGCATTTGGTAAAATCGCAAACGTATATGTCAAAGTGTCAAATATACCATTTAGGCATACGCGACCTCTAGCAACCGATATAGAGTCCATCGCTTAATGGTCAACAACGCTCGATGGCCAGGATGGTTCCTATAGGCATGGTAAAACCATGTGTTTGCCACTTTTGCACCCACTATGGGAATGACAAAGTCTGCCACTTAGCCAGGTGAGGTTTAATCTATATCGAGCAGTGGAGTCTCGACCGCTCAATATACATTATACCAAGCGATCTATAGTAAGCCGATGGCGGTAAAGACTCGAACGCCAAGTGTAGACTACACTGTTAAATATGTCTGATCCAACGGCCATAAAACCATCCCTATAAATACCCAATTCCGATTTTATTTCAACTCACACCTTCGTCATATTTTCTTAGCTCTTCCAACTTTTCAAAATATGAACATGGCTCAGTTCATAGAAGAGCAACATGCTGCCGAAAATCAAAGAGTTGTAAACCAAGCCAATGTGTAAAATGATATAAGAAGATCAAGAGATAATATGGCAAGAGCACATAGTCGAAAGATGAATGTATTTGCAGGAATTATGTTTTGCTTGCTAACCATTTCATTGTTGGTGGCGTACTCCAAACCATGTCTTTTTTGGAACGTGTTTTTGTGAAATTTGAAGAAGAAACGATAAACCTTAACAATCATCATAATGGTATTGAGTGCTTGGTTCAACATTATTTCTAAAATTGTTAAAAAAGTATATTGTTTTGATAATGCAAGCGGCTTTAAAACATAAGGACTGGTGAAAGCCTGATGGACCTTGAACAAAGGTGTCGTGCGGAGTGGCTCTCCAAATTTTAATCATGTTGATATGTGTTAATTTCTTAAATCTTAACTTAAACATGAATGTAAAAGTAATTATTTCCATTTATCAAACAAAACCTCAATTACATCAACTGATCATCCAACAAAAGTGCGATTAAATTACATCTATCATAAAAGTGCGATTAAATTACATCTATCATACTAACGATTTCCCTTTGCTCCAAAGATATATTCCCATAAGCCTCTTTGATCCATACCCGCCTACTCATCAACTTGAGTCTGAGATGGTGGTTGAGTAGCATCAGGCTATTCAGCATAACCTTGAAATGGTACAGGAGATAGTGAATTGGGTGAGCATGTGCTTGAAAATGGGTGAAATGTTGACGTGGTCGGGGTAAAAATTGCAAATTTCCTACATGCATCAATATTCGAGCCACCACCACCAGGAATGTGTGCCTAACCTTAGTGCATTTGCAAGAAACGAACTGGGGTCACACCAGGGGTTTGGATCTGGATATCCATCATCTCCACATCTCCTCTATCACCTACTAGAGTCCCTTCCACTAAATTTGGAGTAGAATGACGACTTCTGCGAGCTCCACGATCTCCACGACTTCTTTGACCATGGCTTGGACTCATGTCATCACGTCCACTTTTTCTTATATCAGGAAGACGTGAACCACCACGACTTGTACTTATACCATCATAACTAAAACCTGCTAGAGTCGCATGCATTGCAAACGTCAAATTGTTCCTCTGGACCTGCATCTCTCTCAAGTGAAAAGTTTGGAATCCATCGAGAAGATTCGTTAAAGTATTCAACTGGTTCTGATATTCTTATGGTGATGCCACTACCCCATAATATGGATACCTCTGAGGCATACCTTCGTAACCCAGCATAATAATGAAAATATCTCCTGAAGAAGATAAAGTCTTGACTTCCCAAGATATTTGGGCATATTAAACGAACCCATTTGACTATTAGGGTACGTATATTCTTTGCCCGACTGTGGTGGAGGTTGGGATGAAAGATCATTAAGTGGCATATTACCAATTACTGGAAAATCCACATAGCCCAATTTTTGTGGTTGCACAAAAATATATGGCTTGCAAACCTTCTGGAACCAACTGTAGTAATCATAATCATTCTTTGGATTTTGGATCAAGCCTTCTTCTTCCTAAGGTTGTTTATTAGTTAACAACTTTGACCATTCTTCAAATGAAATTATCGAGGTTGGAAAAAGTTGGTTTCTTTTACATTTCTGCCTTGTAGCTGAAACATACGTCTTTCTCCGTAGTACCAAATACCATGACCAGTAACAATACCATAAAACACAAGTCATTTAAGGCTTAACTGTAGCATTCTCTATGTTGTTTCTTGGTCGTACTCCTCGAAACTAATATATGACATCTCATTCATATTTACATTTGTTATGCACAGTTGTTTCAACATCTGAACTGCAACGACGTTTTGACTATCATTTATCTGACCAATCCAATTTTCGGCTTTGTACTTGTACATGACTGAAAAAATTATACGGTTATCGTGAAGCTCAGGTTGACAAACACCAAAATAAGTACACCACCAATACTGAAAATAACATTGATAAAAATATCCTTATTTTAGTATATTTACCAGTTTAACAATTAAATCAAATAAATAAAAAGAAATTGTGGTACTTACCTCCAACGCGACCCAAAATTCGTTCAAGCTATCTGAATTACCAGACGAGGTTTCACTGATAGTTAAGTATAGTTCACCTAAAATTTTAACCCCCCAATCATATGTTGGTGCTTTAGCTAAATCTTCTAAAGCATCCAGAAAGCCAATTAATGTCACTAAGCTAGCATTGGGGAACATAACTTGTCCTAGAACGTATAACACAAAAATACGTTCAAGCTCAGGATAATCGCCAGGGTTTGAATGTCCATTTTCTTCAACCCTCCTAGCATAACGCTTCAAAAAACTCTTCAACCCAAATACTCGTATTCCATTTGAGTGTAATTTTATGGATTCTGGCTTTCCTCCAATATCATTTGAGTACAAGGGAAGAAGTTGTTTTTATTTTCCTTCCAACTTCCACTTCATTTGGTTAAATGAAAGTACATCTCCTGCACATGTTATTCCCGTCAACATGTACAAATCTAAAGGTGTAAACCTTAAAACCAACATGGTCATAATTAAACTCTGTATCTAAATCTAAAAAAATTATTTTAAATTAGACTAAAATGAATTGGAAAAATAAAACTTACCACATTCGAAATCCTTGAAAAATAACGTATTTGAAGTTTTCCACAAACATTCCAATATAACTCGCACCATCTGAGTCATGTGGTTTTTAGTTTTCTTATGATATAAATGTCACTAAGGATATCTTCACACGCTGAACAGGCAAGAGAAGGAACTCAAAAACAGTATTGAGCTCAGATTATCCACCTCTTAGTTTAGGTAAACCAACTCGCTCGGAATGGCTATATATATGCATAGGTAATACACCAGGACTAACTAGTTGTCTAACATTTGTGAACTCTTTTTCTTTATCATGAATCTAGACACATTCGCATATTGTGGATATGGATTTTCTTTTGTCTTTTTTATTTCTTTTTATTTGACTAGTTATTTTGGTACTCGTTTTCAGATGAATCGCTCACAAAAAAAAATCTGGTTTGCTCTCTAGAGAAAGGGAAGAAGAAATATGTATGAATGAAAATTGAAGAGAATGGTGCTATTTATATATGATGGAGAACCAATCATGAGCGACGGAGTCTCCACTGGACGATGTATACTAAATCGTTAGCAATCAAGTCTTGATAGTTCATCGCTTAACCTTGTTACCTTAGTAGCGCAAGAAGTTTTCTAGTACACCAGGAATGGCATAGGTGTGGGTTTCCCGTCCCCCATACTAACCATCATTAGTACAATGACAACGTTAGTCTTGATATCGCTCGTATATATGATCATCGTTTAGCAGTTCATCACCTATGGCCAGGATACCCAACTTAAAATTCATTTCAACTCATACCATCTCAACTTCAAATTCATTTAAACATGCCTAGTGATCGCTACACCTAAGTGGCTAGTATTCGCTTCAATCGATAAGAATTTGTTTTTCTAATTCAATGTTGGACAACAGTTGCAAGCGATGGGGATTTTAATTTAGCGACTTTTGGTTCATATGATACTATGTTTCGAAGGTTTATGATGTTAAGTCATGTAAATTCAAGAAAAATAAATAAGTGTACTTCAAGAATGATTTTGCTTCATCCATAACGAAGTGAGAAAGTGAAAAGGCGAGGGTACCCCAAATATACCTCAAGCTATTACTTTTACTTCCTATAAGTCCTTTCCACGAAAGTGATTGTCTATGGACTGAGTCGAGACAATACAACAAATCGGTTCACACTTTGTGTGATCGTCTATGGATACGAGATCGAGACAATACAACAACAAAGTGTGTTTACTTGATACAAAGGTTCGGACTTAATCAAACTCAATAGGATTCACGTATCAAGTAAATAGGAATTAACGTTTGTGCAGTTTACTTTAATTATAATAAAACAATTATAATGCAGAAATATAAAGTAAATGACACAATAATATTTTGTTAACGAGGAAACCGCAAATGCAGAAAAACCCCGGGACCTAGTCCTGAATTGAATACTCTCGGGATTAAGCCGCTATACAAAATAAACCAACTTCGTATAGTTGAGAACAAGCAACTAAACCTATAGTTCACCTAGTTCCGTCTGTATTCTCACGACTCCAACCTGTAAAAAAGTTACGTACTTGGACCAATTCCTTTGGTTCGTATTCCAAACAGTAAAGGAACAACAAATCTGTTTGGTATCAACTCTCTTCAACCAAGTGATATGAGTTGTGCAAAGGTTCCCTTGTTTATCTTAACATAAACTCCTTTGCCAGGTTCCAAGATCTATCTTATATTCAATCACCCAAAGGAAATTATTAAGATTAAGCCAATCAATACCTTTAATCACAAGGAAACGTATCAATGCCGATCTTCCTCAACTATTCTATCAAAATACCCAAAAGGATAAATCAATTATAGTCGGATCCTCTTTTTCACAAACAAGTATTGTGCACACCAAAGATTATAAAAATCAAGTCATAAATCTTCAATATATTCTTTGTTTTCAAATATTCTTAGATATTCAATAAACACCTTCACACAACTACTTGAATCTCTTGTGATCAATCACACACAAAACGGAGTCTGTTAACAATGGATTATCCCAAGATCGTCTTTAGATCTAACAAAAGTCTAAAGATCCCTGTCGAAACCTGGAACTAGTTTGAGTGAATCTTATATCAAAAGAGAAGATTCTCAAGCATAAACAAACTAGGTGCAATCAAAGTTCAACCACTATTAGTCAACAAATAAATACGAAAACTAAAGATAAACCGCAATATCTAGTTTCCAACCAATGGGTCGCGCTAGAGCTTCTCAATACCAAATAAGACTTTAAATTGAGCGGCCGTAAGAGATTTCACCTAATTAGATTACTCTCATCTCCGATAGGTGGCTTCACCAGTAACAAAGAAAAAAGAGGAAGTCTATGTTACGCAGGATTAGTTTGCTAGAAATGCAAACTCAAAGTATTTATAGACAAGGAAGTTTGGACACCAAGAAATTTCCAAAACCGAAAATATTCTCAAGATATTTTTCATTACTCCACCAAATTCGGTTTTCATAATTCCTGTGAATGCACTGTCCAAAAATACATGATCGAAATCTCCTTGGAAAATCTTTAATTAGAAAATGCACATTACTAATTATTATTTTCCATATATAATTAAAAACCCTTAATTAGAAAAATTCTTAACTTATTTAAATTCGATCTTGGGATTTACTTCCTTCTTAGTTGTTAAGGATATCTTTGAACAATATAGAATAAGCATTAATGCACCGTGTTCAAAGTGTGTCGACATATTACTCTTTCAAGTCCTTTTTCATACTTACTCACTTGAAACTGATTTACCACACTTCCAAACAAGTTTGGAATTGGTTCATCTGACTTTCAAGAACTACGTGAGTGATCAAGTAACACTCAATCACCAATCATGGGTTTACGGTTCTATCAAAACAAGTTTCGATTCTACCTCCATGTGAGTATTGTGCATAGTCATACTAGCTTACCAAAGATACGGCTGACTAGGTACTAGGATAGGTTCCCCACATATATTTGGTATCTAACTTGTACGCACTGCACATGTCCATAGGATCGGTTCCCCCTTCCCAAAAATGTGTTGCACATGTTCATGGGATCGGTTCCCCTTTCTTCCATTAACCTTGTTGCACCTCATACAAGGATCGGTTCCCCTTGTGATGCACTTCACCTCTTAATAGGATCGGTTCCCCTTCTCCCAGTAATAAGTTCAGACACTCACAACCCGATCATACCCCAGGTGATTACTTAAGATCGGTTTCACTAATAAAAGTCATACCAATGCATAAGTCAGGCCTCATGTGAATAGTTTTACCAAGAACACAAACAATTCATGAGCGGTTATACTAATCACACATATTGGTCATTCATAAGATATGCAATGAAGAACAACCCCAATAACGCCTGGCGATTTCCTTTTCGGTTCATAACACATATCATGAACTTACTTCCTTTGAACACATTTAAACATTGTTCCCTAGGATGAAATCCTCACCTCATACCTATACATAATCACAATAGCATTCATATGATTATGTCGATGTCTTATATACAAAGTTTAATGGTTAAGCAAGAAACTTCATATTGTATTCCTTAATATTATGTCTATCTAGAGTGTTCATGCTTCGCAGTTTTATGTTTTCAATATGCACGACTTGAAAGATATGTTAGGGAATGAAACAGTTCAAGTCAAATATCACTAACCTCAAGTGGAAGGATGATGTTGTGGTTGTAGCTCCGTACTTCTTCACTTCTTCAAGTCTTCACAATACTTGTAATGTCTCATCCTAATACTTTCAATCTAACCTATACGAAGTTGACTCTAGTACATTTAAATCAAGCGACTCTTAAATGAGTTTTGGTTCACTAAAATATGACAACCAAACTTGACAGACCAACACTTGGTGGGTTCAACCGAGCAATTCTATAACAATCTCCCCCTTTGTCAATTTTAGTGACAAAACTCTTACAATCATATGGATAAACAAATTACAAGAATTCATTACACATACACTTGATTCCAGAATCCAACAACAAATAACCTGTAATTATTCAATCCTTAAGAATGCAGCAGCGACATTATAATAACAAAGCTCATACTCCCCCTAAAGGTGAGATAGGTAGATTTTCAATCCGCACGTCTTTGTTATCCCAATCATATGATATGTTACTCTGTGTTTTTACTCATTCGTTAGATAAATGTTCAAGAACCATTGTCCTCTTCCCTAGTGACACCATTCAACCATAAAATTGATACCAGCATCACCTATTTATTCCATATATTTCTCACCCCTTTTGTCACAAAAATGACAAAGAAACGAAAAAATAAAGGACAACACGAAAAGGATCTTACAAATCTCAGAATAGACTTGCAACCTGTTGAGTCAAGCACGAGGGTTCCCCATACCATTTTTGATAACCAATATCAAAATCGAAACTACAAAGTAATTACGTTTTGATATGTTATCATGGAAATAATTGGCCGAAGAAATTTTCCCAACTAGTTTAGCAAACCAAAAATCAATTAAGCAAGTTAGTTCCTTTGATAAAACGATTATATAAATACAACCGCTTCATTCGATAAGACCAAAACAAAGATAAACTCTATTTTTCTCATCAGGTTCTAATTATCCATATAACTTATACCTTTAGATTTTAAACAAGCCAAATACTAGGTTAGTTAACTAGCATTTCCTTGTTTAGGCTTTCGGCTAGACTTGAATAACCGAAACCTCCACTTTGATAAGTCTAACTAAGATCAGAATTAACTTAGTTTATCTTATCCGGAATCGAATTGGACTAAACAACTCATCCCGTCAACATATTCATTCGTTAAGCCATAAATAATTCATACAAACCAATAAACCAACTTGCATAATTATTCACCTCAACCGGATACAATAGAAATAATATATATATATATATATATATATATATATATATATCAAGGTTTCACTATTGCACCGAAATTTTGTAAGCCTAAACAATTGATAGTACAAAATAAAGCAAAATAACAATTGTTTTACTTAACTGAAAGCAAATGAATTAACATAAACATTAAAGCACCGCAATTGCACCAAATTTCGTAAGCCTAAACTATTGATATCAAACAAAAAAGCAAGATAACAAAAGTTTTACTTAACCGGAAACAATTGAATCACACAAACATCCACACATACATAGTGGAATAAACACATCAATTGTACCAACTATTTCGTTTAAGCAAAAGCAATATATATATCAAATAAAAATAGGTTTTTCTTAAAACAGGAAAATAATTAACTAACAAGATTGTTACCTCAATTTCGCATCCAACTTCTCCATATATGATCGCATCGTTTTCTTCTTCCGGGAGAATTGATGTTAAAATACCATTATGTTGTCATTCTTATGCCAAAAACAAAAGAATAACAACAACCAACCTTTACCAGAGAAATGTTGAAAATCAGTTTTAAAAATTGCAAGCAAAAGTTGAAAACCGTCTTCATCAAGTACTTAATGTACCTTGACAATCCCTATGGATTTTCTTATATTTTTGAATGTTGCCCTATCTAAGGGTTTTGTGAGAATGTCAACCAACTGACGTTCAGATGGAACATATTCCAATTTGATAATCCCATTCTCATAAAATTCTCTAATAAAGTGGTATCGGATATCAATATGTTTGGTTCTAGAATGTTCAACTGGGTTTTCAGTCAATCGAATAGCACTTGACTATCACACAATATATCATAATAGGAATATTGATCCCATAATCGATGAGCATTTGCTTCATCCACAACAGTTGAGTACAACATGTACCAGCATCAATGTATTCTACTTCATTGGTTGACAAGGACTGTGATTTCTGTTTTTTCTATGCCAAGCAACAAGATTCTGACTAACATATAAGCAACCACCAGAGGTGCTTTTTCTATCTTCTACACATCATTCCCAATCAGCATCAGAATATACAACTAGATTATTGTTTGTATCCATAGAGTATGATATACCATAATCTATTGTAACTTTAATGTATCTAATGATTCGTTTCACAGCTTTGAGATGTGATTCTTTAGGGTCTGCTTGAAATCTAGCATAAAATCCCACGCTAAAGGAAATGTCGGGTCTTGTTGCAGTTAGATACAATAAACTCCCTATCATAGATCTATAGAGTTTTTGAGCAACTGATTTTTCTCCTGGATTTGACTGAATTTTTCCAGTAGTTGGCATTGGAGTAGCCATAGGTTGTGCATATTTTAGTTTGAATTTTTTGACTAAATTCCTTGCATATTTTTCTTGGGAAAGAAGAATACTATCCTTTTGTTGATGTATTTTTAAACCAAGAAAATATGATAATTCTCCAACATTACTCATTTCAAATCTCCACTCATAAGATTCAGAAACTCGTCTGTTAGAGTCTTTGAGGTGGATATCATCTACATATATTTGTGCTACAAGCACATTTTTTCCATTCCACTTGGTGAAAAGAGTTTTATTAGTACCTCCTCTAGAGAACCCCTTTTGGAGTAAAAAGGATGTTAGTTTATCATACCAAGCTCTGGGGGATTGTTTTAAGCCATAAAAGGCCTTCTTAAGTTTAAAAACATAATCAGGATATAATGGATCTTCAAATCCTTTAGGTTAAGCCACATAGACTTCTTCTTTTAGATCCCCATTCAAAAAGGAAGATTTAATATCCATTTGAAAAAGTTTTATCTTAAGATAACAAGCATAGGTAAGTAATAATCTTATTGATTCTAAATAAGCAAAAGGAACAAAAGTTTCATCAAAATCTATACCTTCTATCTGCGAATATCCTTGAGTAGCGAGTCTAGTTTTATTCTTGACGATTGCTAGGAACTCATTTGATTTGTTCTTATAGATCCACTTTGTTCCAATAATGTTTACTCTTGGGGTTTAGGAACAAGTTTCCATACTTCTTGTCTTTCAAACTGATTGAGTTCTTCATGCATTGAATTTACCCAGACAGGTTCATTGAGTGCTTCATCAACATTCTTTGGCTCTATTGAAGAAAGAAAACATGAATAGTGACAGACATTCTGAATTTCTCTCCGAGTCATAACTCTAGCACTGACATCACCAATAATGTCTTCAGATGAGTGTCTTTGATGTACCCATTTAACATGTTTTTGAACAATAGTTTCAGTATCATTGGGTTGTTCAACAATACTCTCATTATCATCTTTTTCATCAGTATCATTGATTAAAGGAACAACATAGGTTTCAACGTTAGTCTGTTTTTCTTTAATGACGGTCTCAGAGGGAGGAAGCTCTGTTGTAGTATGATTATCTTGACAAAAGTCACTAATGTCATCAATGACCACATTAATTAATTCCATCATGACTTTGGTTCGGAGATTGTATACCCTGAAAGCACGACTGTCAGAAGCATACCCAAGAAAAATTCCTTCATCACTTTTGGAATCAAATTTTCCTCTGTGTTTTCTATCTTTGAGAATATAACATTACTACCAAAGATTCATAAGTAGCCTAGATTGGGTTTTCTTCCATACCATAACTCATACGGGGTATTTAGAGATTTTGATCTTAAATAGACTCTGTTTATAAGATAACATGATGTAAGAAAAGCTTCCCCTAAAAGGTTAATGGTAATTTTTGTTATGAAGCATGACTCTTGCCATTTCCTGAATATTTATATCCTTTCTTTTTGCTACTCCATTTGCCTGAGGTGTAATAGGAGCCGAGAATTTGATGACTTATTCCAAGACTATTAAAGTATTCATATACTTTAGTATCATTGAATTCTGTACCACGATCGCTTCTAATTTTCTTAAGTCTGCGACCTTGTTCATTTTGAATTATATTCACAATGATTTTGAACTCTTCAAGAGTGTCATTTTTGTGCTTTAGGAAATCAACCCAAGTAAACCGAGTATAATCATCTACCATTACTAATGCATACTTCTTTCCTCCAACTGAAGCTTGTTGGATTGGACCAAAAAGATCCATATGAATAAGATCGAGAGGAGCACGAGTGGCTATATCTCGAGAAAGTTTGTGTGAAATTTTTCCTTGCTTACCTTTTTGGCACGCACCATAAACACCTTTTACTTTAGTGTTTATCTTTGGAAATCCTTTGACAAGCTCTTGTTCCTAGCATTCGATAATTGATATGTCCAAACCGTTCATGCCATAAATGAGTATACTAAACCTTAGTTAAGTTACAATATAAATTAGATTGTATATCAAGAAGATAACAATTATTCATACTTCTTCGTCCTCGGAAAATTACTTTTCCAGACTTATCTTCAATATCACAACCTTTCATGTTGAAGATAACCTTGTAACCTTTATCACATATTTGGCTGACAGACAAAAGATTAGCTTTCATACCTTTAACATAAACAACATCATGAATTTCGGGTATACCTGGAAGTTTGATTGTCCCCTTTTTGCTGATAAGACAACTACTTCCATCTCCGAACGTCATTGATCCTCCTTTGTAGTCTTTAGTCTTTATAAACCAAGAGAGATCACCTGTCATATGCCTACTACATCCACTATCCAGAAACCATTGGAATGGTGAGGTTGTTTTAAGTGCAAAAGCTCCAAGACATTGTTCATTAGTCTTAGGATGGTATGTTACGTTCTTGAAAAAAAAATCTTAACACGATTAATCAGATGTTTTACAAAGCAAATTTTTTAATTTAAGCAATGCCACCCCCTTTTAGAACATTTTCTGATCTGTTTCTTACAAGATTGTTTATCTTGTCCTGATAAGAGGATTGAGTGTTCATGAGAATCTCTTGAATTAGATTCATCAACATTTTTTACCAGTTTTATATCAATCATGATATTCGTGATATCATCAGTACATAACTAGTTTTGTTCAATCCTTTCATCAAGTACCTTAACTAAAACAGATGAATATTCCTTAGAGTCTTCTTTCAGATCGTTTAAAATATTTAAGACGTTAATTGAATCGATCATAAGATTAATCTTCTTATAGGATGGATCGCACAAAACACAATTTGTTAGATCTTTTCGTGTTTGCCTACTCTGATACCAAATGAAAAGGCGAGGGTACCCCAAATATACCTTAAGATATTACTTTTCCTTCTTATAAGTCCTTTCCCCGAAAGTGATTATTTATGGACTGAGTCGAGACAATACAACAAATCGGTTCACACTTTGTGTGATCATCTATGGATACGAGATCGAGACAATACAACAACAAAGTGTGTTTACTTGATACAAAGGTTCAGACTTAATCAAACTCAATAGGATTCACGTATTAAGTAAATGGGAATTAACGTTTGTGCAATTTACTTTATATATAATAAAACAATTATAATGCGGAAATATAAAGTAAATGACACATCAAGATTTTGTTAACGAGGAAACCGCAAATGCAGAAAAACCCCGGGACCTAGTCCAGAATTGAATACTCTCATGATTAAGCCGCTATACAAAATAAACAAACTTCGTATAGTTGAGACCAAGCAACTAAACCTATAGTTCACCTAGTTCCGTCTGTATTCCCACGCCTCCAACCTATAAACAAGTCACGTACTTGGACCAATTCCTTTGGTTCGTATTCCAAACAGTAAAGGAACAATAAATCTGTTTGGTATCAACTCCCTTCAACCAAGTGATATGAGTTGCGTAAAGGTTCCCTTATTTATCTTAACATAAACTCCTTTGCCAGGTTCCAAGATCTATCTTATATTCAATCACCCAAAGGAAATTGATAAGTGCATATTTCACATATATTTGGTGTCAATTCCATGCTAGTATTTGTTGGTTTTCTTGCAAATTATTGTATATTACGCTTGTTTTTTCTTATTTGTGTTTTGTTAGGTAAATCATCTAAAATAAGTGAATTTGCACTTAATTGTGCAATAAAAGAAGCTAGCTACAAGTGGAGAAGGGCCAAAGACCAAGTGGAACTCGTTCAAGTACAAGATTTCTATTTTTCATTGTGTAGAGGACGAGAAGACGAATACAATGGCGAAATAACGGAATCCTTTTGAGTTCGTATGAAGAAGTTACGAGCAAAACAAGAACTTAAAAGACAAAAAGGGGCAAAATGGTCATTTTCTAAGGGAAGTACTATTGGCACCCCAACCAAATGTTAAGGGACACCTTCCTGTTAAGGGAAGTCCAGTTTAAAGGAACTGCTAAAGGCAGTTCGGTCTTTTACAAAAGGGGAAATCAGGAATTCAAAATCTGATGAAGGCACCCACCTTCATTACTCGGGGCACTTCGTCTTCACTGTTGCAAAATAGAATGCAGACGATGGTAGTCGGAACTTGGTGATCATGACGGTGATGGATTTCAGAAAAGAGATATTCGAGATTTGGCGGACATCAGTGGGTCATTGAAGCTGATAGAAAACTTGGGTACTAGTTTGATTTTGATAAATCAACGAAACTAGAGTTTGGCAGGGGAACATGGATACTACTATCATCATCAGAGATTGATGGATTTGTTGGCTGGTATGACGAGATTAATCGAAAAGAGGATGCGGAGAAGAGTACCGAGCTTGGTGAAGGGATTCAAGTCAGCAAAGCTCGAGTATTAGTTGCTGATGTGGCTCGACAGGAAACTGATGATGGCAATGGAAGATAATGGAGCTTGGTGTTACTGCCATGGATGTCCGTAGTGAAGAGATCGAAGAACAACATGGAAGAAGGAATGGCAGTTGCTGCCATTAACGTTGGCTGAGCTCGAGAATGTCAGTGATGTATTTGCTGTAACATAGATGGACGGAGAGAAGAGAAAAAAGATCAGGGATGAGTTGTTAGATGATGTCACCATGGGACTCGCTTGTGTTTATGATGGAAGTTTAAAATCCGTAAAAATCAAAAGAAAAGAAAAAGGCGAGCACGTGGTAGGGCTGTGTTTGCAGAACTTCTGCGCAATATCATACGCATTTTGGAGAAGTGAGGATTTGGTGCAAAACGGTGCATCGAAGAAGGATATATCAATGGTGTAGAAGAAGACATATGAGGTCCCCAGGAGATCGAATGGATGAAGATCCATGAAGACATTTCTAAAGTACGACCTGCCAGCACCGAATCAGCATCTTTTGCTCTATGATAAACCAAACGGACTTTGTATCTTTATCTTATGCGACTTTAGTGGATCGACTAGGGTATTTGATGCCTATAAATAGCTACCTAAACCCATGAGATAATTCATTCATTTTTCAATTATTTTTCTTTTACCTAGAAAACAGAACTAGAGAGAGAAATAAAATTTATACTCCTGACTTTTCTTGTGAGCTTTTATTTTTAGTTTCAATTGCTTTCTTTCTTCTTTATTTATTTCTTAAGTACTTTTTAGCTATGAGTGGCTAAACTTCTTATTGATTAGGGATAATTTCAAAGTCCTGAACAATGAATCTTTTATTTATTTGTTGATTATCTTTATTATTTTTAAAGTTTAAGAATATTAAGGGGTTATTTAAAGTGATCAATTAAATCAACCAATCAATATTTCTTCTACTAGTTTAGGGTTGTGTGATACGTGTAATTGTCACATCAACTATTTACACAAGTAGTAAATCGCAAGAGCTGACAGAGGGATTCTGTTAAGCAATTGTGTATAAAAATAACACTAGTAAGCGGACCGAGCCTATTCGTCTGATGCTAGGATCAACCTAATTCACAGAGTGTAAAGCATTCGGTTAATCTACACCTTGAGAGCTTATTCTTGGTGGGTTAGTTGGATAGAAACTGGTAGTCGAGCGCTTCCGTATTCAGTGACAATAGGAATCCAGGGGATAGCAGAGCTTATTGCTATTCTACGATTGGTAACAATATAAATTCAACAATAGATAAACTTGTATTCAATTAAGTTTCAGTTCAGTGACGACGAAGGATTCCCTGGTCATCTTTCTTCTCATTGTTTACAACAAAGTTTTATTACTTTATTTTATTAATTAGTTCGATTCAAAATCTAAAAACCCCCTTTTCGGTTACTCTTTAACAACTAAAGTCCTCTGATCTTCGTGGGAACGAACTCCTTGCCATTATATTACTAGTTAATTGTGTGGAAAGAAGTAATTAATTTGTTGTGTAAACGAGGCGCATCAAATTTTGGCGCCGCTGTCGGTAGATTTTAGTTGTTTTATTTTATTTTAGAATTTTTATTTTATTCTAGAATTTTTATTTTATTTATTTTAGTACTTTGTTTTTAGATTTTGTTTTTATTTTTATTTTTATTAAAAAATTTAATTTAATTTTTATTAATCATTTATTTTTAGATTTTACTCTAGTTTTTTTTTGTTTCAGGTACTTAATATCTGGCACCGAAAGATTGGGATTATTTGAGGTGCGGAATTAAAACTCGTAAAAGAACGGTACTACAAGCACGTCCATAGTTGCAACCAGAATCATCCAATGAAGAGATGGTTAATACAGACGACAAGATAAATCCTCCACCACCTCCACCTGTGGAGAGGAGGTTAGGAGAGTTGACATCTCCATGCCTAGATTCGCAACCACTGTGCATTACAATCACTAACCCAGTGGAGCTGAAATCGAATCTACTTCATCATCTACCTAAGTTCAAGGGACTTCCAGGTGAAAATCCAAATCGACACCTTCAACAGTTCCAGAACACAATGACAAGTCTGAGGCATGCAACTGCATACAGAGATATGGCTATGCTACAAGCTTCTCATTTTCATTAATAGACTTAGCAGAAGAATGGTTGTATTACCTTCCTCTAGGGAGTGTTACAACATGGACTGAGATGAAGAAGCTATTTCTGGAGAAATATTTTCCTGCTTCGAAGGCAGCCTTTGTTCGTAAAGAGATTAGTGGTATTCTTCAGATAACTGGGGAGTTTCTCTATGAATACTGGGATAGGTACAAAAAGTTGTTAGCGAGCTGGCCACACCACAACATATCTTCAATACTTATCATTCAAGACTTCTATGAAGGATTACTTACAGAACAAAGGAATTTGATTGATGCAGCTGCTGGTGGTTCACTTACTAAAAATACAATCTCTTAGGAAACTAGTTTGATTGAGAGCATAGCTTCGAACACTCAACAATTCTACACCAGAAATATCTCAAATATCAGAAGAGTTGGTGAGATGGAAGAAACTTCACAGTCAGAGCAACAAATGAACAACATAGAGAAGGTAGTGCAGTGAATGGCAGCAGTGATTATTCCTACCTATGAAGAAGAGTCTGAACAGGTGAATGTTTTGTTTCCAAATCAAATTCCATGATATAATCCATACTCTAATACCTACAATCCAGGTTGGAAAGATCACCCAACATTTAGTTATGCAAACAAGCAAGCTACAACTCCTAATCCATATACTCGGCAAGGTGGTTTTCAACAACCACAATCACAGTCACAGTCTCAACCTCAAGTTCCCAAGGATGACGTATCTGAGAAGATGATTACTATGATGCAAAGTCTCTCATCTATGTTTCAACAGAGTCAACAGAAAGCCAATCAATATATGCAGAAGACCGACTCTGCTATTAGAGACCTACATACTCAGATGGGGAAAATGGCAACTGAAATTAATCAACTGAAGGCACAAGCATCAACAAAACTGCCATCACAAACTTTTGTGAATTTAAGAGAAAATGTTAATGCAGATCTTTTGAGGAGTGGAAAGCAAACTGAAGAGCCAAAACAACAAGAAAAGGTTAGTCATGACTCATAAAAGGAAGTAGAGATGGAAACTTTTCCAAAGGTAAAGCCAACTTCAACCGGCCAACCTAAGGACACTGCTCCTACTTTTACCATACCACCTCCTTTTCCAAGTCGTTTTGCCAAGTCAAAGAAGCAAGCTTTAGACAAGGAGATCATGGATATTTTCAGCAAGATACAAATCAACATTCTGTTTATTGAGGCCATTAGAACCGTACCCAGGTTTGCCAAGGTTTTGAAGGATTTGTGCACAAGAAAGGATAAGTTGATTGCTAATGAAATTACTCAGGTGGGAGAAAGTGCTATAACTATGTTACTAAAGAAGATGCATGCTAAGTTTGAAGATCATGGGGGCTTCATAGTACCAATTACTATTGGTAACCGATGATTTGAGTGTGCTTTGCTTGATTTGGGAGCATCCATAAGTATTATGTCAGCTGATGTTTATGATTCTTTGAATCTTGGACCTTTAAAGAAGCAAAGATTACTATTCAACTGGCAAACAAGTCCAATATATATCATAAGGGAGTCATGAAGTACGTGTTAGTTCAAGTGAATCATTTAATCTTTCCAGTTGATTTCTACATTGTGGATATGCAAAATGGTGATAATTGTTCATCTACTTCGTTACTTCTTTGGAGACCGTTTATGAAAACTTCAAAGACGAAGATTGATGTGGATAATGGTACACTCACTATGGAATTTGATAAGGAGATCATTCGATTCAACATATTTGAGGTCATGCGTTATCCTAGTGATGTGCACTCCGCTTTCTCTATTGAAATTATTGATTCGTTAGAACAAAAAATGTTTGATTTGAGCAATAAAGATGAACTTGGAGTTGTGTTAAGAAATAACATTGATTTGGACATTTATGGGCAACTGAATTTGGACGTAAACTTGGTCAAGGAGCTAGTAGAGATGTGTGGTGCTTTAACAACATTACAAGAAGCTCGAACGGGTAATATCTCTTATATTTCTTTACCCGTAACTAATGAGGTTCCTTTACCTTCTATTGTGCAGGCACCTAAACTAGAATTGAAACCTCTTCCCGATCACTTAAAGTATGCTTATTTGGGTGATAAAGAGGAGCTTCCGGTGATCATTGCAAATAACCTCACTGCCATACAAGAATAACTTCTACTTCGGACTCTGAAGGAGCACAAAATGGCCATTGGTTGGACTATTGCTGACATCAAAGGCATTAGTCCATCAATGTGCATGCATAGAATCCTTATGGAAGATGATAGAAAGCCAGTACGCGATGCACATCGTAGGCTTAGACCCCCAATGATGGAGGTCGTGAAGAAAGAGATCCTCAAATTGCTAAGTGTGGGGGTCATTTACCCAATTTCTGACAGCAAATGGGTTAATCCAGTACAAGTGGTTCCTAAGAAATCGGGTGTTACTGTTGTTAGAAATCAAGATGATAAACTTGTTCCTACAAGAGTTCAAATGGGATGGAGAGTGTGCATAGACTATAGAAATCTTAATGCCGCAACTAGAAAGGATCACTTTCCTTTGCCTTTCATTGATCAAATGTTAGAGAAGTTAGCGGGACACTCAAATTATTACTTTTTGGACGGTTATTCGGGGTACAATCATATTGTTATTATACCAGAGGATCAAGAGAAGACTACTTTTACTTGTCCTTTTGGTACGTTTGCTTATAGACGGATGTCATTTGGTCTTTGCAATGCGCCTGCCACTTTTCAGAGATGTATGGTCAGTATATTTTTTGACTATGTGGAAAACATCATTGAGGTATTTATGGATGATTTCAATGTTTATGGTGATTCATTTGATATTTGTTTAAATAATCTTGAACTTGTTTTTAAAATATGCATAGACACTAATCTTGTTTTAAACTGGGAGAAATGCCACTTTATGGTAAACCATGGTACAATACTTGGTCACATTGTGTCCTCTCAAGGGCTCGAAGTGGACAAGGCAAAGATAGACTTGATTAGAAACTTACAATACCCCACTTCGGTGAGGGAGATTCGCTCGTTTCTTGGTCATGCAGGTTTTTATAAGCGGTTTATCAAAGATTTCTCCAAAATCTCAATGCTGATGTGCAAATTGTTGCAAAAGGAGGTTGCCTTTAACTTCGATCAGGAGTGCAAGGATGCCTTTGACAAATTGAAGGAGATGTTGACTATTGCACCAATTATTAAGTCACCTGACTGGAGTTTGCCATTCGAGTTAATGTGTGATGCAAGTGATTATGCAGTCGGAGCTATTTTGGGTCAAAAAGTAGACAAGAAGTCACACGTGATTTATTATGCATCAAGGACCCTTAATGAGGCTCAAATCAACTACTCAACCACTGAGAAAGAGTTGTTGGCTATAGTATTTGCATTAGAAAAATTTAGATCATATTTGGTGGGTACAAGATTGATTTTATATTCTGACCACGTAGTACTCAGGTACCTACTAAAAAACAAGGAGACCAAGCCAAGACTCATAATATGGATTCTTTTGCTACAAGAATTCAATATAGAAATCAGAGATAAGAAAGGTGTCGAGAATACTGTTGCGGATTATCTTAGTAGACTTATTGTCTTTGAAGAAGAACTTCCCTTACATGATCGTTATCCAGGCGAGCAACTCTTCTCAATTGAAGAATCAACACCTTGGTATGCTGATATAGTGAACTATTTGGTTACAAGGCAAGTACCTAGTACCATGTCTAATTTTCAAAAGATTAAGCTTAAGAAGATGGCCAAACAGTATGTGTGGGAGGATCCCTACTTGTGGAAATATGGTGTTGATCAGATTATTCACAGGTGCGTACCTAACTTGAATTTCAATCAATTCTATATTTTTGTCATTCTTATGCATGCGGTGGTCACTTTGGTTCTAAACGTACCGCTCTCAAAGTTCTTGAGAGTGGCTTTTATTAGCCTACCCTATTTGAGAATGCATATGCTTTTTGCAAATCTTGTGATATATGTCAACGAACGGGCAATCTAGGTTCTAAAAATCAAATGACACTCACATCGATTCTTTATGTTGAGATTTTCGATGTGTGGGGTATTGATTTTATGGGACCTTTTTTTAATTTGAATGGAAAATTCTATATACTTCTTGATGTGGATTATGTTTCAAAATAGGTGGAAGCTAAAGCCTACTAATGATTCTCAAGTTGTTTGTGAGTTTGTGAAGGAATATATTTTCTCTAGACATGGTACACCAAGAGTGATTATCAGTGATGGAGGTTCGAATTTTAAGAAATCTTTCCATGCTCTCCTCAAGAAGTACAACATTACACACAAGGTTGGCACGCCGTATCATCCACAAACTAGTGGGCAAGCTGAAATTTCAAATCGTGAAATTAAGTCCATTTTGGATAAAACCGTTAACACTACACAGAAGGATTGGAGTTTCAATCTTAATGATGCACTTTGGGCATATATAATGGTGTATAAGACACCAATTGGTATGTCTCCATATCGGTTGGTTTATGGAAAATCTTGTCATCTCCCAGTTGAATTAGAACATAAGGCTTTTTGGGCGGTAAAAATGTACAACATGGAGTATGATGAAGCTGGGAAACAAAAGAAGCTACAAATAAATGAGCTAGAGGAGATACATAATGATGCTTACGAGAGTTCTCGTATATACAAGGAAAAGATGAAGTTATTTCACGACAAAATTATTTCTCGAAAAAGTTTTGTTGTGGGGAAAAAAGTTCTTTTATTTAATTCTCGTCTTAAGTTATTTCCTGGCAAGCTTAAGTCCCGATGGGTGGGACCATTTGTTGTTACTAATGTTTTTACTCATGGTGAAGTTGAAATAACTAGTCCTAAAACTGGGAAAGTTTTTAGGATCAACGGCCATAGACTGAAGCCATACTACGAGAACTTCATTACAGTGGATGTTGATGAAATTGAGCTTCGTGATTCGCTCCCTCTGGAGGAGTAATTTGAATGAGTGCCAAGTCGGGCTAAGGACGTAAAACTAAGTGATGAATGGAAGGCAACCCATCGGTTTTGTATTTCTATCTTTATCTTTTGTTTTTCTTATCTTTTCGTATCATATTTGATTTCCCACCTTGATTTTACTTAAGATGGGTCAATTACATTGAGGACAATGTAAAGTTTAAGTGTGGGGGAGTATTTTGCATATAGAGTTTTTAGTTTTTCTTTGAGTTTTCAAAAAAAATAATAATAATCATAAAAACCTCCAACCTGTAGAGATTTTAGAGTCACTAGCATACTTCTAGGTATGTTTACATTGAGAATTATGACCGACATAACTGAACTTGGAAGTGTTAGGGAAATATGTTCGGATTTCTTACAAATTGGAGTGTTAAATAATGGATTTAATCGTGCCGGTGATGCAAATGAGGAGCAGGGAGAAATGCATTATTAGAGTTCCAGATCAATCATTAGTGGAGACTACCCATATTCATATCAACAGAGGCACTAGACCAAATTTTCTTAGTAGATGACTAAAGAGCTTTCTTTTGAGTGTGTGTCACCGTACGTTAATTCCGAGTAGAATGGTGAACTACCCAACCTCCCACTAATAGAAGCGCTACTCTTTGATCTCTTGAGTGATAATTTTGTCAATCATGAGAGTGACGTCTATATATGAAAACCACCTTCTTGTAGTTTGATTTGCAGTTTGCACCATTCTATCTCGCCAACAACAGATTCATAGAAACACCACCATCATCAACAAGTTGAGCGACATCAAAATCTACAAGGAAAGTTAAAGACGTTGGATGATAGGTGTAGAATACACCTAATTTACTATCTAGTAGTTTATGCTTTCTCTGCTATTTTTCTTGTAAATTATGTATTTTACGTGTGTTTTTGAGATATTAGGTACTCTGGAGTCGCACAGAGGAAAAGAAGAAGAAATTATCAAAATTGAGCAAAAAGGGCAGAATTATCATTTCACAGGGTGAGCACTATCTGGAGTCCAGTCATGGTTAAGGGACAACCCTTTTGAAGTTTTAAAAACAGACTAGCTAATGTTAAGGGGCTGCCATTGGCTAGCCCTTATCAGAGTAACCAACTATTATGGAGCACCAGCTTGGGGTGTATTTATCTGAAGTGTACCATTTAACCCCAAACCATATAACCCTAAATCGAAAAATCATTCCCAGAAATTGAGAGTCAAATAACAGCTGTTGTTCTTGTGTCCGAGAGAAATTGAAGATCGAGATAGAGAAGCAGTTAGGGTTAACTATTGATTCAGGGGAGGTTAATGGCAGAGAAGGAGAAACAGCCGAAAGAAGAAGATTTGAGAAGGGTTTTTGAGCTAGTTCCTTCTGTTCTGAATCTGTGAATTGATGAAGAAGAAAATTAAGGTCCGTATAATTGAAGAAGGACGAACAACAATTGACTGCTGCTACTGAATCAGAGAGGTTAGGGTTCTCGGTTGAAGATTAAGGTGAAGAACGAGATGAATCTGAAGTCCTGCTGTTTGAATCGAGAATGGGTGTTGTTTGAATCAACAAATGGTGGATGCCGCGAGCTTCTGTGATGATCAAATGGGTTTTGGTAGAATCGGTTAGGGTTTGAAATAGACACAGATTTGAGCAGAATTGAAGAACATGGGTTTGATTACTGTTGCTGTGGAGATATTAAAGTCTGTTGTTGATTCAGGTGATGAACAAGAACAATGGGTTGTCAGCAGAATTACAAAATAAACAAGCTTTGGAGATTACAGGGGATGATGATGTTGAACGTTTTGGAGTTGTGGGATGAAATGTTAGATGAATGTTAGGATTTGCACAGGGAGAAGAATCATCCTGAAATTGGCTTGCGAATTGTTGTAAAATTATAGGAAACTCTGGCCATTTTTATGCTCCGGCGAGTCGACTCGGTGCCGGCGATGACCGATCCAGACGAGTCCGATGATCGATCCGACCGATCTAACTCAGCCATTAAGACAGAGTTAGACAGCTGAGTGAGCTTACTCGGTGTCTGATTTCCCCTCCCCTTGACCCGATGACTAACAGTTGACTGACGTTTGATTCCTTTGGCCGTTAGTCTTAACGGTTGACCAACAGAATATACCTTGACCGGAAGAGAATTTTCAGGTGGCCGGCGGTGACGGATTCCGGCCAAAAAAACCAATTTTCCGGCGAGCAAAAGTTGCGGAATTTTGTGTGGATTTCTCTCATGGGATGTGAATAGTTGGACTTGGAATTGAATGAAGAATTTGGTTTGAATGTGGAAAGAGGAGATGGAAGATTTGAGAAAGGCTTGGATTTGGAAATTGAGCTACAAAAGGAAAGGGATTCTATTCCTTGGAAGATATGGAGAACATTGAAGCCTATAAATAGAGAAATTCTTTACTTCCACATTTCCACACTTAGATGCACTTAGATACACATATATTTTGCACACCTTTTACACACACAACACTTCTCTTTTCTTTATTCTTTGTGTGAACTTCTTAAGCATGAGTAACTAATTTTATTTATTGAGGATGAATTCCTAGTTCTTAACATGTTTTGAGTTTTGTTTTAAATCTAATTTTAATTTTCACATGATTATCGTTTGTTTTTGCTATTAAGAGTGTTTATGATTGATTGATAGGTTGTTTAGGATGCATACTAAATTGATTTGTTAATCCAATCTAAAGCTAGTGAAAGTTAGGGGATAAGTAATCTTTTCTTGACTCTTTACACAAGTAGAAAACACAAGACCTTGCGGAGGGATTCCGTGGAGCAATTGTGTGTGAAAACAACGCTAGAAAGTGGACCAAGCGAACCGAGTCTAACTACTAGTACTAAACCTAAGTTCATAAATCTTAATGCGTTCTGGGAATTACATCTTGTAAGCGAACCTCAAGGTGGTTCTTTTGAATAGAATCTGATAACTAAGCGAACCTGTTACTCAGTGAAATAAGGAATTTTGGGGTTAGATAAGCGAACCTGCTATCCTATGGTTGGTGATAATCTGTGACTAATAAGAAGTGGAAAAGAACATAACTTTAATCATTGTTTTGCAGCGAAGAAGGATTCCTTGATCTATTCTCTCTTATTGATTTCAATTTACACTTTTAATTGCTTTGTTTATTTTATTTACTTTCTTTTACTTATCTAAAACATACCCCCCTTTGTGACATTATAAGACAACTAGAATCTCGTGCTCCTCGTGGGATCGATCTTGACTACCCTATATCACTTGTTAATTAGGTAGTGAAATATTAATTAATTTGTTGTGGTTACGACACGCATACAAATTTTGGCGCCGTTGCCGGGGAGCATCGGATGATTTTAGTTGTTTTATTTTTACTTTTTGTTTTATTCTTGCTTTGTTGGATTCTTTATCGTATCTAACTTAGTTTTTGAGAATTGTTTTTCAGGTACCGGTTTTCCATGTATGGTGGAAAAAAGCAAGCATATTACAACAATCAATACGGTTTTCAACCTCAACATCATGGCAACTTCCAACCATCCTTAGGATACAATCAAAACCAATCTTTTGTCTATGATCAATATCCTTCGGAGCCTTATGGATATTCTCATACATATCAACAACCTTATGACGGGTATGTAAGTAAACAATCACAAGGATGGACGGATAATTATGCTTCTAATACATTGTTTTCTAGTAATGTGCAGACGGAGAGTTGGGAATATACTCCTCTTCATCGTTTTTTTCCTTCAATTTTTAAGGATATACAATCTAGAAACTCTATACACGGTGGTAAGCGTGTTAATATCCGTAAACTTGCACAAAAGTTATACAAATTGGAAGATGATGGAGACTCGGAAGAGCTTGTCGCAGAAATTAGTAAGACCATTCATATGGAACTTAAATGATGTCGGGATAAAGGTTATGAAACCGATGAAGATTCTTATTATGGTGATTCCGATAATGAAGATGATTGTGTTGAAAAGGATCAACCTTTGGAAACTTTTGATGACGCTAGTGTAGTTTACTCGAGCCTTGATCTTAATAATGATCAATCACCTATTAAAAATGTAGAGCTTGAGGAAGATGCATTTAGTGCTTGGAAAAAATTCCTTAGGGAAAATTATGAGTCCGCATAAGTGTATGAAAGTTGAAACCATGAGGAAGTTATTCCAACTCCGGATCATAATAACGATCCTTCACCTATTCAAAAGGATGAGATTGTGTGTGACTTGCCTATTGTTGTAAACGGTATAACACCCTCACAAGAATATCTTATAATTTACACCGAAGAAGATTTTATGAGAGAAGAATGGCCCGATTCCGATGATGAGAATGTTGAAGAGATGATGCTCGATAATGGAACCGAATTGAATGATATTGTGGAAGACCCAATTGAACTTGCTAATGATTATGATGATGCCGAGACGTTGGTTAAGGTATAAAATGATAAAGAATGGTTGCAAGGTTTAATATAGGACCACGATATGCAAGAGGTAAGTAATTCACTTGAATTTTTTAAGGATGAAAAAGATTTCGTAATACAAGAAATTGTGCAAGGTTTGTCTAACCCTTTGCATATTGATTCTTCTCCTTTACCTCTTATTGGTTTGAATGTATGTGCTTCGAAAGTATTTTTGAATGACTTTGTTTCTCAATATCCACCATTGGAAACACTTGATGCTAACACTATGCAGGTTTGCCAAGAGAAATACATGGAAGTTCCCAAATTCTATGTTCTTTATACACTTCCGAGTGTGGACAAGAATAAGTGTGTAGGAAATTTCTATCGAGCGATAACTTTACTATTATTTTCTTGTGCTAATATTTGTATGGATCTATTGTTTGCAAAATAGGTACTATGGGAGGATCCCCAAATTTTCCGGTTGTTAGTATATGGGGAATGAATCTTACAAGAGCCATGTCGGGCCGTCGACTTTAAAACAAGCGCTAAGTGGGAGGCAACCCACCGGTTTTGTATTTCTTATCCTTTTGTTTTTATTTGCTTTTTGTTTTGTGTGTTTATTTTTCTTGTTCCATATCATATTAAGATTTACCACCTTGACTTTACTTGGACGATTCAATTACATTGAGGACAATGTAAGGTTTAAGTGTGGGGGAGTGGCTAAGCATATATTTTTGCATAAAAAAAAAAGAGATTTTTTTTTTATTACATAAAAACTTTCAACTTTTAGAGATTTTAGAGTCACTAGCATACTTCTAGGTATGATTACATAGAGAATTCTGACCGACATAATTGAACTTGGAAATGTTAGGGAACTACGTTCGATTTCTTGCTTGTTAGAGTGTTAAATAATGGATTTAATCATGACGGTGATGCAAATTTGGTGCAGGGAGAAGTGCGTTATTAGAGTTGCTGATCAATCATTAGTGGAGACTACCCATTTTCATATCATGTGAGGCACCGACCAGAAATTCTTCCATGACTAAAGAGCTTCTTTTGAGTGTGTGTCACCGTACGCTAATTCCGGGTAGAATGGTGAGCTACCCAACTTCACACCAATTTTCAGCACTATTTTGATCTCTTGAGTGTTAATTTTTGTCAATCATGAGGGTGCCGTCTATAGATGAAAGCCTCCTTCTTGTAGTTTGATTTGTATTTAGCACCATTCTCTCTCTCGACAACAACGGGTCCATAGAAACACCACAATTATCAACAAGGAGCGACATCAAAATCTACAAGGGAAGTTGAAAAGGTTCAAGGTTTGCAAGCAACAATGGAACAAGAAAATAGCTAAATTTCAAATTCAAGTAAAGCAACATACAATGAGAAGATTTTTACATATATGTTGAAGACTTACAATATAATGAGCGGAATTTTATACCAAAGTTGAAGACTTATTTACAAGAGCAAAGAAAAATCAAAAGGTGAAAATTATTGAAGTTTATGATTTCGAGACGATACAAGTTGTGAAGAATCAAGCGGTAAAGTACTTTTCCACGGCCATGATTTGTTTTATTTCACTTTGTTTTGTATTTTGTTTCTCTTGTCTAAAAAAAAAAAAATTTGAAAAGAAAAAAAAAAAAAAAAAATTAGACAAGAGAAATATCTATTATTGTTTTTATTTATTTATTGAATAATCCGTGGGGAAGGAAAATTTATAAGGAAGTTTCAAGCGACAAGGATTTTAAGGAAAAAGGTTACAAATTGTCAAGGATTTATGAAATTCAAGTGTTTATCATCAATAGTTGAAGCCGAAGACCAAGAAGATGAAGACGAGGAGTGGAAGACGTTTCTATTGGATTCCGAGAGAGTGGTGTTATCATAATTGGCAATCGGATGTAAAGGTAAGTAAGTAATCTCATCCTCGATATAAGTGGTTGATTTCCTTTCTTAGAGATCGTTAGAAAAATGTTTTTTTTCAAATGTTAAAAGATGTGGGTTTTTCAAAATTTCGGAAGATGTCCTTCCCACCATTAAACGTGTTGCAGGAATTCTCTCTTCATTCCTACCTGCACACATGTGAGACCCATAAAAAACCCGTCTTTTTGAGTGCAATTATCATAAAATCCTTTTTAGTGAGGCAGACGTCGAGGCGAAATGCTTATTGATCGTTTCTCAAACACGCATTCTCTTATTATGGTGTGGTTATTTCTCACTCAACATTTAAGAATGAGAATATGTTCTTTAGTATTTCTAACTTCTTATTACTAGCATGCAGAAACTCTATGTCTTCATAACTCTTAGGATGCTTGGGACGCTGGAACGCTTTGAAGTTGTAAGTTTTAGTTTGATTTGCTCGAGGACTAGCAAAGTCTAAGTGTGGGGGAATTTGATAGGTGTAGAATACACCTAATTTACTATCTAGTAGTTTATGCTTTCTCTGCTATTTTTCTTGTAAATTATGTATTTTACGGGTGTTTTTGAGCTATTAGGTACTCTGGAGTCGCACAGAGGAAAAGAAGAAGAAATTATCAATATTGAGCAAAAAGGGCAGAATTGTCATTTCACAGGGCGAGCACTATCTGGAGTCCAGTCATGGTTAAGGGACAACCCTTTTGAAGTTTTAAAAACAGACTAGCTAATGTTAAGGGGCTGCCATTGGCTAGCCCTTATCAGAGTAACCAACTATTATGGAGCACCAGCTTGGGGTGTATTTATCTGGGGTGTACCATTTAACCCCAAACCATATAACCCTAAATCGAAAAATCATTCCCAGAAATTGAGAGTCAAATAACAGCTGTTGTTCTTGTGTCCGAGAGAAATTGAAGATCGAGATAGAGAAGCAGTTAGGGTTAACTATTGATTCAGGGGAGGTTAATGGCAGATAAGGAGAAACAGCCGAAAGAAGAAGATTTGAGAAGGGTTTTTGAGCTAGTTCCTCCTGTTCTGAATCTCTGAATTTATGAAGAAGAAAATTAAGGTCCGTATAATTGAAGAAGGACGAACAACTATTGACTGCTCCTACTGAATCAGAGAGGTTAGGGTTCTCGGTGGAAGATTAAGGTGAAGAACGAGATGAATCTGAAGTCCTGCTGTTTGAATCGAGAATGGGTGTTGTTTGAATCTGCGAATGGTGAATGCCGCGAGCTTCTGTGATGATCAAATGGGTTTTGGTAGAATCGGTTAGGGTTTGAAATAGACACATATTTGAGCAGAATTGAAGAACATGGGTTTGATTACTATTGCTGTGGAGATATTAAAGTATGTTGTTGATTCAAGTGATGAACAAGAACAATGGGTTGTCAGCAAAATTACAAAATAAACAAGCTTTGGATATTACAGGGGATGATGTTGTTGAACCTTTTGGAGTTGTGGGATGAAATGTTAGATGAATGTTAGGATTTGCACAGGGAGAAGAATCAGCCTGAAATTGGCTTGCGAATTGTCGTAAAATCAGAGGAAACTCTGGCCATTTTTATGCTCCAGCGAGTCAACTCGGTGCCGGCGATGACCGATCCAGACGAGTCTGATGATCGATCCGACCGATCCAACTCAGCCAGTAAGACAGAGTTAGACAGCTGAGTAAGCTTACTCGGTGTATGATTTCCCCTCCCCTTGACCCGCTGAATAACAGTTGACTGACGTTTGAATCCTTTGACCGTTAGTCTTAACGGGTGACCAACGGAATATACCTTGACCGGAGGAGAATTTTCAGGTGGCCGTCGGTGACGGATTCCGGCCTATTTCCGGCCAAAAACCCAGTTTTCCGGCGAGCAAAAGTTGCGGAATTTTGTGTGGATTTCTCTCATGGGATGTGAAGAGTTGGACTTGGAATTGAATGAAGAATTTTGTTTGAATGTGGAAAGAGGAGATGGAAGATTTGAGAAAGGCTTGGATTTGGAAATTGAGCTACAAAAGGAAAGGGATTCCATTCCTTGGAAGATATGGAGAACATTGAAGCCTATAAATAGAGAAGTTCTCTACTTCCACACTTACACACTTCCATACACTTAGATGCACTTAGATACACATATCTTTTGCACACCTTTTACACACACAACACTTCTCTTTTCTTTATTCTTTGTGTGAACTTCTTAAGCATGAGTAACTAATTTTATTGATTGAGGATGAATTCATAGTTCTTAACATGTTTTGAGTTTTGTTTTAAATCTACTTTGAATTTTCACATGATTATCGTTTGTTTTTGCTATTAGGAGTGTTTATGATTGATTGATTGGTTGTTTAGGATGCATACTAAATTGATTTGTTAATCCAATCTAAAGCTAGTGAAAGTTAGGGGATAAGTAATCGTTTCTTGACTCTTTACACAAGTAGAAAACACAAGACCTTGCGGAGGGATTCCGTGGAGCAATTGTGTGTGAAAACAATGCTAGAAAGTGGACCAAGCGAACCGAGTCTAACTACTAGTACTAAACCTAAGTTCATAAATCTTAATGCGTTCGGGGAATTACATCTTGTAAGCGAACCTCAAGGTGGTTCTTTTGAATATAATCTGATAACTAAGCAAACCTGTTACTCAGTGAAATAAGGAATTTTGGGGTTAGATAAGCGAACCTGCTATCCTACGGTTGGTGATAATCTGTGACTAATAAGAAGTGGAAAAGAACATAACTTTAATCATTGTTTTGCAGCGAAGAAGGATTCCTTGATCTATTCTCTCTTATTGATTTAAATTTACACTTTTAATTGTTTTGTTTATTTCTTTTCTTTTCTTTTACTTATCTAAAACATACCCCCCTTTGTGACATTATAAGATAACTAGAATCTCGTGCTCCTCGTGGGATCGATCTTGACTACCCTATATTACTTGTTAATTAGGTAGTGAAATATTAATTAATTTGTTGTGGTTACGACACGCATACATTGGAGGTTTACAAGCAACAATACAAGGAAGAGCAAATTTTATATCCAAGTAAAGAAACATACAATGAGCAGATTTTTATATACATGTTGAAGACTTATACATAAGGAGCGTAATTTATATCCAAGTATGAAGACTTATTTACAAGAGCGGAAAAAAAATCAAAAGATGAGAGGTATTGAAGTTTAGGATACAAAGACAATACAAGTTGTGAAGATCAAAGTGGTAAAGTACTTCTTTCATGGCCGTGATATTTTAATTCCATTATTATTTTTATAGTTGCAATCTTTTTGTTTAATATATATATATATATATAATACAAAGAAGAAGAAAAAAGTAGAAAAAGAAAAAAAGAAAAGAAAAAAGAAAACACAAAAAGATTTGCATTTAGGTTGTTATTTGTTAAATAAGGCCATGGGGAAGAAAAATCTATAAAGAAGTTTCAAGCAACAAGGAAATTGAGGAAAAGAGTTACAAATTGTCGAAGTTCTATGAAGTTTAAGAGTTTATCATCAAAAGTTCTTCGAAATTTTCTGATTTAAGCAATGCCACCCCCTTTTAGAATATTTTCTGATATATTTCTTACAAGACTGTTTAGCTTGTCCTGATAAGAGGATTGAGTGTTAATAAGAATCTCTTGAATTAGATTCATCAACATTTTTTACCAGTTTTTTATCAATCATGATATTCGAGATATCATCAGTACATAAGCGGTTTTGTTCAATCATTTCATCAAGTACCTTAACTAAAACAGATGAATATTCCTTAGAGTCTTCTTTCAAATTGTTTAATATCTTTAAGACGTTAATTAAATTGATCATAAGATTCATCTTCTTATAGGATGGATCACACCAAACACAGATTTCTAGATCTTTTCGTGTTTGCCTGCTCTGATACCAATTGAAATGGCGAGGGTACCCCAAATATACCTCAAGCTATTACTTTTCCTTCCTATAAGTCCTTTCCCCGAAAGTGATTGTCTATGGAATGAGTCGAGACAATACAAGAAATCGGTTCACACTTTGTGTGATCGTCTATGGATACGAGATCGAGACAATACAATAACAAAGTGTGTTTACTTGATACAAAGGTTCAGACTTAACCAAACTCAATAGGATTCACGTATCAAGTAAATATGAATTAACGTTTGTGAAATTTACTTTAATTATAATAAAACAAGTATAATGCGGAAATATAAAGTAAATGACACAGCAAGATTTTGTTAACGAGGAAACCACAAATGCAGAAAAACCCCGGGACCTAGTCCAAAAATGAATACTCTCAGGATTAAGCCGCTATACAAAATAAACCAACCTCATATAGTTGAGACCAAGCAACTAAACCTATAGTTCACCTAGTTCCGTCGGTATTCCTACGCCTCCAACCTGTAAACAAGTCACGTACTTGGACCAATTCTTTTGGTTCGTATTCCAAACAGTAAAGGAACAACAAATCTGTCTGGTATCAACTCCCTTCAACCAAGTGATATGAGTTGCGCAAAGGTTCCCTTGTTTATCTTAACATAAACTCCTTTGCCAGGTTCCAAGATCTATCTTATATTCAATCACCCAAAATCAATTGATAAGTACATATTTCACATATATTTGGTGTCAATTCCATGCTAGTATTTGTTGATTTTCTTGCAAATTATTGTATATTACACTTGTTTTCTCTTATTTGTGTTTTGTTAGGTAAATCATCTAAAAGAAGTGAATTTGCACTTAATTGTGCAATAAAATAAGCTAGCTACAAGTGGAGAAGGGCCGAAGACCAAGTGGAACTCGTTCAAGTACAAGATTTCTATTTTTCATTGTGTAGAGGACGAGAAGACGAAGACAATGGCGAAATAACGGAGTCCTTCTGAATTCGTATGAAGAAGTTACGAGCAAAACAAGAACTTAGAAGACAAAAAGGGGCAAAATGGTTATTTTCTAAGGGAAATGCTATTGGAACCCCAACCGAATGTTAAGGGACACCTTCCTGTTAAGGGAAGTTCAGTTTAAAGGATCTGCTAAAGGCAGTTCGGTCTTTTACAAAAGGGGAAAGCAGGAATTCAAAATCTGATGAAGGCACCCGCCTTCATTACTCAGGGAACTTCGTCTTCACTGTTGCAAAATAGAATGCAGACGATGGTAGTTGGAACTTGATGATCATGACGGTGATGGATTTCAGAAAAGAGATATTCGAGATTTGGCGTACATCAGTGGGTCATTGAAGCTGATAGAAAACTTGGGTACAGTTTGATTTTGATAAATCAACGAAACTAGAGCTTGGCATGGGAACATGGATGCTGCTATCATCACCGGCGATTGATGGAGATGTTGGATGGGATGACGAGATTAATCGAAAAGAAGACGCGGAGAAGAGTACCGAGCTTGGTGAAGGGATTCAAGTCATCAAAGCTCGAGTATTAGTTGTTGTTGTGGCTCGATAGGAAACTGATGATGGCAATGGAAGATAATGTAGTTTGGTGTTATTTCCATGGATGGTCGTGGTGAAGAGCTCGAAGAACAACATGGAAGAAGGAACGGCAGTTGCTGCCATTAACGTTGGCTGAGCTCGAGAATGGAAGTGATGCGTTTGCCGTAACATAGATGGACGGAGAGAAGAGAAAAAAGATCAGGGATGAGTTGTTATATGACTTTATGATGGAAGTTTAAAATCCATACAAATCATAAGAAAAGAAAAAGGCGAGCACGTGGTAGGACTGTGTTTGCAGAACTTCTGCGCAATCTCATACGCATTTTGGAGAAGTGAGGATTTGGTGCAAAACAGTGCATCAAAGAAGGATAGATCAATGGTGTATAAGAAGACATATGAGGTCTCTAGGAGATCTAATGGATGAAGAGGCATGAAGACATTTCTAAAGTATGACCTGCCAGTACCGAATCAATATCTTTTGCTCTATGATAAACCAAACCGACTTTGTATCTTTATCTTGTGCGATTTTAGTGGATCCGCTAGGGTATTTGATGCCTATAAATAGCTACCTAAACCCAAGAGAGAATTCATTCCTTCTTTTATTATTGTGGGAATGTTATTTATGCCCTTACTATCCATGGGTCATGCACAAACACCCTTATGGGTCTTTACAAATACCCTTAATGGCATAATTGAAATTATGAATAGAAAAATAATTCACATTATCTCATTTTTAACCTTTACTCTTATACTTCATCTTCTTCTTTATTCTCACTCGAGAAAAACCAATGAAACTCTCTCCATCTCCATCTCCGTCGCCACTACAACCACCACCACCATCTTCATCGTCGTCGTCGTCGCAACACCACCTCCACTACATCACCATCTCTACTTCCGCCAAAATTCCAGAATCATCTTTACTCGAATATCTCCATTATCAAATCTCATAAAGTAAGGTTTTTAGATTCAGAGATTTTAATTTCCAGATTTCGGTTTTAGGTAATTTTTGGATACAAATATTTGTGTGTTTGACCCATTGAAACTTAGTTATGATTTTGTTACTCTTCCTCTTCCAATTTCAAACAGATTCAAAGATTAATTTGATTTTTGGTTTTCAATTAGATAATTTCGAATCGAGATTCAGATTTCGTGTGGATTTGAGTTGAATATTCGATTCAGTGAATTTTATTATTGAATTCATAGGGTCAATAACAGTGGTGGGTTAATGTTTTGGTTGTGTGTTGGTGTTGGATGGTGGTGTTGGTGTTGTTGAAGCGTTGGCGGTGAAAGTTTCAATAATGGTGTTTTGGTGAATGTTAAACAGAGAAGATGAAATTGAAAAACTGAATCTAGGGTTTATTCCTTTATGGGTTGAAGTTTGTTTGGTGGTTCAAATGGTTTATGTAGTGGTTGTATGTGATATTGTAGGTGGTATGAAGAGATGCTTGTGTTTTGTAGGTGGTTGTTGGTGGTGTTATTATTGGAGTATGGATGTAGCGGTTGTGGCGGTGGTTAGTGAAGATGCGAGTGATTTTGATGTTAATACAATTGTATTGAATATGCTTTTGATTACATACAAAGTTCAAGGGCGTTGATCGATTCCAGAGATGAAAAGGAAATTTGGGATTGATGATTCAGAGAGATATGGTGGATTTCTGGGTTGTGTTGATTGCAAAACTAGAGATTTTCAAGTTTGAATTGTAGGTATAACAAGGAATGAGTGTATGCCTCGTTTGGTGGTTATAGTAATGAACTGAATATGAGGTTTGCAGAAATGATGATGGTACTATGAGACAGATTTAAAGCTGCAATGAAATAAAACTGGTTTCGGTGATGGGTTAATTTTGTTTTTGTTGATATTCATTGAAGTGGGAATCTGAGATAGTTATGAAGCTAAGTAAAAATGAAGAAAGATTGGATGATGTGTTGGCTCGATAATGGTTATAAGCTACTGAATGCAATGAGATACATGTATGCAAGGAAATGATATTGCAGGTGCAATGAAAAGTTGTAGTTTGTGTGTGGCACTACATTCGTCTTGAAGATGAAATGGAGTAGATGAATGCTAGGCAAATAAAATGGGACATGTTGGTTAGAGTCTGAAGCTGTTGGCAGATGCATGGATGTTCAGAAGAGATGTTGTTAATCGAAGTGAAGGGATTGTGGTTGTATTTTTGCTTGTATGCGTGCAACTTGGTATATGTCTGTTGGTGTTGTTGGAATTGGTGGTTAGTTGCTTCACTGATCACAACTGTTCCGTCAGGAAGGTAAAGTAATTGCAACCCTGGAAAACCTCTTCAAGTTGCTTCCAACTTTGGAAATAACTTGACCAAGTTGCTTCCACTATTGGAGATAACTTAAGCTAGTTGCTTCCTTTTTATGGAGATAACTTGAGAAAGTTGCTTTCACTTTTGGAGGAAACTTCAGCTAGTTGATTCCATATATGAGGCAACTTGAGCTAGTTTTTTCCAGTTCCGAGGCAACTTGGTTATGTTTTTGGGTCCATTCATTCATCGCAAATCATCTTATACATATATCTTAGAGTAGTTGTGATGAATTTGTGGTGTAATGGTAACACAGGGTTGTGTTGAGTTGATGATGATGGTTGTGCTACTGATGCTTATGCTTTAAAGTCAAGAGGGTAGATGAATTCTTAGGATGTGGTGTTATATGGTGGTGGTTTGAATTGTTGTGTGGCGAACTAGTGGTGCAATGGTAGCACAATTGACTATATGTCAGAAGATGTGTGTTTGACTCACACTAGGTTCACTTATTTTTGTATAATTTTTATTTTTTTGGAGACAACTTGTGCTAGTTGCTTCCATATGTGGAGACAACTTGAGCGAGTTGCCTCTATTGTTGAAGACAACTTCAGCAAGTTGCCTCCAGATTTGGAGACAACTTCAGCAAGTTGCCTCCAGATTTGGAGACAACTTTCAGCAAGTTGCCTATAGATGATGGTGGTGGAATTGGTGGTTGCTGGTGGTGATTGGTGGCGGTGGATGAAAGTGGTGGTAGTTGGCGGTGGTGGTGGGTAGTGGTGGTTGTCGGTGGTGTACAGTGGCGCTGGTTATCGGTGGTGGTAGTTGGCGGCGTTGGTGGAGGAAAATGGCGATGGTGGACAGTGGTGGTGGTCGTTGGTGGTGGTAGGCGGCGTAGGTGGTGGACAGTGGTGGTCGTCGTCGGTGGTGGTGGTCGTTGGTGGTGGTGGACAGTGGTGATGGAGGATAATAGAGGTTTTCTTATTTTGTTTGTTTGTTTTTTTTTTTTTTTGAATAGTGGTAATGGTAATGGTTTTGTATATATATTACACAAAAGAGGGTATTTTAGTAATGTATTATGCTTAGGGTATTTATAAAGTTCAAAAGGGTATATTTGCAATGGGTCTCATAGTAGGGGTATATAGATAATATTCCCTTTATTATTATTATTTTACCTAGAAGACAGAAACAGAGAGAGAAATAAAGTTTATGCTCCTGACTTTTCTTGTGAGCTTTTATTTTTAGTTTCAATTGCTTTCTTTCTTCTTTATTTATTTTTTAAGTAGTTTTTAGCTATGAGTAGCTAAACTTCTTATTGATTAGGGATGATTTCAAAGTCCTGAACAATGAAGCTTTAATTTCTTAAACCAAGTTTATTTCAAGTTTTATTTATTTGTTGATTATCTTTATTATTTTTAAAGTTTAAGAATATTGAGAGGTTATTTAAAGTGATCAGATATTTAAAGTTTAAGAATAATAAACCAATCAATATTTCTTCTACTAGTTTAGGGTTGCGTGATACGTGTAATTTTCACATCAACTCTATACACAAGTAGTAAATCGCAAGAGCTGGCAGAGGGATTCTGTTAAGCAATTGTGTATAAAGATAACACTAGTAAGCGGGCCGAGCCTATGCGTCTGATGCTAGGATCAACCTGATTCACAAAGTGTAAAGCATTCAGTTAATCTACACCTTGAGAGCTTATTCTTGGTGGGTATGTTGGATATAAACTGGTAGTCGAGCGCTTCCGTATCCAGTGACAACAGGAATCCGGGGGATAACAGAGATTATTACTATTCTACGGTTGGTAACAATATAAATTCAACAATAGATAAACTTGTATTCAATTAAGTTTCAGTTCAGTGACGATGAAGGATTCCGTGGTCATCTTTCTTCTTATTGTTTACAACAAAGTTTTATTATTTTCTTTTATTAATTAGTTCGATTCAAAATCTAAAAACCACCTTTTCGGTTACTCTTTAACAACTAAATTTCCCTGCTCTTCGTGGGAAAAAACTCCTTACCATTATATTACTAGTTAATTGTGTGGAAAGAAGTAATCAATTTGTTGTGTAAATGACGCGCATCAGCAATTGTTAAGATTAAGCCAATCAATACCTTTAATCACAAGGAAACGTATTGATGCCGATCTTCCTCAACTATTCTATCAAAATAGCCAAAAGGATAAATCAATTATAGTCGGATCCTCTTTTCCACAAACAAGTATTTGTGTACACCAAAGATTATAAAAACCAAGTCAGAAATCTTCAATATCTTCTTTGTCTTCAAATCTTCTTAGATCTTCAATAAACACCTGCACACAACTACTTGAATCTCTTGTGATCAATCACATACATAACAGAGTCTGTTAACAATGGATTATCACAAGATCGTCTTTAGATCTAACAACAGTCTAAAGATCCCTGTCGAAACCTTGAACCAGTTTGAGTGAATCTTATATCAGAAGAGAAGATTATCAAGCATAAACAAACTAGGTGTAATCAAAGTTCAACCACCGTTAGTCAAACAAATCAATACGAAAACTAAAGATAAACCGCAATATCTAGTTTCCCACCAACGGGTCGCGCTAGAGCTTCTCAATACCAAAGAAGACTTTAAATTGAGCGGCCGTAAGAGATTTTACCTAATTAGATTACTCTCCTCTCCGATAGGCGGCTTCAACAGTAACAAATACAAAAGAGGAAGTCTATGTTACGTAGGATTAGTTTGCTAGAAATGCAAAATAAAATTATTTATATACAAGGAAGTTTGGACACCAAGGAATTTCCAAAACCGAAAATATTCTCAAGATATTTTTCATTACTCCATCAAATTCGGTTTTCATAATTCCTGTGAATGCACTGTCCAAAAATACATGATCGAAATCTCCTTGGAAAATCTTTAATTATCAAATGCACACTACTAATTCTTATTTTCCATATATAATTAAAAACCCTTAATTAAAAAGATTCTTAACTTATTTAAATTCGATCTTGGGATTTACTTCCTTCTTAGCCGTTAAGGAATATCTTTAAACAATATAGAATAAGCATTAATGCACCGTGTTCAAAGTGTGTCGACATCTTACTCTTGCAAGTCCTTTTTCATACTTACTCAATTGAAACCTATTTACCACACTTCCAAACAAGTTTGGAATTGGTTCATCTGACTTTCAAGAACTACGTGATTGATCAAGTAACACTCAATCACCAATCTTGGGTTTACGGTTCTACCTAAACAAGTTTTGGTTCTACCTCCATGTGAGTATTGTGCATAGTCACACTAGCTTACCAAAGATATGGCTGAATAGGTACTAGGATCGGTTCCCCACATATATTTGGTATCTAACTTGTACGCACTGCACATGTCCATAGGATCGGTTCCCCCTTCCCAAAAATGTGTTGCATATGTTCGTAGGATCGGCTCCCCTTTCTTCCATAAACCTTGATGCACCTCATACAAGGATCGATTTCCCTTGTGATGCACTACACCTCTTACTAGGATCGGTTCCCTTCTCCCAGTAATAAGTTCAAACACTCGCAACCCGATTATACCCCAGGTGATTACTTAAGATCGGTTTCACTAATAAAAGTCATACCAATACATTAGGCAGGCCTCATGTGAATAGTTTTACCAAGAACACAAACAAGTCATGAGCTATTATACTAATCACACATATTTTTCGTTCATAAGATATGAAATGAAGGACAGCCGCAATAACGCCTGGCGATTTCCTTTTCGGTTCACAACACATATCATGAACTTACTTCCTTTGAACACATGTAAACATTGTTCCTTGGGATGAAATCTTCACCTCATACCCATACGTAATCACAATAGCATTCATCCGATTATGTCGATGTCTTATATACAAAGTTTAATGGTTAAGCAAGAAACTTCATATGGTATTCCTTAATACTATGTCTATCTAGAGTGTTCATGCTTTGCAGTTTTATGTTTTCAATATGCACGACTTGAAAGATACGTTAAGGAATGAAATAGTTTAAGTCAAATATCACTAACCTCAAGTGGAAGGATGATTTTGTGGTTGTAGCTCCGTACTTATTCACTTTTTCAAGTCTTCACAATACTTGTAATGTCTCACCCTAATAATTTCAAGCTAACCTATACGAAGTTGACTCTAGTACATTTAAATCAAGTGACTCTTAAATGAGTTTTGGTTCACTAAAATATGATAACCAAACTTGACATACCAACGCTTGGTGGGTTCAACCGAGCAATGCTCTAACCGAAAGTATGATCAATTTTTTTAGATGATATAAGGGGATCATCTTGGGATGTCAATCGATGAACTAAAAATTAGATCTCATACCAAATTTGTTGAAGACAACATAAGACTGTTGTTAGAGCACTGCTCGGTCGAACTCGCAAGTGTTTCTATCTCAAGCTTGTTTGTCAAGTTTAGGTGATCAACACTAAAGGTCTTTATTTTTAATCTACTTATAGCTATGTCTCGGCTTAGGATAGAATGTGTAGTTGAGATTTAGACTTCACGGCGTTCATCGATTGAAGATGAAGATCTACTAAGTGGAGCTTGGAGGAACTTCATAAAAAAAATATATGTGGACACAAAAACTTATCTATCACTCAAAAGTTTATTATATTCTATCTCCTAATGAGACTAAGTCGTATAGCTATATATAGACTTTTATATTAGTGGGAATTATATAAATGACCCTATTTTTGATGGGCTTTGAAATTACCCTTATGAAGCAACAAATATACACCTCTCCATCCAAAGGGGTCCATTAAGGATTATGCAACATTATAATTATACCCTTTATATATATTTATTAGACATAACCTACTCAAGTTCGCGGACGGAGTTCACAAACTCCAGCAGAAATTATCGGGTTCGAGAGCTTCACCAATTCGCGGACTGGGTTTGCGGACTGAAGTTCACGTGCTGCTCCGGTTTCACTTTATCAACAAAGTTCGCAAACTTCGGTTCAAGCAATAAGGACTTATACATATATGTGTTTCCACAACAATGCTTATATCCTCCAATGGTTATATTGTCTAAACTCTCATTTCAATCATTGAAACATTCTCAGAGGGCGTTATATAGTTGTTATTCACAAACTATTTTTCGTCAGAGCCATTTCCAAAATGATTGAAACATAGCATGACTTTTGTCACTAGGTAAAGATGAACTTGAATAAAGCGAAAGCTTTACCAACACATATTTCGAGAAATAGATAAGCGAGATATACTCAGCTCGAAATAACATATGTGTATATTCTTAGTCTATATAGTAATACGACTTTTGTCTCAAGATAGGAGATAGAATAGATAGAATTTTGAGTGATAGATAAGTTCAAGTCTCCACATACTTTTTAGTCGATGAAGATCCACTGGTTCCTTGAGTAGTCCTTCGTATTGTATGATGACCGCCATGGAGTTCTTGAGATCAACTACACTTTCTATCCTAGTCCGAGACCTTAGCTATAGTAGACTAGAAATCAAAGAATTTATAGTTTTGATTACCAATATTGACAAACATGCTTGAGATAGCAACGCATGCGAGTTCGACCGAGCAATGCTCTAACAATCTCACCCTTTGTCAATTTTAGTGGCAAAACTATTAATACATATGGAATACAAAAATATATAAATAAACTTTGTAGCTCCTATTCCACATGTCGTCTAATCTTTAACAATACTCGAAATCTTTGTCACTTCCAAGTAATTCAATGATCCCAAAGGTTGTAAGTTTAGCATCATCGTTGTTGAAAATCCGTAGCTATAACAATGAGAAAAGCAATGGTTCTCAATCATTGTTATACAACATCATGGTATCATTACACAGCGTCAAAGTCCAATTGCATCAAAAATTTAACAACAATACTATGGTGATACTTCACTCCCCCTTAGTCAATAATCCATCTCACATGGAAACCACTCCCCCTTACATAATGATCCGAAAACCATATGAATTTGTAGTGTGAACTACATATTAATTGTCCCCCTTTTTGTCAATAAAATTGGCAAAGGTACAAGAACGGGATCCTAATGAAATTTCCGTAAGAGACATTTCATGACCAAAGGTAAATGTATATCATCTTGTTTAGATGCAATCATAAATCCTAAGCTAAATTCATTCATCAAGGAGTTTATAAAGATACAAGATAAACCCTCTAATATTCCACAGTTGTACTCCCTATAAAGATTTGGCAATTACGCGCAAGTTCAAAAGAACTCTCCCCCATTAAATTTCACTCCCAAAGGAATAACAAGAGCGACCTTAATTTCAAAGAGAAAAGAAGGATTTCTTTAGACTCAACAAATCACATAGAAGTATGAATTTGGAATCGAAAAAGAAATATTCAATCATATTAACCAAAGCGAACCAAGATTAATTTGACTAAATATGCTCAACACAAGTAAACCTATGGAGACTTAAATCAATTAGTTTAATCACAAGAAAAACTCGTAAATAATCTAATTGTCATACTCAACCAAACTAATTACAAGAGTAATCAATTTAATTGGTCACACTCGAAATAAGAAATAATATGTGGAGCAATGACTAAGTTAATCATAAATAACCAACCCAGTCAAAAATTTGCTCAAACATTAGAGATCTTATGGAGTGCTGACTAAATAACCACACAAGATGATTAATTTAGTTTAATCATGTTCAACATTAAGTACCTTACGGAACAACAACTAATCTAATCACAAAGAAATCAACTTTTGTTGTTTTAGTGCTCAACATAAGACACTTCATGGAACAACACAGTATTTACACAAAAATTGTGGATCGGAGAATCGACCTTATACCATGGAATAAGCAAGGATTCATTCTATTTCTATCACCATTTTCATAATGAAATATAATAGACATAATCCTTGAATCACAAAAGATTTTAACCTATCTTACATCAATAATTGACAATATAGGCTTAACTTTTGTGTTTTGTCAAAAGTCTATTCATTCTTTTATTAATATTTGCATATCAATTCACGGACGACTTTACTTTTGACAAAATATAGGACAATCAAGTTCACGGACGTAAATACACATATCCCATAATAATATTACAATATATAAAATCAAAAGATTAATACTGCAAAAATCATCTTCCAAACAAGTTTAGAATTTAAACCAATAAATCTAAAAACAAGAAGATGAAAACTTTGGATATAGCTATGTGTAATCACAATAATGGCTATTCCAAAACACTAGTTATTCTTCTAAATAAAACAATAAAAAATAGAAGATTTACTAGGCAATAAGACCTTTGAAGAATTCTTTATCGTCCCCGAACTCCTTGTCGTCAACAGCCATTGGAACATAAGGTTCATTAAGGTAGGAGTTTATATCAATAAACCTTCTAGGTTTCTGTTGTCGAACCAGGGCCTTTTGAATATCGTGATTCATATACACAAAATCCTTTATTTGTTGAATCTCCTTACCCAACTCCTTCATTACTTCAAGAATATTAGAAAACTTCTGAGAATTTGAAGGAACGTCTCTTGGCTTCATCACATTCCTTCTTTTCCTTTTAAATGTAGGAGGCAATTGAGATTGTTCTTTTTCCTTCATGATTGATGGATTATCAATCATATTACCGTCCTTTCCATCTGAAGACATCATTCTTGGAGCGTCCATGAACGTATGGGTTTGTGAGAGGAATTCACAATTAACTCAACAAGTTATCTTGAGATAAAAAAGGTTTTAGAGAAGGAAAAAGAATGTAGGGTTTGAAACCTTAAAACAGGTTCGTAAACGATTAACTCTTATCCCTATGAAGAGTAGAATTTTTGATAGTACCCTTTCTTTTGTTTGATAGACAAAAAATAAACCTAAGAAAAGAAATAAGAAAAAACTTTTCTTAAAGCCTGAGAGGTTTAATCATTGTCTCTTTTGATCAGGCACATGAGACAAGATTTTTAAAAAATAAGTCAAGTTGCGTTGGCCATAATTTCTTCTCTAATGGTCTTAGTTTATCCTTGGAAACTAACTTATTAGACGAAGATAAAATCTTACATACCTCAGCGGTCTTCTGAGCAGGTTTAAGCTTTCTTGCTAGATGATTTGATCTTCGTTGAAGTTTGTTGACATGCCTTTGTTGGTATTTGAACTTGTAACACCTTGATAGTTCATGACCCTTTAATGTACAATATGAGCACGTCAGACTTGGATAAAAATTAGGCTTCTGGAATGTGCAAGTAGCTAGGCACATATTGGGACCTGAGACATTATAAGCAGTATTTCCAAAGATTGGGTCAACTTTTTCTTCCAGAATTGTTGGATTTTCTTCTGAAAGAATATCAAGATTGATATGTGTATTGCTACAATTATCAAAATCAATATTTTCACCAAGAAGTGAAATACTTGATTTCTCGTCTTCATTAGAATCATAATTGTCAGATATTTCATCAAGAGTTGCAGCAAGACCTTTGTTCCCAGTGTATTTTCTCTGATTTGGACACTCATTTGGAAAATGACCAAATCCTTTACACTTAAAGCACTGAGGCATATCCTCATCATCAGTTTCATCAATATCCCTGTTTTTAGGAGGAACACGATTATGAGGTTTGACCGATGCCTTAGGTTTATATCTGGAGAACCGTTTACTTCTCTTCAACAGAAGATCCCTAAACTGTCTTGTGATCACCGAGACTAATTTGTCAAGATCTTCATCTGATGAATCTGTCTCAGAGTGATCATCTTTAGAGATATACGCTTTTTTACTTTTATCAAGTAATTTAGTGTCCTTTAGTGCTTTGAATGCAATATCCTTAGATTTGGATGAATGTTCATGATCAAAGATCTTAAGCTTTCCAACCAGCGTATTTCTGGAGAGAGTATCAAGGTTATTTCCCTCAACGATGTCATGCTTCTTAGAATCTTATCTAGATGGCAGCTATCTGAGAATTTTCATCATAATGTCCTTTTTAGGAATAGTACCCAATGCAAAAGATGCATTAACAATTTCAGAAACTTTGTGATTAAACTCATCAAATGTTTCTTCATCTGCCATACGAAGGTTTTCCCAATCGGAATTAAGATTTTGAAGTCTAGCTTCCTTTTCACTGGAATTACCTTCGAATACGGTTGCTAAGATATCCTAAGCCTCATGCAACTTAGTGCAATTAGACCCATGGTGCTGAAAATTTGGGGTAATGGAATGTATGATCGCATTCAAACCGTTGGAGTTTGCTTTGCAGCAAGAATCTCTGCAGGAATGTATTCACCAATATTCTTTGGAACGTTTACACCTCCAACTGCCTCAACGGGAGCATCATATCCATTAACAACATATACCCATGATTGGAAATCACGTGCTTGAAGAAAAGCTCGCATAGCAATTTTCCACCATAAGTAATTAGAGTCATCGAAGACTGGTGGTACGTTAATTGAGATAGCACCTCTGTCCATAGAGTCATATCACTACAAATACAGAGTTGTTAGGTATTGAACGTGTTTGCCTTCTCTGATACCAATTGAAAAATCGGGGGTCTAACAACCAAACCCAATCTTTCGATTAGCAATCTATATGGACAACTCCGAGTTACTTTCTAGAGAATCAACTAGACTCAATCAATAGAAAACATCTCAAGGAGTTCATAATCTCTATCTCTCAATTTTAAATTTACTCAAGCAAATATAATATGTGATCAAAGAGAGATAACTTAGATGGTACCAAAGACCAATATCCAAGTGTCAATCAATTTAAATCAACAACCAAGAAGGTCGGATATTCTAATTGATTGAACAATGCACAACCTGTATTATTTCAATTATATAACAAAATATAATGCGGAAAATAAATAACACAGACACCAGAATTTGTTAACAAGAAAACCGCAAATGCAGAAAAACCATGGGACCTAGTCCAGATTAAACATACACTGTATTAAGCCGATACAAACACTAGCCTACTCCAAGCTAACTTCAGCCTAGACTGTAGTTGAACCCCAACCAATATCACACTGATCCAAGATACAATTATGCTCCTACACCTCTAATCCCAGCAGGATATTGCACACTTGATTCCCTTAGTTGATCTCACCTACAACCAAGAGTTGTTACGACCCAAAGTCGAAGACTTTAATAAAAAAATATATCTCACACAGGAAAGTCTACAAGGATAGATAAATTCGTCTCCCATGAATAAACCTATGAGTTTTGTTCCATCTTTTGATAAATCAAGGTGAACAGGAAACAATCAATAAAACCAGACATATATTCCCGAAGAACAGCTCAGTTTTATCAATCACCTCACAATAAACTTAATCGACGTAGCGAAGAAGATTATTGAGGAATCACAAACGATGAGACGCAGTGTTTGTGACTACTTTTATATCTTGCCTATCGAAGATAGAAATCTCAAGCCAATTATTACAATTGTACTCGTACGATAGAAGATGCAAGATCAGATCACATAACTACGATAAAAGTAGTATCGGTCTGGCTTCACAATCCCAATGAAGTCTTTAAGTCATTAACCTGGTTTTAGAAGAAGAAAACCAAAGGTTAAAGGAGAATCGACTCTAGCTTAGCAAACTAGTATCACACAGAACATGTGGGGATTAGGTTTCCCAGTTGCAAGAGTTCTCCCTTATATAGTCTTTCAAATCAGGGTTTGCAATCAATGTTAGCTTAGTAACAAAGCATTCAATATTCACCGTTAGATGAAAACCTGATTGATACAAGCTAATATTGATCAACCGTTAGGTCAAAAACACATCTTGTTATACACACATGTGATGCACATTTGTAGGCTTGTAAAAACCGTACCCAAACTTGTACATTAGTTGGTTCAACACTAGTTAACCAAATGGTTAGCCAAATGATAACTTTCATATCAACCATATTCTTCTTCACCATATCTAGACAAAATGACTCAAATGAACTAGTTAGAGAGTTGTTCAAATGCTTAGATATTTATGTACTACACAAGACATAATTGAAGCAAAAAATATGTGATTCACTCAAATCAATTCACGAACTATAAAGTCACGGTTTGGAATAGCATTCCTTAGTTTATTAAGATAAGTTCACAAACATCGTTTTTAGACATAACCTACTCAAGTTTGCGGACTTAAGTTCCTGGACGGAGTTCACAAACTCCAGCAAAAATTCTCGGGTTCGAGAGCTTTGCCAGTTTGTGGACTAGGTTCGCGGACTGAAGTTCACGTGCTGCTCCGGTTTCACTTGATCAACAAAGTTCGCAAACTAAGGTTAAAGCAATAAGGACTTACACATATATGTGTTGCCACAACAATGCTTATATCCTCCAATGGTTATATAATATGAACTCTCATTTCAATCATTGAAATATTCTCAGAGGGCGTTATATAGTTGTTATTCACAAACTATTTTTCGTTAGAGCAATTTCCAAAATGATTGAAACATAGCATGACTTTCGTCACTAGGTAAAGATGAACTTGGCTAAAGCGAAAGCTTTACCAACACATATTTAGAGAAATAGATAAGCGAGATATAATCAGCTCGAAATAACATATGTGTATATTCTTAGTCTATATAGTGATACTACTTTTGTCTCGAGATAGGAGATAGAATATATAGACTTTTGAGTGATAGATAAGTTCAAGTCTCCACAAATATATAGACTTTTGAGTGATAGATAAGTTCAAGTCTCCACATACCTTTTAGTCGATAAAGATCCACTGGTTCCTTGAGTAGTCCTTCATATTGTATGATGATCGCCATGGAGTTCTTGAGCTCAACTACACTTTCTATCCTAGTCCAAGACCTTATCTATAATAGACTAGAAATCAAAGACTTTATAGATTTGATCACTAATATTGACAAACATGCTTGGGATAGCAACGCATGGCAGTTCGACCGAGCAATGCTCTAAAACCAGCATATGTGAAGAAAACAATTGTGCACAACCACATAGCAAAAAGTCTCACAAAATGTTGTGGGTCAGACTCATAGTTAGCTGCATCTTTTAGTTTTCACTCAATTTCAGCCTTCGTTATTTTAGCACTGGCACCTTCATCTTCCCCTGGTCTAAACTTGTTCTGTAACCATGTAGTGACTATAGCATCATTATTTTTATTCAGCAACTTCTTTAACTCTTCACTCTCGATGACCCTTCTTATCTTAAATACTATTGCAAAATCTCTTGGTTCTAGTGAGCACTCAGAAGCAGTTTTATTTTTACCAAACCTGAACTTGTTTGTTTCCTTATCGAATGCTCCAATAAGTAGCTATATTGCAAGGATGATTTTGGTTAACCACTTATCATTCGTTATATCGATCGTGTCTGTTGTGTAGGATAGTCTGATGAAGTCCCAGAACGAGCATTCCTTTAGTGCTTTCCCATTGATTGTCTTCTTCTCATTTTCAGAATCTTCTACTTCAAACAGTTTGTATAGAAATTTACACATTTCCACCAACGGCATCAGACATGATTTGAACTTGATTTCGTTATTCCTTGTTCGACCTGCATACATGTAATTCATTCATTTATTTTTATATTTAATATAGAATGAACTTAACTATATTTCAGCATACAACTCAAATCAAAAATAATGTATAATTCATTTAGTTTTACCTTTTCGTTCTTCCTATATTTCGCCATCTTCGACTACTTTTTCTTCTTCTGATTCCACTTCTTCATCCTATAAATCTCCTTCATCTTCTTCTTCAACTACCACATTTTTCTTCCCTTTACATACTGCTTCTTCTTCATTATTCTTCTTCTTCTTTGCCATTGCTTCTTGTTCTTGTTCATTCTAATTTTTGGTATCCCTCTTTATTTTTGTTGCTCTAACTTTTTGACTCTCTTGTTGCGATTCGTCTTCTTCTGAATCTCCTTCTGGTTCTTTATTTATGTTCTTTGTTCTTTTTTCAACCTGTTGCTATTCTTCAACCAATAACATCTTGTTAACCCTCCTCCTTTTGGGGGCTACATTTTCATCAATTGGTTGTGAATCATCTGTTTCTATACTCTTTGGATTTATCCTTGGTGATCTTCTCATTCCTTTCACCTATTTCAAACATTATTAATCTAGTCAGATATCTTATTCATTCAATAATTGCAACCATAACAGTTGAACAATTAGTAAAAAGTTATCAACATCTGTTGTTGATCCTATCTAATGGGATCAACTCCTATTGTTGACAACAATTTAATTATATACCTCTTGTTGTTGATACCATCAAATGGTATCAACTCCTACTGTTGATTCCATTTAATGAGATCAACTACTGTTGTTGATTTCATTGTACCTGTACTATTATTGTTGGCATCACAAAATTTATGGAATCGACTCATGTTGTTGAACCATGTTACTGGTATAATATGACATCAACTATTGTTGTTGACACCAACAACAACTATACCGCAGTTTTTGCATATCTATCCTTCTATAACCAAAACAGATACCATAACTTGAGGTTCATTCATTCATTTAGAATCACTAACAACAATTACCGTAACGTTTTCACATATATACTTAGATACTAGTTTCATATCTAATTGATTACTGTAAAACAAACTCCTGAGAAATAATTGTAGAATCAACAAAGCATTTTATGAATCAACTCCAATTGTTGACCATGTCTATAAGCATTAACATCATCTGAAACTGTTTTTTTTTTCCAATTTTTTTGTCATCAACATGTAAAGAACTTACACAACACACAGAACAAAGCATTTTTATGGTATCAACTCCAATTATTGATCCCAAGTATTAACATCAACATCAATTGAAACTTTTTTTAAAAACAATTTTGACATCAATATACACATACAGGAAAACAAACACAAACAGAGAACAACAAAGTGGGTGAAAATCAAATTTAACTGAAGAAAGTGGAATCAACTGTAACTTCTCTTGTTTTACATAAGAATCATCAACTGTAAACAACAACTGTGTAATCATCATGCAAATACTGATGAACACACACACAAAGAGTAAAATAATTTGAAATCAATTCCTTACCTCTCTCGACTTCATATGCAACTTTGATATCAGATTAACCTAAAATAAAAATCAAAATCAAACAAAAATAATTAATGAATAACTAAGTATATCCCAAACCAAATCATAGTGTGCAGTAGCAGTAATCGGCATCAAATCATACATGCAATTTTTTTCTTCCAAAAACTAAAAATCAAAATCGAAATAAAAACTTTAACAAATCACTATGAAAACCAAAATCTTCACCAATAACAGTAACTAGAAGATGAAAATCGTGTTTACCTCTTTGAATCTTGTGTTTAAATCTTCAAACTCTGAAAACCCTAGTTTTCTATCATATCTTCTCAGATTTTTTTATTGTTCAAACAAAAAATGATTCTAATGAGTTCAGTTACTGAGATTTATATAGATTGACGGTTTATTTTTTCAGTTTTGATCGACGGTTTTGATTTTGATTTTTGATTCAAATTTTTTTCTTCTTCTGCAGAACGTGAGAGAAGAAATGAAGAAGGAGAGAGATAGATCGTGTGCGTGCGTAACAGCTACTGAAGTAAATGAACAATAACGTTATAATCTTTAATTATATTGAGGGGCATTATGGTAATATAACTGTGCTTGTTTTTTAGGGGAGGGTATTTGTGTTGGGCCTCTATAATAGGGGCATTTAATTAATGTACCCTTTATATTATGCACATTTGATATTTCAAGACGAGTTTAGTTGGAAATAATTTATTTGTTGGAAACTAAATAATAAGTCAAAAGATGATCATGTGAAAATTGCCTTGAAACGTCTTACATGATTTGTGTCAGGCAGTCATTTGATATCGACTTACAAAGTTTCCTATTGATCATTCGATCACTTGAAAATTACTTATAAGATAATAGTTTGTGTGAGATAGTTATTTTCGTCTTCTAAGGATGTTTCAATGATTGAAATGGGAGTTTAGAACAATTAACCTTTGTCTGGGTACAACACACTATGCATACCAATATGCAAACTGTTTTGGTATGATTCAGGTCTAGAAACATTGTTTGCATACCAGTATGCGAACGTTTTTAACTATAAAGTTCGGGAACCAAGTGTGGATACCATTTTGCGAACGGTTCAACCTGAGTTAGGTCCGGGACGGCAGTTTTCGTACCCATTTGCAAATGGCTGGAAAAGACCGAAGTCCAGAACTGTAGTTTGCGTATCAGTTTGCAAGCATAGTGATTAAGGTTCTAAAATCGGATTAAGTATGTTTACGAATCAATCCGATTTTGTTTCAATTGTTTCTTATATACTTCTATGAGATATATACAACTGAACAACTTTATGAGCAATATAAATAGATTCATTTGATTATCTTTCATGAATGATTAATCATTATATTTCATCTAGAAGTGTTAGATGAATGTGATAATACAAAAGTGTTCATATGGCTAACTTCGGTTAACTATTATTGAGCCAACTCAATATACACGTTTAGGTACGATTACCCATATCTAAATGAAGGTATATTTCATTTATGTGTAACAAGATAAGACCATCTAACGGTGGAGAGATATTTCTTTGGTTTTAAGCAAACTTAGCTTGAATCTTAAATCAGGTTTTCATCTAACGATGAATATTGAATGCTTTGTTTCTAAGCTAACTTAGCTTTGATTATAAGCAAACCTTGATTTGAAAGACTATATAAGGGAGAATTCTAGCAATTGGAAAACCTAATCTCGACACTTTCATGTGTCCTAGTTGCGACTAGAATTGATTCTCCTTTAACCTAGGTTTTTCCAAAACCATTGTAGGTTAACGACTTGAAGACTTCATTTGGGATACGTGAAGCCATACCCAACTATTTTTTATGTAGTTGCATGTTTTGATCTTACTTGTTCTATCGTATTGATTATTATTTTTTCTAAGATTTGCTCGAGATTTATCTCCGATACGTAGGATATAAAAATTAATCGCAAAGCACTTCGTATTATTCTTTGTGATTCCACGATAACTTCTTCTACCACTATATAGTTAATTTATTGTGAGGTGATTGATATTTCTAGGTGGTTCTTCGGGAATATAAGACCGGATTATCAATTGGTTCATCTTCACCTTGATTTATCAAAAGACATAATAAAAACTTCATAGGTACTTTTGTGGAAACGGTGATTATTGAATGCTTTGTTACCATGGTAACTCAGATTGCAAACCTTGATTTGAAAACTATATGAAGGAGAACTCTAGCAACTGGGAAACATAATACCCACACCTTCTGTGTGATATAGTTGCGACTAGAGTCGATTCTCCTTTAACCTTAGGTTTTTCACGAAACCCTGTAGGTTAACGACTTGAAGACTTCATTGGGATTGTGAAGCCAGACCCAACTATTTTCTCTGTAGTTGTGTGCTCTGATCTTGCTATTTTCTATCGTGATCCAGTACTATCTTCTCTAAGATTTGCTCGAGATTTAATCTCCGATAGGCAAGATAAAAAGTAGTCAAAAAAATCTTCATCTCATCGTTTGTAATTCCACAATATCTTGTTTCGCTACCACATGATTAAGATTATTGTGAGGTGATTGATATTTCTAGGATGTTCTTAGGGAATATAAGTCCAGTACAACAATTGGTTCTTGTTCACCTTGATTTATCAAAAGACGGAACAAAACTCATAGGTTTATCTATGGGAGACATATTTATCTATTCAATATACTTTTCTATGTGAGACAGATTGGTTTATCAAGTCTTCGACTTTGGGTCATAGCAACTCTTAGTTGTGGGTGAAATCAACTAAGGGAATCAAGTGCATAGAGTCCTGCTGGGATTCTGAGACGTAAGGAGCACAACTGTACCTTGATCAGTGTGAGATTGGTTAGGTCTCAATTATATTTCAGTCCGAAGTTAACTTGGAGTAGGCTAGTGTCTGTAGTGGCTTAATATACTGTGGTATTCAAATCTGGACTAGGTCCCGGTGTTTTTCTACATTTGCGGTTTCCTTCGTTAACAAAATTTCTAGTGTATGTGTTATTTTTTTTCGCATTATGTTTGTTTATATAATTGAAATATCATAGGTTGTGCGTAAGTTTAATAAATTGTGAATCCAACCTTTGGTTGTTGATTAAATTTATTGACACTTGGATATTGGTTTTTGATACCGTCCAAGTTATTTCTTATATTCAATCGGGCTCGAAAATTCCTATTTGTTTGATTGCGGATTGAATTGAGAAATTGAGATATATCTCTTGGATATACTTTTCTTAAGATTGTGTCTGAGTGTCTAGTTAATTCTCATAAAAGTATATTGGAGTTTTTCCATACATATTGCTAAGCAAAATATTGTGTTTGGTTGTTATACCCCCGCTTTTTCAATTGGTATCAGATCAAGCAAACTCGTTCAAGACCTTACAAGTCTGTGTTTTTAGCGATATGACTCTATGGACAGAGGTGATATCTCTATAAACGTACCACTAGTCTTTGATGGCTCAAATTACTCATGGTGGAAAATTGTTACGCGTGTTTTGATGGTAGATTTTAGTTCGGGGCTAAAGTTGTTAAACCAATATTTTGTACATCCGTCCTGCAGAGGATAAGGGTATTTGATAAGTGATGAATACTTCTTCGCTTTATTGATTCACCTAGAATGGGGCATGTAGCAACAATCCCCAAATATTCTGTGAATCTTAGCATTACCAATTAATTCATAAATCGCCTTGTATTTCCTGTGTTGTTCCCAGCAGAACCCTTATTGTTGGAACGGCATGATGACTGATTGTTACTCTCAGTAGAGTAACATGAATATCAAAGTATCAACAATGAGGCATGCACGAAATACCCGTATAGGTTATACCATTCTCTGACAAAGATAATCATCTCTCGTTGTGTTATACTAGCCCGATTGAGCATATTTGAATATGGACTGACCATATCAGTCTCAGAAACAATCAAGACCATCCAACTTCACTAGCATTATTGGATGGCCCAGATCGAATCCATATCCCTCAAGCAGGTATTGGAGTATTCACCACCGACCCAATGCGGGCGCCGCATGGTCGGCCTCCCCAAGAGGGAAGCATAACTTACCAGTTCATCCAGCCATAGCAGCATGGACGTGAAACCCTAAGCTAGGGTTACGACACATTACATGTGTCGCAAATCGATCACAAACGTCCATCTTCGCAGGAATAGATGGAGGGTATAGATGTAGATTTAAAGGGCCCAGAGCATGTCAACACAAACACCGTAGGCCCGCCTGCATACCTGACCGATCGGTCAAGACTAACTACGTTTGATATTCACAATTCGTGCGCCCAAACAAGGCATGACACACGGCCGACAAAACCCTAATTGGGGTTTGCGACATCATCCATGTGTTGCAAAATCATCTCAAGCATCCATCTTCGCAGGGTTGAATGGGAGGCAAAGATGAAACTTCAAGGGAGGCCGAACATGCTAGCATGACCACCGTGGGACCGACTTCATGTTCGACCGAACGGCCAAAGTCGGCCTTGGTCAGGCACCTCGGTTCACGCGCCCAAAAGTGGTGTGTTACGCTTCCTTAACAAATCCTTTGCGACATAGGATTTTTGTTGAAATGTAATCTCGACCACTCGTCTTTGCCGGCCAAATTGAGTGGTCTAGATCGGACCTTTGCGAGCCAAACAAGCATGGGCGTAAACACCAGCGTGCCACCTCCTTGCAAGACTAATCGGTCCCTCCAGAAACGCTCTATAAGCTTGAATTCGTTCGAGCTGAAAGTGGCAGCTTGCGTACCACCCAAACCCTAATCCAACAGTCGCAGATTAGGGTCGCAATCCATCTCATCCGTCCAACTTCGCTAGCTTGGACGGATAGCCTAGAATGGGAATTAGGCGACAAGTGAGATATCACCGTGATAACCGTGAGCCACTCTTCCACATAATGTGATCGGCTAAGGCATGGCTCACCCATGCAGCCTCCAAAAGGTCACTCGAAGTAGGCAGGGCATGATGCTCAACAACTATGCTTCATACATGCTGAATACATTCGATGCATAACTTGCATAGATTACACTCGATACTTCACAAGTATCTACTTTCTAAATAACCTAGCATCACATGCTACCTTCTTTGGGTCCCACTATCCACACACTCGAGACATCAATCATGTCACAAACTGGGGCATACATACTTGGGTATTGGTCTGGCGGTTGACGGCGTGCAACGATCCATCAAAAGAACGTGTCAGGAAGACATGGGTGGTTAGTGATGATGGGAAAAGTGGGCGAGACTAATCGTGTGACACTAACACACAACTCCACTACTCCATCACTACAATTCCTCCACTTCCTACGAGAGACGTGAATGAGGCTCAAATGACTTATATAAATAGGTTCTCCTCCCTATTTTCAAAACAGAATACAACACATAAACCAAGTGTTAATACGAAACGTATTCAAACACCCAGATCCTGCTTGCATTAATCATAAGCCTGCTCATCCTTCTGTTACAAGTCATAAACAAGCCTACACCTTCACAATCTCAATACCTTCTTCGCTTCACTTTGTGACCAAAACAAGTCTGGAACGACCATTTCTTGGTTTAGGCCAGAATTGTATAGATTGATCTCTCGAATCAAAAGCACTCCCGTGCAGTGCATTTGTTTAGGGTTTAGATTCATTTCTCATCCATACACCCCAAATTACCAAAACCGGCTGAAATAGTTTTCACCCATAAATAATTGGCGACCACAGTGGGAGATAAATCTCTCGGTTGCAATATCAATTTCCAATTTCCAATTTCATCTTTCAATACCCGATTCAATTTTTGCAATTTCAATGGGATAGATCTTAGAACAAATTCAATTAGCAATTCATTTCAAGATGGTGGGACTCAGGTCTGGATCAACAATCAATTCTGATGGAGCTAGTGTGGATAACACTACCGGTGTCGATGTACCTGTCAGTGGAGCTACCGTGGCTAATACATCTCGTTGAGCCGTCACTTATATCACCAACACTAGCGGAGCAGGAGATATTCCAGTAGGTGTAACGCCTCCTATCACTAGAGCTAGAGCAGCCACGAATCCCGGCATCTCCTCAAGTGTAACGCCTCCGATGGTCACCAGAGCAACAACTTTCACTTCTTCATCAGGACGAGGAGCCGGTGGGACGAGAGGAGGACCATCTCCCATTACCATTGCAGACTTGATGGACAAGCAGGAAGTTCTTTCTAAGACTCAAATGGATATGGCCGCAACTCAGAAAGAGGTACACACTTTTCTTAAGACATTAACTGATCGATTGCCACAAGAGCCGCGACAGCCCCTGAAGCCAACAAGGAACGCATTCAACGCACCGGAGAAGGTACTTCAGTGGCGCAGACCTACATGGACCTGATCAAATAAGCGACATCAGATATGAGCGGCCTTGTCATGGAGATTCCTACACTGGGGACTGATCCTCACAACGATCTTCCTCAATTCAATAGTATCACTATGAGCCAGAGGTCAGTGGATCAGGAAGTGTTTTCTCTAGTGGAAAATTTATGCGAAATTTTACACCCCTCGAAGAATCATCGGGCAGAGACGTTTTGCTGAAATCAACCAGAGGAAGGTCACAACCGTGCCCTACATGTCACCGCACGCATCAAGGATTCAGAGTTCAAGATGGCCCTTATCAATGCTCCTCCACAGAAAGAATCAGACAAGTTCGTTGCGTCCCACTCCCCACGTGGGGCGTCAATTCAGGAAGAATACCGGCTTGCATCATTGAGGGCTAAAACCCACGATGCATCTTTGCTAACGAAGCATTCTTCTCCATCCTGTGAATCCATGACCCAGGTTCACACGAAGAGGGAACGAACTTTTGTGACGAGTCGTAACCAGAAAGGTAAAACGGGAACGAACTTTTGTGACGAGTCATGACCAGAAAGGGAAAACGGTATACCGACGCTGCCATTATCAATTAGCAGGGGAGACTGTTACCCAGTCTCTCCACCCAATGGAATGCTACAACAACAACAAACCACAAGAACAAGTGCTATATGCTCCAAAACAGATACAAGATGGCACCAACTCCACAACTGATGAGATTTAAATCGTTGAGGAATCTCTTAGGCCTATGTCCATCAGCTCAACCTTATGTACGAATAAATGCACGAAGCTCGTGGAACTTCTCAAAGAGTACCAGGACATATTCGCTTGGAGATATGAAGAAATGTCGGATTTAGATGAAAATTGGTCACCCATCATCTACATGTCATACTTGGATCCAAGTCGGTAAAATAGTTGCAGTTCAGACACGAGAAAAATGGATAGATCAGGTGATGCATAGACTTCAGAGACTTGAACAGGTGCTGCTCCAAAAATGATCCTCCTCTACCTAACATCGACATGTTAGTAGATGCAACCAGCGGACATGGCATGTTCTTCTCCATGGATGGATGTAGCGGATAAAACCAGATAAGGGTGTACGAGCATGACGCAAGTAAGATATCTTTTCGAACTCCTCTCGGAAATTTTTATTATACCATACTTCCATTTGGTTCAAAGAATTCTGTTGCAATGTATCAACGCTCTGGCAATCTTCCACTGGAGACGATACCTCAAGGGAGCAGCCTCAAGAACATAACGATGTCCACGTGTCATATCGAGCAAGATCCGGGCGAGTCACTTTATCAGACAGTGGTACATGTCTATCATGCTATGTTGGAGAATCTGCACTTTTGGTCATCCTCTGGATCTGTTGAACGCTTATCTACAAAAACATATGCCCTGATAGAAAGAACCAGGCCTGCCGATAATGAAGAGCCTCAAAATGTTCGTAGGGGAATATATCTCACCAACAAGCGATACAACCTTCAGCCTTCTGTAAGCAGTTCCCTGAAGCAGTAAGAGGAAAACCACCAAGATACAACATCCTGCGTGTCCGCCAACCCCAACTCCATTACCACATGCACGACTCCCACAATGATGAAACAACGTCCAAGATATTACATATTTGGCTCGACAACAACCACTACGAACAAACCATTTAAACCACGCTTGGGGACTGAGGCTCAGCATGAAGTTCCTTCACCGTCAGTCAAGGACTTCTTCAACACAAGAGAGATGGTCATTCAAGAAGCATGGAATTCGCAAGGGTAAATCGAACTGAAGAGGAAGCCACTTTAACGCTCCCTCCAGCATAAGCTGCTTCAATGGTCTATTCAAGAGCCGCCTCAACGCTCTCTTCGGGACCCACGTTCGCTTCAGAATCCGGCTTCAACACTCTCTCCAGGATCCACCTTAACGGTCTCACCAGAAGCCACTTTAACATCCTCACGAGCCATTTCAACACTCAATCTATATCAATAATCTGCGATCTGGTCAAGTTATCTTTGATGTACTCGTTGCTCAACATACGTCTCACCCATCCTTCATGAGGGATCAGCGGAGCATGAAAAACCTTTAAGTCGATATGAGAAGGGTTATCTTGTGGAACGGATATTTTCATATAGTTGAAAAGGCGCGGTGAACAACTCATCATCAATGTTCGGCATGTCTTTGAAGCTATCAACACCTCCTGACTTGGCACCAGCATTATCCCTAGAAGACATCTCAACAAGAGTTCTTTTCTTCATTCTAAAATAAAAGACAGGAGTCAGTACTTGTATAAAAACGCGTGAGATGTGTATTCACACACGACAGAACACACATTCACGTTGGAGTACACAGGGATGGTATTGGGTCCAAACACCGGTGTTGATAAAGTCACAAGTCCGGTATTTCCCAAGTTTTAAGTCCGGCGTTGATCAAGTCACGAGTCTGGTATTGCCCAAGTTTCAAGTCCGGTGTTGATCAAGTCACAAGTTCGGTATTGCTCAAGTCACAAGTCCGGTGTTGATCAAGTCACAAGTCCGGTATTTCTCAAGTTTCAAGTCTGGTATTGATCATAGCCACAAGGCTGGTATTCGAATAAAATAAGCGCACGCAGCAGGGCAGGTTTTCAGTCGAAACACAGGGTCGACGTTCAGTCAGGCACGCGATGAGTCCCACTTGATCCCAGCCCCAGATTAGTTGAAGCAGAGACACAACCGTCCCCAATTAAAGCTCTCTCTCCAGAAGAAGGTGTTTCATCTCCAACACTTCAACGCTCTCCCAAGCCTGCTCCAGAAGCTGCTTCAACGCTTTTTGCAGGACCCACATTTACATTTGAGCACACGAGGTTCATTTAAAAAAAAAAAAAAACATGCTCACATCGGGTCCCATGTTCGAGCAAGACCGATGTTGGTTAGAAAGGCCGGTGCTAGTCAGTAAGACCGGTGTTGGTCACAACAGCAAGGCCGGTGTTGGAAGAATTAAGAAATCTGGTACACGGTACAAGGCCAGTATTCGAACGAAATAAGACATCAAGGCGTCGAGTCAGCGATGTCCGTCAGCAAGGTCGGGGTTCGTCAAATCAGCAAAGCCGGTGTTGGTCAAGGGGCAAGTCTGGTGTTGGGTGAGGCAACATGTTTTGGTATCTGGTCGAAGCAGGCACAACCATCCCCAAGCAAAGCAGGCACGCGGTGGGTCCCACTTGATCAGGCACAACCAACCCCATAATGGTCGAAGCAGACACAGCCAGCCCCAAGCAAAGCAGGCACATGGCACGCAGTGGACCTATGTTTAACCGAAGCAGGCACAACAAGCCCACGTTTGATCAAGCAGACGCAACAGCCCCACGAACGATGCAGGCGCAACATTCCATCGATTAGGCAAGACCGACATCATGCTAGGGGAACGCTTGCCTGGACGTCTCTTGAACGTGACATGATCGAAGGACAAGACGACCCGTCTCTCCTGGTAACATCTAAATTTGTCTCAGAAGTTTTATTTTAAATGTCACCATCATATGCCTACCCCACAATAGTGTAACCATTATGTGCTAGGCAGGGGACTTAATGTTGATGGTGGATTTTAGTTCGGGGCTAAAGTTGTTAAACCTATATTTTGTACAACCGTCATGCATATGATAAGGCTATTTGATAAGTGATGAATACTTCTTCGCTTTATTGATTGTGGTAATTGAACTTTTGTCCTTACTTTTGATGGTTTACACAAATATCCTTATCACATAATAATTTTGTCCCTCTTTATCTAAAACCCCATCAGGGGTCCAATAAGATTTTTATTTCTTCCAAATTTGCCCTCCCATCTATCTACCTATTTCTTTTAAAATCACGGATTCAATTAGTTCATATTCAATTTTACATCTGAAAAAATCATTTCTTTCTTCTCTCCATTTCTTTCAACCACCACCAGCTCCACCGCCACCACCACCACCACCAGCAGCTCCACCTCCGTTAACATCAGATCTATTAATATGTGTAAGTTCTTTTTTACCACCTCCTCCTCCGTCTGATAATTCTGATGAATTAATCCATCAATTCATTTCTGATCTTGAATCTTGTTCTATCGATATTCAAAAACAAGCAGATATGGAGTTGAGATTACTAGCCAAGAATAAACAAGAGAATCGGTTGAAGATTGCTGAAAACGGAGCTGTGAAACCGTTGATTTCATTGATTTCATCATCAGATTTACAACTGCAGGAATATGGAGTTACAGCGATTTTGAATTTGTCTCTGTGTGATGAGAATAAAGATTTGATTGCTAATTCAGGTGCTATTAAGCCGTTGATTAGAGCATTAAGAATGGGTACACCAACAGCTAGAGAGAATTCAGCATGTGCTTTACTTCGATTATCACAAATTGAAGATAACAAAATCACAATCGGATGATCAGGAGTTGTTCCTTATTTAGTTCATTTATTAGAAAATGGTGGTTTCCGTGGGAAAAAAGATGCATCAACGGATTTATTTACACTGTGTTCGTTGAAAGAGAATAAAATCAGAGCAATTCAATCTGGTATTATGAAACCACTAGTGGAATTAATGGCAGATTTTGGTTCAGGTATGGTTGACAAAGCTGCTTTTGTGTTGAACTTATTGGTTTCAATACCAGAAGGTAAAACCGCTATTGTTGAAGAAGGTGGTATTCCAGTCTTAGTTGAAATCGTTGAAGTTGGTTTACAACGGCAGAAAGAAATCGCTGCCGTAATCTTTCTACAGATCTGTGAGGACAGTATGGTTTATCGCACTATGGTTGCTCGTGAAGGTGCAATCCCACCTTTAATTGATTTATCACAGTCCGACACCACTAAAGCTAAACAAAAGGTTAGTCTCCTAAAAATCCTCATTTTTCCGTTTATGGGGTTCCGGTTTTCTGTTAATTTTCGCCGGTTTTCCGTTAAACCTTCGTTTTCATAATTAAAATAAAAAAATACTAATTTTTGCATGTTTGTTTCAGTTTGTTTATATTGCTTAGTTATGATGACATTTTGGTCGTGAAACACTCATCGGAACAATAATCTCAAGGTCTATTATTTAGTATTTAGAATGGTATTTCTATTTTTTGGATCAACTATGGTTGTTGATCCATATATTTTGGATAAACTATGGTTGTTGATCCAACTGCAATGGATAAACATCCACTGTTGATCCAACTGAAATGGATAAACATCCATTGTTGATTCAACTGAGATTGGTTTTGAAGCTGGTCTTGGAGTTGTTGGTGTTTATGAAGCTACAGGTAATGAAATATGGTGGTTATCTGGGTTGAAGCAGGTACTGATATTGGATCAACTACTGTTGTTGATCCATATATATTGGATCAACTATGGTTGTTGATCCATATATATGGGATCAACTACTGTTGTTGATCCATATATATTGGATCAACTATGGTTGTTGATCCATATATATGGGATCAACTACTGTTGTTGATCCTTTGAACTCGTGTTTTGTAGTTTAAATCATATAAATTTGTTCCAATGTTGAACTTGTGGTGCAATGGTAGCATGATTGACTCCATGTCAGATGATGCGTGTTCGACTCACGTCAAGTTCACTCCATTTTACATGGATCAACTATCATTATTGATCCAATTTTCATGGATCAACATCCATTGTTGATCCACTAAAATTGGATCAACTTCCACTGTTGATCCTTTTTTCTTGGATAAACTAGATAAACTTTCTATTTGTTGATGGTTATGTTGGTGGATATGAAACTGCAGCTGATGAAGTGGTAGCATTTTTCCATCAGCATGGATAAACATCCATTGTTGATCCAACTAAAATGGATCAACTACTTTTTGTTGATACAAAAAAATTTGAACCGACAGCGGTGGTGATGGTGGTGGCAGCAGCGGCGGCGGTGGTAGCGGCGGCGGCGGTGGTGGTGGTGGTGGCGGCGGTGGTGGCGGCGATGAATTTGTGGTGGTGGCGGCAACAGACTAGTGGTGGAGGAGGACTAGTGGTGGTGTAATGGTGGCGGTGAAGGAGTGGTGGTGGAATATTGGTGGTGGTGGTGGTTGGTATGTGGTGGTTGTTGAACGGTGGTGGTGGTGGTGGTGATAGTGGTGGTGGTGAAGTGGTAGAGGAAAAATTTGTTGTATTTTGAAATAAAGAAAAATATTATATGAGTGAGGGTATTAAGGTAATCTAATATTAAATGGATAAGGTTATAAAAAAGGAGGGACATATTTATTATTGCATAAGGATATATTTGTAGGGAGTTAAAAGTAGGGACATATAATTAATATACCCTTATTGATTCACCTAGAATGGAGCATGTAGCAACAATCCCTAAATATTCTGTGAATCTCAGCATTACCAATTAATGCATAAAACGCCTTGTATTTCATGTGTTGTTCCCAGCAGAACCCTTATTGTTGGAGCGGCATGATGGTTGATTGTTACTCTCAGCAGAGTAACATGAATATCCAAGTATCAACAATAAAGCATGCACGAAATACCCGTATAGGCTATACCATTCTCTGACTGACCATATCAGTCTCAGAAACAATCACGACCATCCAACTTCACTAGCATGATTGGATGGCCCAGATCGAATCCATAGCCCTCAAGCAGGTATTGGAGTATTCACCACCGACCCAATGCAGTCCCCGCATGGTCGGCCGCCCCAAGAGGGAAGCATAGCTTACCAGTTCATCCAGCCATAATAGCATGGACGTGAAACCTTAAGCTAGGGTTACGACACTTTACATGTGTCGCAAATCGATCACAAACGTCCATCTTCGCAGGCATAGATGGAGGGTATAGATGTAGATTCAAAGGGCCCAAATCATGTCAACACAAACACCATGGGCCCACCTGCATACCTGACCGATCGGTCAAGACCAACTATGTTTGGTCTTCACAATTCGTGCGCCCAAACAAGGAGTGACACACGGCTGACAAAACCCTAACTGGGGTTTGCGGCATCATCCATGTGTTGCAAAATCATCTCAAGCATCCATCTTCACATGCTTGAATGGAAGGCAAAGATGAAACTTCAGGGGAGGCCGAACATGCTAGCATGACCACCGTGGGCCCGGCTTCATGTCCGACCGATCATCCAAAGTCGGCCTTGATCAGGCGCCTCAGTTTGCGCGCCTAAAAGTGGTGTGTCACGCTGCCTTAACAAATCCTTTGCGACATAGGATTTTTGTTGACATCTAATCTTGACCACTCGTCTTTGCCGGCCAAATTGAGTGGTCTAGATCAGACCTTTGCGAGTTAAGCAAGCATGGGCGTAAACACCAGCGTGCCACCTCCTTGCAAGACTAATCGGTCCCTCTAGAAACGCTCCCTAAGCTTGAATTCGTTCGATCTGAAAGTGGCAGCTTGCGTACCTCCTAAACCCTAATCCAACGGTCGCAGATTAGGGTCGCAAGCCATCTCATCCGTATAACTTCACTAGCTTGGACGGATAGCCTAGAATGGGAATCAGGCGACAAGTGAGATATCAACGTGATCACCATCCGCCACTCTTCCACATAATGTGATCGGCTAAGGCATGGTTCGCCCATGCAGCCTCCAAACGGTCACTCGAAGTAGGTAGGGCATGATGCTCAACATTGATGCTTCATACATGTTGAATACATTCGGTGCATAACTTGCATAGATTACACTCATTACTTCACAAGTATCGACTTTCTAAATAACTTAGTTATTTAACCTAGCATCACATGCTACATTCTGTGGGTCCCATGCTCCACACACTCGAGACATCAATCATGTCACAAACTGGGGGATACATACTTGGGTATTGGTTTGGCGGTTTACGGCGTGCAGCGTGCAACGAGCCATCACAAGAACGTGTCAGGAAGACATGGGCGGTTAGTGATGATGTGAGAAGTGGGCGAGACTAATCGTGTGACACTAACACACAACTCTACTACTCCATCACTCCACTTCCTCCACTTCCTACGAGAGACGTGAATGAGTCTCAAATGACTTGTATAAATAGGTTCCCCTCCTTATTTCCAAAACAGAAACCAAGTGTTAATACGAAACGTATTCAAACACCCAGAGACTGCTTGCATTAATCGTAAGCCTGCTCACCCTTCTGTTACAAGTCATAAACAAGCCTACACCTTCGCAATCTCAACACCTTCTTCGCTTCCCTCCCTAAGATCAACCCCATATCCTTCACTTTGTGACCGAAACAATTCTGGAACGACCATTTCTTAGTTTAGGACAGAATTGTATAGATTGATCTCTTAAATCAAAAGCACTCCCGTGCAGTGCATTTGTTTAGGGTTTAGATTCATTTCTCATCCACACACCCCAAATTACCAAAACCGGCAGAAATAGTTTTCACCTATAAACAGCGTGCCTTTTTCATGCACGTGATTTTCAAACATGGGTTTATGTTGTTAATGGCTATGATCCTCTAATGGTTACAATAGACGGTGTCTCTATTGCGAAGGATATTGGTATATATGAACCTATAGAGATTCTTTCTGCAAAGGAAAATTCTGATGGTTTAAATGCTATCATACATGATATTTCCCTAGATCTTCAGCACCATGTGACTACATGTACTAAGTCTAAAGATGCCTGTGATATCCTAGAAACTGTATTTGAAGGAAATTACTCTGAGAAAGAAGCTAGGATTTAAAACCTATGTTCTGAATAGGAAAACTGTCGTATGGCTGATGAGGATTCATTTGATGAGTTTAATCACAAAGTGTCTGAAATTGTTAATGCATCCTTTGCATTGGGTAAGACTATTCCTGAAAAGGACATTGTGATGCAAATTCTCAGATCATTTCCAACCAATTACGATTCTAAGAAACATGTCATCGTTGAAGGAAATAATCTTAATACCTTATCCAGAAATACTCTGGTTGGGAAGTTAAGATCTTTGATCATGAGCATGTATCCAAATCAGGAAAGGATATTTCTTTCAAAGCACAAAAGAACACTAAATTACTTGACAAAAGTAAAAGTGTTGGCATCCCTGAAGATGATTCTTCTGGGACTGATTCATCGGATGAAGATCTTGACAAGTCAGTCTTTTTTATCACAAGATAGTATGGAGATCTTCTTTTGAAAAAAAGTAAACGATTCACCAGAGATAAACCTAAGTCATCAGTTAAACCCCATAATCGTGTTCCTCCTAAAAATAGGGATACTGACGATACTGATGACTAGGATATACCATAGTGCTTCAAGTATAAAGGTTTTGGTCATTTTGCAAATGAGTGCCCAACTCGTAGAAAATACACTGGAAACAAAGGTCTTGCTGCAACTCTTGATGAAATGTCTGATCACTATGATTCTAATGAAGTCGAAAAATCAAGTGTTTCCCTCCTCTATGAAAATATTGGTTTTGATAATTGTTGCAATACGTATATCAACCTCGATATTCTTCCGGGAGAAACTTCAACCACTTTGGAGGATAAAATGGATTTTTCTCTATCTTTAGAAAAATCTAATTCTAATATTCAAATACTAGTTTTTGTCTAGAAACTTGCTCCACGATAGTGTATGAACCGTCATCCACATTGGCATGTTATTCTTGTACTTTTTCGGGCCATGAACTCTCTAAGTGCTACAAGTACAAACATAAAATAAGATATGTCAATAAACTTCAATGGAGAGAAAATCGATTAGCAAACAAGCTCAAACTTGTTCAGAATTCGTCTGAGGTATGTTATCTCATCTCTTCTCCAAAGAAGTTAATCTCCAAAGAAAAGATTAGACCACTCGAGAAAAAAATACGGTCTAAATAATATGAGAAACATGGTTCTAAGAATTCCATTCAACAAGGCTATGGTGGACAAATTATTGTTCATCCCAGTACAACTTAATTGTGTTGATTGTGTATCTTGTCTCAAGTGCCTGATTCAAAAGATACAAGAAAGTTGCACAATTCAGGCTTTAGAAAGAAAAAAATATTTGTTTTTTTGATTTTGTTCTTTTTTTCGAAAATAAGTTTTACTTTCATTTAATTTCCAAATTCAGACAAGAAACTAGTCGGAAGCCTAGCAACAAGCTGGACTCCAACTCCTTTTTGAACTACCACACTTAACCTATGAAAAAGGAAATCACCTACACGCACGTTAGCATCATGACTAGCAATATAGTTGCGGAGCCGCTGAACGAAGTCTGTTGTTCCGTCCCCAAATTCACCTAGAGTAGTGAAAGCCAAAGCACCAAATCCATATCCTTGTGCAGCGCATTTTTCAAAATACTTGGTATTTTTGCGACTGACAGCATCCTTGATAGCCTGCCCCCCTTCCAAAGTACGACCATTACTTAGGGTTGATATTGAAAGTAGTTCTTTTTCGCCTGCTTGGAAATTTTCCATCTTTTCATATCTAATTGATATTGAAAGTAGTTTCCCTGTTTGAACAATAAAAGAGGGTTAAATTCAATAATGCTACATTTTTTTTAGGGTTGTGTGTACGTGAATCCTTTTAGGTGTGTAAAGGTTCTGTAACTGATGAGTGCCAAATATTGCATATTTCTACACCTTTTTATTGGAATTTAACTCATCTTTTGCGCTTTAAAATCATATGTTATCCCAAATTCTGTATTTTCATTATTTTCAAGAATAAATTCATGTACTAATTAACTTTGTGTTTTTAGGTACAAAATAAAGCTTGGATGATTTGATAAGCCAAAGAGCAGAAGAACGGTGACTAGCGACTATGGAAGAGAAGTTGCAATCCGTGTGCAAATCATGGGCTTGGTAGAGAACCCAAGAACCAAGATCCTATACCCAAACCCGTTTCCATCTAGAGCCGTTAGATTTAATGTAGCTAAGCATCCAACGGCTTCTTCAATCGATGCATCAACATTTGTTGCGCCTGCCTAACACCCTAGACGCGTATCTCCTTCCTTAACCGAGCAGAAATCCAAACACTCCTCTTCATTTCTTCTTTCACTCTCAACAAAAACCAGTACCCTCTTCCTTCCATTCCCGACCATTTTTGCAGAGACAAAAACCAGCACCTTCCATTCCCGACCACCTCTGAAGCACAACCACCTTCTTCGCCTCCTAGAAGCTAGGTTTGAGATAGGTGGAGTTAGGGTTTCTTAAACAGTGGGGGGACATGAAAATCAGGCTTGTAGAGCATAAATAGCAGAGGGGACAACTAATTCAGATGTTTTGGTGAGTGGGTTTTCATTTAATTTTAAAATTAAAGGTGAATGGAGAGAATTGTGTATAAATGGAGAGGGCAGTGTGATGTAAAACTCATGCCGGGATTAGCCGGTGCACCAAGCTATAGTTTGTGTTTGTTTTCAGTATTTGTATCATGTTCTAATTTCATATCTAGGGTTTAGATGAAACCCTGACTCTATGTTATGTTATTCATACTGTTTATGTTACTATTGAATGCTTAATTTTTTCTCAGATAAATTCAATCTTAGTACTTCAATGCTTTGCTCTCACAGTGTATGCCATGTATCTATTGTAGTTAGGATAAAACCGTGTTGATTGTGCTTCAGCTCATGCCTTAGATATTGTTGTTAATCCCTTGACTAGTTGTGCTTAATTAGATAGTTAGTGCTCCGGATTGATACTTTAGCTGCTATTGGACTATCTATTGGTGAAACACCTTAGGTGAGTGATAGAATTGACACTTCTTCCTTATCTGTTACAAGGACAAGAGTAATAAAACTAGTTGAATACATAGCATGAGTTAGTGGTGGATTTGACAATCCTAGTGCCTTTATTCTCAGTCTTAACCTCTTTGTTATTGCTTCTTTATTTTACTGTCATAATCTTCATCAACATCTTGTCGTATCGACACAAAACCCTATTTTGTGTTACTCTCTTGTTTGAATCAGTATAGTAAGACCATAGCTTCAAATCTACACCCTTCTTGTCTCTGTGGGATCGACCTGTATTTGCCATGTCTACCATAGACGTTTTGTACTTGCAGTTTGACATAGTCGTAGGCATGTTTATAAGCCTACCAAGTTTTTGGCGCCGTTGTCGGGGACTCGGTAGCGGTGTGATTGTTTCTTTGGTTACCATCTTACTGATCTCAGATGAAATTTTGTACATACTTGTTTCAGTTTTAGAGTATAGTTTTTTTTTAACTTAATCAATTCTGCCATCTGTCTATAATTTTCAACTCATCTGTGTGACTTTGTTCTGTAGTTTAATAGCTACAAGAGCAGCTGTAGTTTTTCTTTTAACATCTGCCACTTTGTTTTCCTGCATCTCATATCAAAAAAATAAATAAAAATCAGTTGTTTTCCTTTACTTTCTTAGCTTATTTTTCCTTAGTCTTTTTGTTAAGATAAGCATCTCTGCATCATTAGCATAACTTAGCTGCTAAATCCATTTGTTCATCTTACATCTAGTTTAGTTATCTACTTCTGCAACTAAACTCATTCTGCAGATTTTGTTTGAAATTATGTAGCTCAGTTGTAGTTTGTTGGGAATTTTTAATCATACTACCATCTGTGGAAATCATCATCTAGTTTGCTAGTGAACCACCAGTTAGAACTTTCTGTGACTATAGCTTTCATTACTCCATTGTCATATGCATAACTGCATCTAGTTAGGACAGCTGAAACTATGTATATACTTGTTTAGAATTTACATTTCCTGTTAGAATATAACTTAGCTGTAACTTTTATTTTCAGTTTCATTGCATATATCCATCTTGTTTTAGCTTCACCTGCATCATTATATCATATCATATCATATCTAGTTTTAGTTGTCTGCATATATTCCTAACCTCATTTTGTATCTTAAATTGTAAATCTATTAGTTTGTTTGTTGTTAGACCATAAGCTGTAATTGTTCATCATTGCTGCATCTGTGTATATTTTGGTTGCCTACTTCATTATCCTGTATCTTTTTCAGTTTCATAGCATATTTGCATCTCAGTACTTGTGTTAGTTGTAACTAGTATCAGTCCATTCTTGCATCATAGTTCTGAAAGTTTCCTTAGCATATTTTTTAGTTTTTCTTCTTGTTTTTCTTTCTCATTTCATTGGATTACTACAATTTGTGGCATGTTGTTGCATTCATAGCTTAGTTTTGTAGCATTTTAGCGGTAGGTTTTCATTTGCATTCTTGCATCTTATTTCAGTTAGGATACTTGCTTCTCAGTATAGTATAATTTGTAGCTTAATTTGTGCATTTGTCTGTAATTCATAGTTTAACTGTCTTAAATCCATCTGTATAAACTGCTCCATTAGCATAGTCATAGTCAATTGCATCTGGTCAAGTTTCTTTCAGTTTTGGTACCTGCATCTAGGGAACTTAGATGCATATTTATACTCATGTAGTTCAGTCCATGCACCCTGTTCTGTAGTTGTTGTTCTTCCATTTTTAAAAATTCTGTTAGATATCTGCATCTATTGTCTTGTAGTGTAACTGATTGTAACTTTCTCCATACCAAGCTTTCTATCTTTACATGATGTAACCTTGCAAGTTTCATATCCTGTAAAATACCTTTTCTGAGTAGTGTTAAAAGTTGTGAAGCATTTGTTCATTGTTATTGTGTTAGCATAACTTAGATATAGGTCAGGGAATATGTAACCGTAGCTTAGCTCTGTAAAATCTTAGTGATAATAATAGCTTTAGTTTTTAAACTTCAACCATTCTGCATTCAAGTTCATATCTGCATTTCTTTTTCAGTTTACTTGCATTATGTTTTACTGCATTCTCATACCAGCATCATTGTCTTGTAAGATAACCTTAGTCTTATATTTTGTTTAGCATATCAGGTCTTTAGTTGTTTTTCAGTTTCTAGTTCACATCATTTGAGCTCCTGTAACTTTTAGTCTATTGTAATGCTAAAGCTTGTAAGTCATCTTGTTCGTAGCTGTATATAAATCAGTCAGTTTCATTTAGTTGTCTTTACCTTAGTGGTTGTAGTTAAGTCCTGTATATATTTATTTGAATTTTTTTTTTCAGTCACGGATAGTATAACTAAGTTGATTAGCTTTTGCACTCTGTAACTTTCTAGCTTGTTGTTATAAGTGTCTGTGAATATTGGCATAACTTAGTTTTCAAACTGTATCTTAGCCTTGTATTGTTAACTGTAGTTTTTTATCTTCTATTATTCTATTGATTAGGCTAGCTGCATCTTTTTATTTTTGCATCTTGTTTAGATTAAAGCTTTCATCAATTAGTATAATCTGTAACTTCCCTTTTGTAGTTGCAGGAATTCCCACACTACACCCTATTCAAGAATTTATCGATATTTATGACATAATTTGAAGATTAAAGACACTTTTTCATTAATTTGTTCTGAAGAAATTACAGAAATCAAGAACACAGAACACTTGATGAAAGATTTTCTCTCTCCTAAAAACTTTCCTAGAATTCAAAAATTCCTCTCTCCTCTGGAACTATTCATCTCCTTTATATAGGTATTTACATAGTGGATTACAGCTCATTTACAGCTAAGATTCCCTTCAATTTCGGATCTGAGTTCTTGCGATAAATCGCAGTTAGCACCGCCTTTATATTTCGCAGGTTTTATTGATATATCGCAGACATGTCACACTTTCTTCATGTTTCCGTCGTTTTCAGTTATTACGTCATTGTTTGAGTCATCTTTGGGTGTTTCGCAGAATATCATTGATGTATCGCAGAACAGTCGTTTACTATCGATGTATCGCAAGATCTTGTTGTTTATTTGTCAGGAATATTGTTGTGACAATATTCTGATCCTACATCTTGCCTCTTCTCATATCTTTTCTGCGAAGAAGATAAAGATCATGAGAATTTAATCTTCTTGATTAATCGCAACTCCTTGTCTTTTCATATTCCCTGCATTCTGACACATCTCTGCATCCATCGCTAGATATTCGACGCGTGTTTTTTCTCCCATTTATCTCTTGACACGTCTTTTTTCAACCGTTGAATTCTGACCATTCATATCCTTTCTTCATTAAATGCATTGATGTTCTCGAGAATCTCCTTTTCTTATAAATATTTTCTTCGCTAATTTCCCCCTCTTCTTTTTACTCTCTCTTTTATTTCTTCTCTGCAACTCTTCTGTTCTTCATCTTCTTCCGCAAATTCCGGATCTATTACTATTTTAATTTTATTTCTTTATTCTTCTTCATCCAAATCATCGTTCCCATACTAAAAAATGGCTCCTGCTAAAAAATTAGGTCAATTCACTCTTAAAAAACACCAGCAGAAACTTCAATCCTTAGGTTTCACACTTTTTGAGATTCCTGATCAATCTTCTGACTTGATCTCTCCATTGATCTAGCTTCGTGGTTTCCTTCTTCTAACAAGAAGATCCTTGTTTCGCTAGGTCAATTAGAAGCTGGCCTTCCTATTCCTCTTTATAACCCAGATCTCCCTCTTTTTTATGAGATTATTTCTCATGTTAAATTTTCGTGAGCAATCTGCCAATTAAGTGGAGATTGTATTCGTCTCATTCTTGAATATGCCTCCCGTGGAGCTGGTAAAGGATCCATTTATCCTGATCTCGAAACATCTGATTTTGAAAATATCCCAATTATTGCAAAAAAATATACCGTGGAGAATTTCTTTGCGAATTATCAAGTGATTCCAATGAAAAAAGAAAGCACGTGTTGGGCTGTTCGTTTGAATAGGGATAAAAAAGTTGCGAAGGATAAAATTCTTATGCAAGATATAGACTATCATTCCACAAGAAACAATGGTCCACGCTTCTCCAAGGATGATAAATGGTGCAGATTTCCTCTCCTCATTGAAGGTCCATATATTTCTGGTACTCTTAACCTCCCTGCGAATCATGCATATCTTGCGTCTTATCATCCTTGGGTTTTTAATTGGCCTGAAAAGGATTCTGAGGTATATCTCGCGAAGTTAATTATTATTCGCAGATTTAGATAAGTATATTATTCTTATTAATTATTTAATTATCTTTCATCAGATTGGAAAAATGAAGGCTAGCTACGCCAATACTGGGAATCCCAATCTCCTAAAAGTTTTGAAAACCTTCACAGATGAAGTAAGAAACATTCTTTTATAATTTTTAACAATATATTGTTGCCTCTGTTTCTTATCTTTATGTGTGATTGTTTTCAAGGAAATTCCTTTTGTCGCGGTTGTTGAAGCCAAAGATAAAGGCAAAAGAGTATTAACTTCAAATGAAAGCTCTGGTACTTCTCCTCGCCGTAACAAAGATCAAACCACAGATGATCCTCCAGAGAAGAGAATAAAAACTCAACCACTTCTTCCACTTAAAGAGATTCCTATTATCGCTGAAAAAGATAAAGAATTTGAAGAAAATGATGGGGTAAACCATGATGTCACTGTGGGTACTTCAACACGTTTTTCTTCACAAGAATTATATCTGCGATGGGTATCTCTCGACCTGAGACTCCAATGGATCAATTATCAAATATTTTTAGAAACCCGATGCAAGGTGTTGGTGAGGATGACATCGCTCGTACTTGCGATTATCTCTCGAAAATCTGCGATGCTTCGATCTTAACTAATAATAAAGATCTCAAAGGAGTTTCCAGATTTATCGACTCAAGTTTTCTTCACGCGTTAACTTCGCTGGTATGCCCCTTTCCTTTGTTTTTCTTATAGTAAATTTTACATTTATTATAAGTATCAAAGATCTTTTACTTATCTTCACTCATTTTCTCTTTTATGTCGCAGACTGCTAGAGCTTCTTTTTCTGTTGCTTCAGAACTAGAAAACAGATTATCAACATCGCAGAAAAGGCTTACTGATTCACAATCTGAATCTGCGACTCTTCGCGAGAAAAATAAACAATATGAAGCTGAAATAGCCCTTCTCCGCGAAAAATGTAAACAATTGGAAGTATCTGGGAACACTGAGCTCCTTAACAAAAATAAATCTCTTGAAGTAGAAATTGAAGTTCTTCAACAGAAATTAGTTGACAAGGAGAAGTTCTGCAAACAAGTTATTGGTATAAATCTTTTTTCTCTTTAATTTTTTTTTTTTTTTTACTTTTCTTTATTCTTGCAACTTTAGCTTATTTGAGCAACCATTTTGCAGATGCCTATAATCTTACTGATGAAGCTCTTATTCTCAATTCTTTTGATGAACCCATAGATGAAACCACTCTTCTTCAGCGTCTTAATGACGCTTTAAATAATTATTCTGACGATAAAATTAATACTTTGTCTCTTGATGAGCTTAAACATCATGTTTCCCTTATGAGAATGGACTATAGATCTACCTTGAGTATGTCCAATAGCTTAAAAACTTGCAGAGATGAATTTAGAGAAAAAATCAAAGTCTTAAAATCCAAGAAGAGTGAACTTGAGAAGGATAAAGAACGCATTACTCTTCAAGGCGCTGAAGCTCTATCAAAATTTCACAATACCCTTGTTGATACTGAGATTGACAGAGATAGACTTAAGGATGAAAATATTAAACTTCTTAAGAGAGAAAAACAAATCCGTTCCCATCTTCTCATTCAAAATGATGATGAATTCGCATGGGCTGCGACAATTCTCGATAATACTAGGAAAAACTTAGCAATAGATGTCAGTCTTCATATCGAGCAAGCAACCTTGATACAAGAAATGATTCATGAAAGAGAAGGTTATTTATTGCTCCTCTAACATCTTTATATTTTTTGTAGATTGTTGATAAATTTCTAACTTGTTATTGTATCATCGCAGAATCTGAAGAAAAACACTCTACAAGAATAGCAGAACTTGAAGAAGAAAAAAGTAGTCTTGCGAATAATCTGGCTTCCCGCAATGATAAAATCACTAGACTGCGAAAGAAAATAAAGATATCCAACTCCAATTTGCGTAGTAACCTTCTCACCGTTCGTAATAATTCTATTGAGAAAGTATGCAAAGATAATGATCTTCCTCTTAGTCTATATCCTTTCCTCTTGGAAAATATCCCAGCCAGTTCTTAAGTACCAGTTATTTCTGACAGTGAGGCTGATATAAATGAGAATGAAAGCGAAGATGAAGAAGAAACTGATGATGAAGATAATGAAGACGAAGATGAAGATAATGGTGAAGATAAATATCAATAGTTTTGCTGCTTCTTTTTGATCTTCTCCTGTATTTTTCTCTTTCTTTCTTGCGATAATTATCTGCGACGAATTGTATCATTCTTTCTGCAAGATACTTGTAACTCCTGATGTTCTTCAATATATATAAATTCATTTTTTGCCTCTATCTGTCTGTTTTTTATATGAATTTATCATATAATGATGAATAACAATATTTATTGTTCTTATACATCGTTCCCATATTTGCCTCTTGTTATTAATCTGCAATATGATAAATAAATCACCGCAAATTTTTTCTGCGACATAATTTCTCTTGTGGTCTTATTTCGCCTTCCTATTTAAAGGTCTTATTATGACACTTTTATGCGACAAGATCGCAGGACATTCTTACTTTACATGTAATAATCCATTGATCTTGTCTTACCATTATTTTAATTTCTGCAACAATATGATAAATCTAATCCATCTTGTGATATTAATCTCTCTTTGATTTTTAAGAGTTATGACATTGTCGTCTTTGCGATTTGCGAGTTATTTCCTCTTATTATTGATTTCATTTATCTCATATTTTGATCTTATCGCAAAAACCCATTGATCTCATCTTAACATTTCTCTTTAGGCTTTTTGTCCAGTCATGCGGCAATATGATGGGCCTAAATACTCTTGCGAATATAAAGTCCCATGACATTGTTGTCTCTGTCACGTGACAATATGACGGGCCTAAATATTTTTACAAATATAAAGCCCCATGACATTGCCGTCTTTTTTGATACACAGCTCCCTAATGGAGGGTATCGCCCTTATCTCTCCCCCCGGTTGCCCCTTCAAGTATTATACATCGGCCATACAAGACTATCACTATCCCATCCGGTTCTGCCAACAACCAGTTGTTTTCGCAGCCTTGTCCTTTATGCCTTATATGGATTATAGTTACAAGAATGCACCCTAAGTGGGGTTTTCTTCGGGCCGAACACATCGTAAGCCAAGACTTTCCATGGATGGACAGGGTAGGTTCATCCATCCCGGGCACCCACAGCTCAACCGTGTACCTCGGCGCCTTGATCATACGTTGCATTCCTTAGGAGAAACTCTCGGGCTCCCAACCAGGGTATAACCTTATATAATTGGGAATCCAAGTTATCTCTCCCGGATGGATTTTCTATAATCCCAAATCTCCATGACTAGGTTCCAGCAGCGGTATAGCCTTTCCCATACCCATGCAAAGAGATACCCCCCTTATGACGCACTTTAAGGACATTGCCTCTTACGGAATAGAATCCGCGAACTAAGGTGTACGCCATAAAAGTTCGTCCCATTCTTATATATTTTTAGGCGATTTACGCCCTTCTTATGCATTTGCATTAAAAATTCTTATATGATTAGAAATCATCATCTTTTTCTATTTTAATAGAAAAATTCTCATTTTTGAGCAGAGTTTTTCTTTCAATTCTCACAACAGAGTTTTTCATTTGTTCGTAATATGATATTGTTGCACTTCTTTTCTTTTGTGTCGAATGATTATTCGCAATTTCTTTTTACTTATTTATCTTATACTTGTTTGTTCTCCTGCGAAGAATGAAGGTTTCTACTTTTCCCCATCTTTGTATGATTAATCGCCATTGAATCTTTTAGGACAAAATTATTATTGAAGTATATCCTTTCCCCGCAACTCTATATTGTCCACCATCAATTTCTCAGCTCTCTGATTTTGCCTCCTGTTATGTTGCCAATTACGATTTCGGGCATTCCTTTCTTCGCAAGTATTGATGTCAACTTCATAACACTTTTTGCCTTCAAACCAATCACCTTTAATTATCCCAATACCATGAGGATGTGGAAACTTTATGCATTGATGATATGTTGATGCTATACCCAAGATCCCATGGAGCCATGGTCTTCCAATTAAGGCATTGTAAGGAGATTCTATATCTACTACACAAAATTTGATTTTTGAAGATATCTTGTTCAACGAAATTTCCATAGTAATTTCTCCTTTTGGCTTGTTTGCAGTGCCATTAAAACCATAGATCTTGTAAGTTCAAGGGATTAACTCATCATCTCTTCCACCCATTGTGCGATATGTATGATAAAATAAAATTTCTACTGAGCTACCAGTATCAATTAAAATTTTATCTATTGCCCAAGAATCATTTGTTGCGTCATCATCATCTTCTTCTCCTTCTTCTCTGTATTTTGGATTTATCTCTAGCTTCACCACCAATGGGTTGTCATGCATCTTCCCAGGTTCTGGTATTTCTTCCGCAGTAAAAGAAATAACTTGTTTCTGCCATTCTTCTAACGGAGAAATCTTTGCAATATTCATCACCTCTCTTCCCTCTATATCCCTTGCAAATACTCTGCTTAGCACATTGTCATGGAAATCTTCTATCGTTTTCTGCGAATGTACAATTGAATTGCAAAATATATTTTTTGCTGTAGTTCCTACTTCAATGACAAATGTTTCGGCTTCTTTTGCAACATTAACTCTGCGAATTTCTGGTGCTTGCGGCAATTGCTGCGGTTGTAAATATCTTGCTAGAAAATGATTTAATTTCCCCTGTTCAATCATTCGCAAAATAATTCTTTTTACATTTATACAATTATGCACAGAGTGGCCATGAAAATGATGATAAGGACAGAACTCTTGATTTTGGTTGTTAGAATGTGGTTCTTTCCCCATGTTCCAGGGTGAGGGTATGTTCTCCATCAGAATAATCGCTTCCCAAATCTTGTCTATTCCGGTGTTTAAAGGTGGCAATTTAATGTCTTCCCACATATTCCTCTGACCTCTTTGCTCTCTTGAATAATTCTGCCTCTGTCCACCATAAGTCTCCTGCGGTTGATCAAACATTGGGACCTTATTATTGTTATTGCGATAAAAATTTCTCTCCTTTTCCAATTCCTCCTGATCTCTACTCCCCATTGCTACTATCTTATGTTGATTATCAGTCTCCATTTTCTCTCGCGGGTTTTGAGAAGTACTTGCTACTGTATTAATCATCCTTGGTAATAAACTTCCATTTGCTGCGGCTAAATTTGTGCATGTGTGAATTGGATAGGACTCCATCTCATTTTGTTTTTCCTCCAAAGCAATATATTCTTCCTGCAATTCTCGCAGTTCTGTCATGGTAATTGTGTTTTTAACTATGAAGACCTGGATATATAATAGATTCGTCGCAAACATAGCATTTATGAAGGATAAGATGAGATATCTTTCATCCACTCTTCCTGCCATTTCACTACACATTGTCCTCCATCTTATCGTTAAGTGCTTTAAACTCTCACCAACTCTCTGTTTCAATCCAAACACATCTTCAATCCCAGGTCGCGTAAAGTTATTGCTGATGTATGCTCCTAAGAAAGTAGTTTGCAAATGCATGAACGAAATTATTATATTCTTTGTAAGACTTTCGAACCACTTCAATGCTTCGCCAGTCAAACTTGACGCAAAATATTTGCACAAAACGACGTCATGATTCTCCCATTGTAGAATACATCGAATATAAGATTTGATATGTTGGACATCACACGTTTTCCCATCAAATATACTGGTCAACACAGGTAAATTACATTTTGGAGGTATCCCTCCTAATTGTACCTCTTGAGTAAATGGAGTTTTCGCAGCTTCCTCGATTGCCTCATCAAGTTGTCTTCTTCCTCCTTTTCTTCTGTTATTTATCATTCCTCTCATTTCTGCTAATTCTCACAAGATTTGTTCATTTCTATCAGAATTTTTCTCCATTGGCCTTTTCAACGCAACCTCTCTTCGTCTGCGTTCATGTCTTTCTTGTCTTGCGATGTTTCGCGCTTCTTCTCCAACATCTTGATTTTGCCTTCTTCTACGATTTTCTTCTTCTTGCAAGTTAATTTTCCTTTCATTCTCTTCCCCGCGAATTTCCTCATCCCTTATTGTTTCTCTTCGTTGCCTTTCCATGTCTCTACGAATTCTCTCATATTCCTCATTGAGATTATCATTATTACGATTTTGCGCACGTCGTCGTTCTCGATTATCATGATTATTCTGACGCAACGCTATTTGAATTTCTTGTTCTTCTACTTCTGCTCACAATCTCTCTCTTTCTCCTGCTAAATGTACTTGCTCAATATAATGCCTTTCAATATCATCTTCGATTATTCTGCGATTTCTTCGAATCTCTTCATCACGTAACATTCTCCTTCTCTCTTCTTGATTTTCTCCCTCATCCTGATTATGTCTAATGTCTAAAGTTTCACCGCGTGGAATGTAACGATTATTTATCACATTCTCGCCAATATTTTGTATAGGGAGGTTTTGTCTTGTTTCTTCTCTATATGATCTTGAAATTGATCTCATGCTACTACTTGATCTTCTATTTTGCAGCCTCAAATTTTCCATTCTTAATTCATGATTTTTCCTTGTAAGATTGGAACGTTCTTCTGCCTATAATCTTCTTTCTTCCTGTATCCTTTGTCTCAAATCATCTACTACTTCATGTCCTTCATGAATTAATCCTCCATCCATTTCTTAATTTCTTTCCTCTTCCTGATTTTCCGCCTCTTCTATCGAATCCGACCTCCAAGTATGCACACTCACTCTATCGTAATCCTCATTTCTATCTTGTGCTCGTGTTTGTTGATTTGGTGGTTGGATTGAATTTTCTGCTCAATTTCTAAATCTACTCCTTCCTGATCTGATCCTTAATGATCCCTCCAATTCACATGTTCCTTCCTCTGCAATTCTTTTACTTCTTCTCACTGTTGTTGGTGGTTCCGATGTATTTCTTCTCCTTCTAGCCATTTCTTCAATTCTAATAATTTCTTCAAATCTTCAAGCTGTAGTTTGAAATTTCTCAAATTGATTCCTCCCTGTTTCTGGCGCCAAAATGTAGTTGCAGGAATTCCCACACTACACCCTATTCAAGAATTTATCGATATTTATGACATAATTTGAAGATTAAAGACACTTTTTCATTAATTTGTTCTAAAGAAATTACAGAAATCAAGAACACAGAACACTTGATGAAAAATTTTCTCTCTCCTAAAAACTTTCCTAGCACTCAAAAATTCCTCTCTCCTCTGGAACTATTCATCTCATTTATATAGGTATTTACATAGTGGATTACAGCTCATGACAGCTCATTTACAACTAAGATTCCCTTCAATTTCGGATCTGAGTTCTTGCGATAAATCGCAGTTAGCACCGCCTTTATATTTCGCAGGTTTTATTGATATATCGCAGACATGTCACACTTTCTTCATGTTTCCTTCGTTTTCAGTTATTACGTCATTGTTTGAGTCATCTTTGGGTGTTTCGCAGAATATCATTGATGTATCGCAGAACAGTCGTTTACTATCGATGTATCGCAGTACTGTTGTTTATTTGTCAGGAATATTGTTGTGACAATATTTTGATCCTACACCTTTCCCTTTTATTATTTAAGTAGTTGTGGAAATTTTTAGCATACCTTAGACTTGTGGTTTTATTTCATGCAAAGTGCATATGTAGGTAATCATCTGTAGAATTTAGCATATTGCAGAGTAAGTAATTGCATTTCATCATCCTGTAATATATCTAGCATATTGTGTCAACCCCTTGTCAGTCCAAAAAAGCATAACAGCTATTCATTCCCTGTAAAATATCGCATTTCTGCACTTTGTAACTTTTCAATTTGCTGCTCGCATTCAGACTGTCCTAAACAACCAAGTGGAATAACTCATTATCATGCAGTAAATTACTCTCAATTGTTTATGCTAGTATAAATATTGGTATCTTTGCTTTAACATGCACATTTCTGGGAACTGAATCTGTTTTCTAAGTAACCAGGTACCTGAACTTTCACTGTGGAAACAAAAAGGAGGAGAAGAAAAAAGATCGAAGCAAACCTGAGTATCGTGATTAAACCACAGTGCCTGCGAAGTTGAATTCAAATCAAAGGAAAGAGAGAAAGGGAGCAGAACGCAATTTTTATTGTGGCTAAACCCTGTTGGTGTCATCCTCGAACCTCACTAAACTTTATTTCTGTATGAATGATAAACCATGATAGCCTGATACACTTGCTGCTTCACTAAGCATCATCCCACACCTGCAATTTGTGATATCCATGAGCATAATTCTATGATATCTGAGTGAATTATTTATTTGTTATCCATCAGTCGATCTCTGATCCTTTTATGCTCTGAATGTTTATGCCATGCTCAACTGAGAAACTCATTGCTTATTATAGTCACCCAGCCCATGCAGCACCTTGAGTTGGCATATGAGTCTGTGAAATTTGAATAACATATCTACTTGTGGAGTTGTTGTGCATCTCTTAGTCTCAATAAAATTTGAATCTGTAAGCATAATTCCTAGAAAAAGCATTGTTTCCCTGTATTGCAGAATTGTTTTGCTTTCTGAGTGTTATAACATGTTGATTGATGTTCTTATAATGAATGTTTGCTTGCTGAACTAGTTGATTTGCATAAACTTATCAAACCCTACAACAAAGTGCATAACCCTGTAGTAGTTGGGTAACATAACCGCTAGATGAATTATTATATCACTGTATGTCTCTCAATCTCTGTTAAACCTTGTGACTGTCCTATCTCCGATAACTCAGTCTATCACTAGAGAGATATCATGTCAGGATTTTGGTCTGCAACTGGGGATGAGAACAAATCCATTAGAGAACTTTCTTACGGACATGCTTCACATTATGAGCCTTCCACAGACCATGATGTCAATAGTTATAGGGATTATTATCGACATTTTCATAGTCCTGAGCCTCAATACTTGGACCCTAATAACTATTCACACATGTATCATCCACCACAGGGATAAAATGAACATTTTTATAATGCCCATCTCACACACTCGTCAGTTTTGGATCAGGTAGAAGCTCAATTCACAGCTTTCTCATGCAAATGCATGAGAAATCTGTCGCATCTAATTCACCTAGGAAATCTGAAAACTATGCTTGTACCTTTTGTGGTAGCTTAGGGAATCCTATTGAGAATTGCTATATTTTGCTTGATTTTAGGCAATCTAGAGAATACCATGAAAATCCAAGATACGAAACACCCACAGGTTATGAAGCTAGTAGTCATTGGGACCACAATCAATCTTTTGAAGGTTGCGATCAGTCTTTTATAGACCCTAACGACCTTGTACCCATGTATCAATCAACACAATAGGAATCTGAATAATTTTGTGTTCCCCCGACCCCTTGTATGCAATCTGTGATGGAAAATCTCAAACTCATAGAACAAAATAATGCTAGAGTTGAATTGAATTTATTGCATGATCATCCATATGGAAATTGTAGTTGCAGGAATTCCCACACTACACCCTTGTTAAGATTCTATAGAAATCTATTGGAAATTAATTAAACTTCAAAGATTTAAACGACACTTTACTATTCAAATCTCAGAAATGTTTACAGAATTGGAAGAAATCAAGATTACAAATATTCTCTTGAAGTTTCTCTCTCCTCAAGACTCTTTCAACTCTCAAAAATACATCATCCTTTTCTGGATCTATCGAGCCCTTTATATAGGGATTTACATAATGGATGACAGCTAAGTTTTCCTCCTATTTCGGATCTATTCTGCGATCTCATCGCGATTTCTACAATATTCTCTATCGCAAGAATGATGACCATCGCAGGATCAACATATTCTTCTTTTATTTCTTCCATCGTCAGTTTCTGTTTGGGTATTCTATGAAGCTCGTGAAATGTTGTAAAAGAATTGGCAGTGACGCTAGCAGAAATGTTGTTAATATCGCAGGAATAACGTTGTAGTGATATTCTAGTCCTACATCTTGCCTCTCCTCATGTCTTTTCTGCGAATAAGAGAAGATCATGAGAATTTAAAATTCCATAACTACTTATCTTTTCAGATTTCCCCGTTCTGACACGTTTCTATGTCCTTCGCCAGCTGTTTTCACGAATTCTTTCTTCCAATAAATTTTTGACACGTCTCCTCTAACCGCTACGATCTGACCACCCACGTCTTTTTTTTGCATTAATTGCCCTCATCTTCTTCGAGAGATTTCTTCTTTGAGAGATTTCTTCTTCTATAAATACTCTTCTCATTCCTTTCCTTTTTCTCTTTTACTTTCTTCTTCTTTCTCTCTGTTCCTTCTCTGCAAATTTTACTGTTCTTCCGCGAATTGCGCTTCTGTTACTGCTGTAATTTCTTTCTTCTTTTCAACCTTTTCTTTCATTCCCATACTTAAAAATGGTTGCTGCTGGTACTAGAAACTTGAAGGCCTTTAATGAAATGCGCGAGAAACTCAAAATCAAAGGTTTTAACTTGTCTTTAATTCCAGATCAGGATTCTAGATCTGAACTTTCTCTTAAATTATTTACTGATGATCAATGTTCTCGCGAAAAAATCATAGTATCGCTAGGAAAACTTTAAGCTGGTCTTCCCCTTCCTCTCTATGACCCAGAACTCCCTTTATTCTACCAAATAATATCTGACGAGAGGTTCTCGCGAGAAATATATCAACTAGGTGGAGATTGCATTAGGTTGCTACTTGAATATGATTCTCGTGGTGCTAGCAAAGGATCGCGCTATTCTGAAGATGCTCAAAATCCTCTTTACAAACATATTCCAATTAACTCTGCAGATTATACTGTAGAAAACTTTTTCAAAAATTACAAGATACTCCCTATGAAGAGGGATAACACCTGCTGGGGTGTTCGCCTGAAGAAACTCGTTGTCGATGAAGCTCTCATGCTAGATATTGATTTTCATAAGAAAACTAATCATGGCCCTCGCCATTCTAGCGATGACAAGTGGTTTATATTTCCGTTGTGTCTCGAAGGTCCTTATATTTCTGGTTCTCGCGAACTTCCCGCGAGTCTTGCAGAATATCAACCTTGGGTCTTTAATTGGCCTGAGAGATCTAAAGAGGTACTGATTCTTTTCGAATTTTCATATTATTATTATTCATTATCTTCCTTGCATTTTTATATTCTCTCTAATTATTTTGATCTTTCTCAGATTGATAGAATGAAACTCAGCTATCAATCTCTTAGGAAACCTAGCACTTTCTTGGCTTTGAAATCTTTCACGGATGAAGTAAGAAATATCTATTCATAAATTTTAACAATATATTGTTGCCCCTATTTCTTATCTTCATCTGTTCTTGCAGGAAATCGAAGAGTTAGAACCATTAATACCCGCAAAAACCAAGGAGAAATCTTTAAAAGAGAAGAAATCTAGGAAATCTTCAAAGGAGAAACCTACTGCTCCTCCCAGGGGAAAGCCTTCTGCCCCTCGTAATGAAGAATCTAGCGATCCTCCATTAAAGAAAAGGAAAACTCAATCTTCTTCTTCTTTAGTTCCTCAACTAATTCCAGAAAATCCAAGTGTTGATCTTAATAAGGATAATAATGACGAGGATTTTAATGTTAGCGGTTTTCCTTCAATAAAAAATTCTTCTGATTCTGATTCTTCAATGACTCATTTATCCAGAATTTTTAGCGATATTTCCCACAGTATAACTTGTAATGACGAGGATGAAGTTATTGACAAAACATCCCAAGCTCTCGTTAAAGTTTGCGATGCCCCTATTCTGGTGGATAATGATTCTCTCTAAGGAATCTCAAGGTCGCTGACTCCCAGTCTCTTGAATTCTCTTGGTGCCTTGGTATGTTTTCATTTTTTTCAGTTTGTTTATATATTTTCTCCATCGGTAGATCTTAATTTATATTTTTCTTTCGCAGGTTGGAAGAGCTTCTTTTGCTGTTGCTTCTGATTTAGATAAAAGATGTGTCAATGCTGAAGAGAAAGATGCTAAACTTCGCCAAGATAAAGAGAAATTAGAATCTGAAGTTATTGAGCTTCGCAAGAAGAATAAACAGCTGGAGACTGAAGCTTCAATTGAGAAGCAAAAGATTTCTGATCTGGATAGAGCTAACCAAAAACTATATGGTATGACTGATTTCCTTTCTCTCTTAATTCTTTTTACTCTATCGCAGCTTATTCAAGCGACCACTTTTAACTTGCATATATTTATGGTCTTACTGACGAGGCTATACTCTTTCAATCTTTCCCTGAACCTGTAGATGATCATACTCTTCTTGCCTGTCTTAATAATTCTTTAAGTAATTTCTCAGATGATAAGATTAAATCCCTTTCCATAGATGAACTTAGATCCAAGCTTAATCTCTTAAAAATTGAACACAGATTCAATTTAGGTTTGACTGACAAATATAAGCGCTTTTATCTTGATTCAAAGAAAGAAATAGATAGATTAAGATAGAAAAATAGCGATCTCATTGACGAGAAATATCTTGCTATCAAGAAGGGATCCAAGACCCTAGCAGACTTTCATAAAACTCTCCTTGACGTTCAAATGGACAGAGATAAACTTATCCGCGAGAATGAAGATCTTCTTGCGAGAGAGACTCAAGTTCGATCTCGTCTTCTTATTAATAGAGATGATGAGTATGATTGGGATGCGGAGGTTTTTGACAATGCCAGGAATGACTTAGGTGTAAACGTTAGCCTTCAAGTTGAACAAGCGGCCTTAATTAGAGATATGATTTCTGAAAGAGAAGGTTGTTTGATGTTCTTCTTCTCGCTATTTTCTTTTTTTTATTACTCTTCTTTATAGAATTTCTAACTTGTTGTCATATATTCTCGCAGGAGCTGAAAAAAGATATCTTGAAAGAATTGGGGAACTTGAAAATGAGAAGAATCAGCTCGCGAATACTCTTGTTTCTCGCAATAATAAATATTCACGATTGAAAGAGCAGTTTGACATTACCACCGCGAATTTCAATAGATTTCTTATTGTTGTTCGTAATAATTTCGTTGAGTTGGTCTGCAATGATCATGGAATTTCTCCTTCTATATATCCTGATCTTACAAAGGAAATCCCCGCAATAATCCCAAATCTTAACATCTCTGATAGCGAAGCTGAAGATTCTGACGAGGATGAAAACGATAATGATAATGATAATGATGAAGGAGAGAAATCTAGTGGAGGATAAGAATATGATGAGAGTGAAGATAATGATGATAATGATGAAAGGGAGAAATCTGGAGATGAAGAGAAGTCTGATCAAGAGGATGGCGATGGATCCAGCTAGTTCCTCTTTTTCCTTCTATCTTTTTTGTACACTTATTTTCCTCTTTCTGTAACATTGCTATGAGTTTCTCTAATTTTGTGAATTTCTTTTGCTTCTACCTGTACGAATTAGAAAACAGTTCTTTTTTCTACAAGTCAATCAATCAATATATTTATTATCCTTTAATTATCTATGTGCATTTATCTATGTAATTTTTTATATGATAGATGAATAATAATTTCATCATTCTCATGCATTCCCATACTTGCCTCTATTATTCATCTGCAATATGAAAAATTGATTAAAGATTAGACATTAGTGGTAAATAAAATTTTCCTTAATATTTGCAATCTTATCGCCAGCAATAACTGCGTGAAATCGCAATTCTCATAATATCTGCGAGTATTATCACAGTAATCTTGTGGTCTTATTATGCCTTCCTAATTAAAGGTCTTATTTTGCCACGCCCTTTCTTTCTGCGACAAAATCGCAGGACGTCTTTACATTTGCATGTATTGGCCCATTGATCTTGCCTTATCTGTATTCTTTTGATTGTATTGCAACAATATGACAAGTCTAATCTCCCTCGCAGGATCAAAGCCTCATGACATTGCCGTCTTGCGATGAAATCGCATGACGTCTTTACACTTTCATGTAAAAACCCATTGATCCCATCTTAACTTTTATATTTAGGCTTGTTGCCTCTGTATCATTTACGTCACGCGACAATATGACAGGCCTAAATGTTATTGCGATCATAAAGCCCCATGACATTGCCGTCTTAAGACACTTATCAGCTCCCTAATGGAGGGTGCCGCCCTTATCTTCCCCCTGGTTTCCCCTTCAAGGAGGGAACATTGGCCATACAAGACTAGCTCCTCCCATCCAGATTTACCAACAACCAGTTGTTTTCACAGCCTCTTGTCCTTTATGCCCATATGGCTTATAGTTACAAGACTGCACCCTAAGTGGGGTTTTCTTCAGGCCAAGTGCATCATAGCCAAGACTTACCAAGAATGGCAAGGGAGTTTCATACGCCCTTGGCACCCTTGGCTCAACCGTTTACCTCGGCGCCTTGGTCATACTTTGCACTTCTTGGAAGAGATTCTCGGTCGTCCAACCAGGGTATAACCATATATAGTTGGAAATCCAAGATCTCTCTCCCGGATAGGTTTTCTTTAACCCAACATATGCATGACTCAGGATCCAGCAGCGGTATAACCTTACCCCTGAATCATGTAAAGAGATACCCCCTCCTTTGACGTGCTATTATGTCTTACATTTTCCTCTTGCGAAATTTTATTCGCGAACTAGGGTGCACGCCATAAAGGTTCGTCCCATTCTTTAATCTCTGCGAAATTTTATTCGCGCTTCTCGCAAGTATTGTAACTCTGATAGAATTTCATAACTTTGATCTTCTTTCTTTTTGTAAAATCTTGCAATTCTTTCAAGCAGAATATTCTGTTCAATTACATATTCTTCAAACAAATCATTCATAGAGTTCTCTAAAGTTCATCATTTTACCTCTCTACTTACTATTTTCTGATTCTGTTTTTCTGCTACGTTTTGTTGTTGTTCCTTTTTCTGCGAGACGCTCGCTATTAGTTTTCACATCCTCTTTCCGCTCTATTGTATCAATGATTAACCTTTAATATCTCTGTCGTTGTTTGATTTTGTACTTCCAACTGCTATTCTTCTCAGCTCTTTCTTTACAAGACTTCATATCAATTTCATAACATTTCTTGCTTTCTCCCCAATCTCCTTTAATAATTCCAACACCTTTAGGATGAGGAAACTTGATACACTGGTGATAAGTAGACGCTACACCCAATATCCCGTGTAACCAAGGTCGTCCTATCAAAGCGTTATAAGGTGATTCGATGTCCAACACATAATAAGATTTTCGAAGATATTCCTTTCAACGGTATCTGCATTTAAATTTCCCCCTTTGGTTTGTTAGTTGTACCATTAAATCCATAGATTTTATACGTTGATGGTATCAAATATTCATCTCTTCCGCCCATGGTTCTATAGGTATGATAGAATAAGATATCAACTTAACTCCCAGTGTCTATTAAGACTCTGTTGATGGCCCAAGAGTCTTCAATTTTACCATCATTTTCTTCATCTTCTTCATGTATTTGATTTGGGTTTATCTCTAGCCTTACTACCAACGGGTTATCATGATGCTCGCCAAGCCCTGGTACATCTTGTACATTGAAAGATATAGTTTGTTTTTTCCATTCTTCTAATGGCGAGGCTCTCGCAATATTCATTATCTCTATTCCATCTGTATTTTTCGCGAAGACTCTGCTTAAAAAATTATCATGGAAATCTTCTCCAGTTCTGTATGAATGTACAATGGAATTACAAAAAAAATTCTTTGCTTTAGCCCCAACTTCTATCACGAATGTTTCTGCTCCTTTTACAGCATTCACTCTGCGAGTTTCTGGTGCTGGAGGCAATAGCTGAGATTGTGGATGTCCTACTAAAAAGTGATTTAGCTTTCCTTGTTCTATCATCCTTAAAATTATTCTCTTTACATTCCTGCAGTCATTTACTGTCTGGCCATGAAAATGATGGTAAGGACAAAATTCTTGACTGCGATTGTTAGGATGTGGTTCTTTTCCCATGTTCCATGGGGATGGTATATTTTCCATTAAAATTATAGCTTCCAAAATTTTTTCTATACTAGCATTAAGAGGTGGCATCTTAATTTCTTCCCATATTATCTTTTGATTTCCTTGCCCTCTAAAGTTAAGCTGCTTTTGTACGCCATAAGTTTCTTGCGGCTGGTCAAGTCTTTGAATCTTATTATTTCCACCGCGATTGTAGTAATTCTTCTCCCTTTCATATTCTTATTGATCTCGACTGCCAATCGCTACCAGTTTTTGTTGGTTATCAATTACTACTTTCTCTTGTTGTGCCTGCGAGGTGCTTTCCACATTATTTATAATTTTAGGGAGCAAACTTCCACTTGCCGCTAGCGAGCTGGTGTTCGTGATTGGGTATGATTCCATCTCATTTTGTTTCTCCTCCAAAGCAATGTATTCTTCCTGTAGTTCTCACAGTTCAGTCATAGTGATTTTATTCTTGACTCTGAAAATTTGTATGTACAGTAGATTGGTCGCGAACATTGCATTGATAAAAGACAAGATAAGATATCTCTCATCAACTCTTCCTTCCATATCACTGCACATTGTCTTCCATCTTATGGTTAAATATTTCAGACTCTCACCAACTCTCTATTTTAACCCAAACACATCTTCAATACCCGGCCGCGATGAATTGTTGCTAATATACGCTCCTAAAAATGTAGCTTGTAAATGATCAAAAGAAGTTATGGTATTTTTTGGTAATCCTTCGAACCATTTCAACGCCTCGCCAGTTAAGCTGGATGCAAAATATTTGCATAGCACAGCATCATGATTCTCCCATTGTAGCATACATCTAACATAAGCTTTGACGTGTTGAACAACACAAGTAGTTCCATCAAAAATGCTGGTTAATGCTGGTAAATTGAATTTTGGAGGTATCCCTCTTAACTGTACTTCTTGAGTAAATGGAGTTCTCACAGCTTCTTCAATAGATTCATCAAGTTGCCTTCTACCTCCTTCTCTTCTATTGTTTATCATTCCTCGTATTTCTGCTAATTCTCTCAATATTTGCTCATTCTCAGCTGAATTTTGTTCCATTGGCCTCTTTAATGCTGTTTCACTTCTTCTGCGTTCTTTCCTTTCTTGTCTTGCGATATTTTGCGCATCTTCTTCTTCATCTTCATTTCGTCTTTCTCTGCGATTTTCTCTTTCATCTTCCTCTTGATATCGTAACTGCATATCTTCTTCTCTGCGAATTTCTTCATTTCTTCTCATTTCTCTTCGCTGTCTCTCTATTCTCCTCTGTATCCTATCATACTCCTCCTGAATATTACCATTGTAGCGATTTTGTGTACGTCTCCTTTCTCGATTTTCATGATTATTTTGTCGCACTGCTTCTCAAAATTCATGTTCTTCTACTTCTTCCCTTAATCTTTCCCTATCGCGGGCTAGACATGCTTGTTCAGCGTAATGACTCTCAATTTCTTCTTCAATCATTCTTTGATTCTCTCGCCCATGTAATATCCTCCTACCTTCTTCTGGATTTTGTTCTTCAATTTGGTTGTTTCTTCCCTCTTGATTTCTATTGTCACGCGGATTATAGCGATCACCAATTATCTCTTCTTCTCTATTTTGCATTTCTCCTCGAATATTTTCTCTAACATTTCTTACAGGGGAATTTTGCATTGGTTCTTCTCTGAATGATCTTGAATTTGATCTAACAGTACTTCTTGATCTCCTTCTTTGTAACCTCAAATTCTCCATTCTTATCTCATGATTTTGTCTTGTTAAATTCGCACGTTCTTCTGCCTCTAATCTTCTTTCTTCCTGTATTCTTTCTCTCAAATCATCTACTATTTCACGTCCTTCATGAATTAATCCTCCAACCATTTCTTGATTTCTTTCTCCTTCTTCTTCATTTCTCAATTGTTGATTTTCTGCTTCTTCTATCAATCCGACCTCCAAGTATGCACACTCACTCTATCATAATCCACATTCCTATCTTATGTTTGTGTTTGTTGATTCGGTTGTTGAATTGAACTTTCTGCTTCATTTATTATTCTATTTCTTCCTGATCTTATCCTTAAAGATTCTTCCAATTCACCTGTTCCCTCACCTGCAAGTCTTTTACTTCTTCTCAAAGTTGTCGGTGGTTCTGATGTATTTCTTCTTCTTATAGCAATTACTTCAATTCTAACAATTTCTTCAAATCTTCAAGTTGTAATTAGAGATTTCTTAGCTTGATTCTCCCTGTTTCTAGCGCCAAAATGTAGTTGCAGGAATTCCCATACTACACCCTTGTTAAGATTCTATAGAAATCTATTGGAAATCAATTAAACTTCAAAGATTTAAATGACACTTTACTATTCAAATCTCAGAAATGTTTACAGAATTGGAAGAAATCAAGATTACAAATATTCTCTTGAAGTTTATCTCTCCTCAAGACTCTTTCAACTCTCAAAAATACATCATCCTTTTCTGGATCTATCGAGCCATTTATATAGGGATTTACATAATGGATGACAGCTAAGTTTTCCTCCTATTTCGGATCTATTCTGCGATCTCATCGCGATTGTTACAATATTCTCTATCGCAAGAATGATGACCATCGCATGATCAACATATTCTTCTTTTATTTCTTCCATCGTCAGTTTCTCTTTGGGTATTTTGTGACGCTCGTGAAATGTTGTTAAATAATTGGCAGTGACGCTCGCAGAAACGTTGTTAATATCGCATGAATAACGTTGTAGTGATATTCTGGTCCTACAACAACACTGCTGAATTTCCTTTCTGTAGTGATCCTCATGAACAACCATATACTGAATATCCTGAAATGAGGACACCCACTGTTGAACACTCTACTTATATTGAACAACTTAATCTACTTTTAGAATTGAATCTAATTCATTTGCAAAATTAAGGAAGGGGGAAATTTCAACACGAAATGTTTGTTAGTCCTAGAATAAATTTTGAAAATAATGTATATGTTCCTACTCAGGCTACTTATAAAGAAAATGAACCCAATATAGAGGTGAACAAGTGTGCTAGAGATATTATGATCTTGAATAGGGAATTGCATTCTTGCTATGATGATGATGATGATGTTATGTTAGAAGAGCATGTTTGTTCTGAAAATGTTGTTATGGAATCTTCGGTTTCTGAGACATTAGGTTCCATTGCTATGACTTTGACAAATGACGTCTCTTCTAATTTTCTTATTCGTAACACTGAATTATTGGATGATATGGATACTGATACTGTGAAATTGAACTATGAAAGGGAGCATGACATGCAACTTGTGTCTGAATTAGGTAATGTTGAATCTTCTATTGTCACTAATGATCTTATGCATGAAAATATAATTGATGTGTCTGTTTATCTACCTAGGTCACAGTATGATGTCTCTTTTGAGTTGCCTATGCATGAGCATAAAGTTTTGAATGATGCTGATGATACTGAAATTGGGTTTGCTGATTTGTTCAATGATTGTGAGCATGATAGAGCACTACTAGCTTCTGACTGGGGAAAAACTAGACTGCATTGTGATATTTTTGAGCCTAAAAATGAATTTAACTTAAATGCATCTGACTCCCTGCATAGAACACAGTATGTTTCTCCCTCTGATTTTCTCATGAATGACACAAAGGTTTTGGATGATAATGATTATGAACTAGGGCTTGATGAATTGTTCTATGAAAATGAATATGATATACCTATTTATGGCTTAGGGAAAGTGTGTGATGGTACTAGTGGCCTTATACATGAAAACAATTTATATGAACATACTTCCCTACCCATGTCACAAACTGGTAATCTTGCACCCAACCTAGATTTGGTTTGTAAATATATTGTTAAACCTACTTTTCTAAGAGTACCTAATCTAGGATTGGAACTGTGTGCCTCCCAAGTCCTCTTGGACTATTTTGTAGCTAAATATAATACCTTTGATGAGCGACATATGGAGTTTACTCATGTCTCTCCATCCATCACTGACCAAGTTCACTTTGAACTAGATTTTGTGCATGATGCACCCCTGAAATTGTTAGATTTCGTGCCCAAAAGTATATATGTTGAAAAATCTATGTTTGGGGGTATTTCATTTTGTCTGGCAGCCTCACTTGCATTTTTATCCTATTATAATTGTGTGAGGCTACTAAAATTTCCGCACTCCGTTTTTTGGGTTGATCCTCAACTCTTTAGATTGTTAATGTATGGTGAATTCTCCCTGTATATAATCCAGTAGGTAATGTTATATTTTCTATCTTGAATCAGTTGAGTCTTCTTTTATCTTGTATATATTGTGCTAATCCAATATGATCTCAGCTGAGAATGTTGGATTCTAGCCTTGAATAATGAAGCTCTAATCTTGCTTTCGTCGACATACCGGTAATCTCTTCCTTTTCTCTACTCTGCACTGTTCTCATGGTATGTTATTATAAATTTGCTGATATGTTGAAACATTGAGGACAATGTTAGATTTAGGTTTGGGGGAGTATTTTGCATATAAATTTTTTAGTCTTTTGCACCTAAGCTTTTCAAATTTAAAAAAAAAAAAAAATTAATTCAAAAATTCAAAAATGTTTTTCAAATCTTTGTAAATATCTGCATAAAACCTCCAACTTTTAGAGATTTTAGAGTCACTAGCATGCTTCTAGCTATGTTTACATAGAGAGTCTGACCGAAATAACTGAACTTGGAAGTACTGGAGAACACAATCGGGTTTCTTGTTTGTCTGAGCGTTAAAGTTGGATTTAACCATGCCGGTGGGCGAATTAGGTGCTACAAATATATTTGGTAGTAGATTTGTGATCTCCCTTAGTGGAGACTACCAATTTTTACATCAAGCGAGGCACCGACCTTCAATTTTTGTGACTTTCTAAAAAAATCTTTTAGAGTGTGTGTGTCACCGTACGTCAATTCCGCGTAGGAATGGTGAGCTACCCAACTTCGCACCACTTTCGGCACTATTTTTGATCTATTGAGTGCTAATTTTGTCAATCATAAGGGTGATGTCTAAAGATGAAAACTCCTTCTTGTAGTTTGATTTGAAATTAACATCACTCTCTCTCTCTCAACAACATCAACAGATACATAGAAACACATCATCATCAACGAGCAGAGCAACATCAGAATATTTGAAGAAAAGTTGAAATAATCCAAAGTTTACATGCAACAATTCAAGGAAAAGAAAAAGTTTTATTCAAGTGAATATACTGTAGTTGCAGGAAAACCTACACTACACCCTTCACAAGAATTCACAATAATCAACACATATTTGAAGGTTAAAAACAACAATTTATTATTTGATTCTCAGAAATGTTTGCAAGAAATGGAAGAGATCAAGAATACAATCGCTCTCTTGGATTTTCTCTCTCCTCAAATCTTTCTTAGCGTTCAAAAATTTATCATCCTCTTCTGAACCTACCGGGTCTCTTTATATAGGATAATTACATAATGGATGATAGCTAAGCTGTCCTTTAATTTTGGATATGACTCGCGATCTTATCACAGCAGTGATAACGCTAACTATCGCAGATGATATATCCCTCGCAGAATGGTCACACTCTTCTCATGTTTCAGCTATCGTCATCTGTTACATCACTGCTTTGAGTCATTCTGCGACACTCATAATATGTTATTGAAGAACTCGCAGACGAATTCGCAGAAGTGTTGTAAATCTCGCAAGAATAATATCATGGCGATATTATGGTCCTACATCTTTCCTCTTCTCATGTCTTTTCTGCGAAGGAGAAAAGATCATGAGAAATAAAATGCCGCAGCAATTCATCGTTTCATCTTCTATGATCAAAAAAACTTTGTAACTTAAGTGTTACCGCCTACACGTGTCGAATATTTCTTTTTTTTACCGGTTAATTTTTTATTACCCGGTTACCATCCTTCTGTCTATAAAAGAGAGAACCTATCAAAGATATATTTTTTCATTTTTTAATTCTTCGTCTTCTTCACCTCTTCGTTCTCTGCAAAAAAATTCTACATGCAACTTTTTTCTTCTGCATATTCACCTGCTACTGCTTTAATGGAATCACCAAGGTATGTGTTCTTCTGACGTTATTAAACTCGATTTTGCTTGTATGAGTCATATTTATTCACCCTATTTGATTTTTTTTTGCTTCATTCTATATAACTCTCATACTATGTTTTCTTTTTAGTGGAACTACATCCAACACCCAGTGTGTCGACCAAAACCCTAATCTTCAAGAAGATTCACAACAAAAACTCACTGAAAAGAAAAGGAAGCTTATGAGTCATAAGGTAGTAAGAAACATTTATTTTCTTAATAACAATATTGTTGCCTCTGTTTCTTATCTATATTATTACTCGCAGGGTGATGAAAATGTTGTTAAACCTCGCAAGAAATATCGCAAAGCCAAGGCTCTTGAGATTGATATTATTATTCCCAAATTTTCATCTTCAAAATATGTTTCTACTACTTCGCAGATGGAACCTCCATCCTCTATTTGCGAGAACATCATTATCAATACCTCCAATGCCATTAATCCTCCAATGAATGAAACTCCAAAAACTGTTATGAACAAAGATTATTCCTCTCTTATTTTACTTCCAACCATTATTTTTCCAGAAAATCCACCTTATGGTGATGCAACCATCGCAAATGACTCAAATATCCAACTCGCCATCATTACCACTTCACCCTCTGCACCTCTTCCCTCATCTAAAGAAACATCATTAGGGGTTGATGCTACTTTTAAAGTTTTGTCTGACATTTTAGATGATGCCAGGAAATCTTCTACTGACCCTTTCAAATATGATGTCTGCAGACTTTAATCAAATATTTTGGTTCTGGTCGAACTGCTTCGCGAGCGTCTTTAGAAAATGAAGTTGAATCTCTAAAGAGAAGTCTCCAAGCCAAAACTTCAGAATGTGATATTCTTGATCACAATCTTCGCAACTCTTTACTAGATTGCGAAAATCTTCGCGATAAAAACAAGGAGTTAAAAGGTATAGTTCTTTTGTCTCTGCCTCTAGTTTTTCTGTTCTAGTAGATTTTCATCTTTTCTGTACTTAATTCCCTTTTAAATATTTGGTTTGCCTATTTAGCTTTAAATCAGAAACGATTAATGAAGATATTTCAATTTGAGTTTGTTGCTGAAGAAGCCCGTGTTGAGAGAGATTCTTGGATGGATCAATATAATAAATTAGATAATCTTTACACATACTCGATCGATCAAATAGATAATCTTACCAATGAGAATGATCAATTAGCGCAAAGGCAACATATATTAAGTAGCGAAGTTACTCGCCTCTCATATTTCTTAACCCAAGATAACTTGGCGATGGAATCTTTATCAGATGAAAATAAAACATTGTCTCAAGAGAAACATAGCTTTTTAAACAAGATGGCGATCTCCTTTCAGCAAATAAATATTCTTCAGGAAGTGTGTAACGACCAAGAACAATCTCTTCATTCATTAAAAGACGAACTCAAGGAAGTAACTGAATCTTCTGCTGCTGAGAAAGATAAACTTATCAAAGTCATGTTAACTCTAAGTTTAAAGGCCAGTAAACTCCAAGATCAATATTCTCAATTAGAAGAATCTTACTCCTTATTAGCCAAAGAAAATACTTATCTCCTCTCCAAAGAAGAAATTATAAAATCTCGCCTGAAGGGTATAATTGGATATAATTTTGATGATGCCATGAACCATTGGGAGAATTTTTTCTTAACACTAATTCAAAACTTAACTTCTCAAAAAGAAGGTAGTCATTTTGACTACCTTAATTGTTAATTTTTCTGTTTAATTTCTATGCTATATTTCTTGCGAGATTTTTATCTGAATATTTTCTTGTCCACTTATGTTTCTCGCAGAATCTGAAAAAACCCTTCATTCTACCATTTCTGATCTGAATGAAAAACTGGCTAAAGTTCGCAAAGAAAACGGAGTGCTCACCGCCAATCTTGTTCAATCTCGCGATCGAGCAGAGAGGAGATATGACTACCTTGAATACTTCAAAAATATGGAGATTAGAAATCGTGATAGAGGTTTCCTTCGCAAGGTTCATATTAATGTTGAAGTTCTTGTGAATGACATTATGATATCCGAGTCTCTCCCTCTTGTATCCATTGAGCCTCTAGAAGTTAATGATGATGAAGTTCCTCTTCCCATTGATAATGATCTAAACTATGCAAGTGGTGAAGAAGATGTCTCTCAAGAAGACCCAACAGAAGAAGAAAAAAGTCCTTCTAGAGAAGTAGCTACTGGTGGTGAAGCAATTACTGGTAAAAAGTTAGATGAAGAAAAAACTAAAGATGATCGTGACGCGAAGAATATTGGCAAGGAGAATGAAGCTGGCGAGACTAATGGCAAGACCAATATTGAAGCTAGAGTTTTGTTTTTGTTTTCTTTTTCTTCCTCTTTCTTGCGAGCAATGTATCTTTATGCAACTTTGGAATTCAATTTTATTTCTGTTATTTTGAATATTCTCTAGGAAGATAATGATATTTTATTTATCAACTCCCATACTTGCCCCTCATTATCTTTCTTGTAATGAACAAGTGTTTCCCGAACTTTCTCCTTGCGAACTGTGTTGCGAATAGTACTTGCGAAATTATGGATAGTACTGCAATATTATGAATACTACTGCGAAATTATGAATAATACTGCTATGTGATTCTGAATAATATTTTTAAGAAATTCTGAAGTATACTTGTTTCTCATCATCTCTCCTGCGATGAACAAATCTTTCCTGCATTCTTAAAAGAAAATAGTTAATGTATGGGATTATTCTGTTGGTCTTATTTTGCCTTCCTAGTTAAAGGTCTTATTTTTCCAATTTTTTGTGTCTGCGACAAAATAGCAGGACGTCTTTACATTTGCATGTAAAAACCCGTTGATCTTGCCTTATCCGTATTTTGTCAATTTCTCTGTGAAAATATGACAAGTCTAAGCTCCCTTGTGAGAACAAAGCCTTATGACATTGCCATCTTGCGATGAAATCGCCGGGCGTCTTTACACTTTCATGTAAAAACCCATTGATCTCATCTTAACTCTTTCTCATGGCTTGTTGACTATGTAGAATATTTGTCACGCGACAACATGACAAGCCTAAATGTTCTTGCGATCATAAATCCCCATGACATTGTCGTCTTTAGACACTTATCAGCTCCCTAATAGAGGGTGCCGCCCTTATCTTCCCCATGGTTGCCCCTTCAAGGAGGGCAAATCGGCCATACAAGACTAGCTCCTCCCATCTGGTCTTAACAACAACCAGCTGTTTTCGCAGCCTCTTGTCCTTTATGCATACATGGCTTATAGTTACAAGACTGCACCCTAAGTGGGGTTTTCTTCGGTCCGAGTGCATCATAACCAAGACTTGCCAAAAATGTCCAGGGTAGTTTCTTACGTCCCGGGCACCTTTGGCTCAACCGTGTACCTCGGCGCCTTGATCATATTCTGCACTCCTTAGGAAAGACCATCGGTCATCCAACCAGGGTATAACCTTATACAGTTAGAAATCCAAGGTACCTCTCCTGGATGGGTTTTCAATAATCCAAATCTCCATGAATCAAGTTCCAGCAGCAGTATAACCTTATCCCTGAGCCATGCAAAGATATACCCCCTTATATGACATACTTTAGGCCTTACATTTGCCTCTTACGAAATTTCATTCGCTAACTAGGGTGTACCCCCATAAAGAGATACCCCCATAAAGGTTCGTCCCATTCTATTAATCTCTGCGAAATTTTTATTCGCGTTTCTTGCGATATTTTCGCATTTCTTATTTGCTCTATCATTGGAAGAATCTCGCAGTTGTGATAGAGATAAAAAAATTTATTATCCATTTCGTCATATAATATACCAGCATCTCAAATCTCGCAGAATTTGTCATTGATAATATCTTTTCAGATATAATCTATTCCATGGTCTATCAAGTCTTTGACCAACATCTCTACATTCTGGATCCATTAATTTGTATGCCCCAGTTCCAACTATCTCTTTAATGATGTACGGTACATCCCATTTTCTCCCCAGCTTTCCACCATTTTCTCGTTGATACCCTGGTGCTTCTCGCAACACTAAATCACCTGGTTGGAACTCACATATTTTAACACGTTTGTTATACTCACGAGCTAATCTCTGCTGATAATTTTCCACATGTTTTAGGGATTTCTCTCTCTTCTATTCTAACTCATCAAGTTTATTTAGAATCATACATGCACTAAGATTCTTCTCCCAAACTTCTCTTTTTGTTGTAGGAATAACAACTTCTGTTGGTAATACAGCTTCAACCCCATATGTCAAACAAAAAGGTGACATTCTAGTAGCTTCCCGTCTAGTTATATTATAAGCCCATATTGCATAATGTACTTGTTCGCACCATGCCATGTGGTGTCCTTCTAATTTCTTCTTCAGTATATCTGCAATTGTCTTATTTGTTGCCTCTGCCTGTCTGTTGGCCTGTGGATATAATGGTGTTAATTTTCCACATTTAATCTTAAATGCATTAAGTAACAATTCGATATTCTGTCCTTCAAACTGTTTTTCATTATCAGATACCAACTGTGCAGGAATCCCAAATATACAAATTATATTTTCAAATATGAATGTAAAAATGTCTTTGTCGCGGATGTGTTGCACTGCCTTTACTTCTACCCATTTTGTGAAATAATCTGTAACGACAATTAAATATCTTCTTTGTCCAGAACCCGGTACAAATGGTCCCACAATATCCAACCCCCATTTACCAAAAGGCCACACACTGGTTGAGGATGATAATGGTGCCCCTGGTGCATGTATTTTTTTTTCCATATCGCTGACAATCTTCGCATCGTCTTGAAAGTTTCTTCGCGTCCTCATGCATGTATGGCCAATAATAACCTTGTATTTTTGTTATGTATGCCAAAGATATTCCCCCATTGTGATTACCAGCGTCTCCACAATGCAACATCTTTAACACCTTTTGTCCTTCTTCCCTTGTCAATCATCTTAGCGATGGTCCATTAAAATATTTGCGATATAATACTCCATCTCTTAATTCATAATTTGTTGCTCGGCTTTTTAATTTATGTGTTTCTAATCTATTTCTTGGTGTCTCTCCTCTTGCCAAATATGCATAACGTTCTGTTCGCCAATCTGCAACATTGCCTTTTGGTTCTTCTTCACCACCTTCTATCATCATCACATCTGCTTCATCTTCTTCTTCCTTATTGATTGAGGGTGATACAAGTGTCCGAATTTTTATCCATCTCGCAGTTGGATTTATCATCATGCTAGATATGAAAGCAAAAGCATCTGTGAGTCTGTTATATTTTCTTGATATATGTCTCCATTTTATTTTTGGAATTCTCGCAGACAATTCTTCAACAAGTTTCTTGTATTTCTTCAAAGATGGTTCATTTGTTGTGTATTCTCCTTTTATCTGGCGAATAACCAATTGCGAGTCACTAGTAATTCTAGCATTTTCCAACTTCATTTCTATTGCGAATTTTAACGCATGTACCACTGCTTCATACTCCGTCTCATTATTAGTGGACGTGAATTCCAGACGAAATGAAAAAGCCATTTTTTCTCCTTCTGGAGAAATAAAGACAACTCCAATTTCATTACCTTCCCCATTTGATGATCCATCCACCAATATTTCCCACATGTTGGGTTATTTTAATAGATCTTTTGGGTCTCCATGTTCTTCTTCTATGTTCATCATTTCTTCTACAGCTTCATCATCTTCTAGAGGAAATTCTGCTAAAAAATATGCTACAGCTTGTGATTTTGGCGAGGATAGGATTTCGTATTTGATTTCAAAGTTCCCTACTTATGCATTCCATCTCTCAACCCTGCCTGATCTTTTTGAATTCTTCATTACTGACTCAATTGGTACCTTTGTTAATACTTTTATTTTATGTGCTTGAAAATAGATGTGAAGTTTAAAGGTTGCATAACCAATGCCAGAATTAACTTCTTAATCTTTGAGTAATTTTTCTCTGCAGTATTAAATGTTTTGTTGATGTAATAAATGTAGGAGCGGAATATCACAGCAAATGATAACTTACGATATTGTGGAGAGAAAATACATTTTGCGAGCAAAGAATATTTTGCGAGCAAGAAGGACATTTTGCGAGCAAAGGAAACCACGAAGGTTCGCAAGATAATCTTCAAATCCGAAATGGCGGGACAACACAACGGTCATCTATTGTAAAATCATATAAATAGCCATTTAGGCATGAGAGGAAGGGAGAGACACATTTTGAGAGAGGGGATGATTTTAGGAGGAGAGAGAAAATTTTAGAGAGGGATTTTATTTTCTTTATCATCTTCTTCCCCAAAAATTCTAGAGCTCCAAATATTCATTAATGGAGTCTCAATTGTAAAATCATGTAATCACATACAATCACTAGTGAAGCACCGTGGATTTAGATCACATTGATCGAACCACGTAAAAATCTTTGTGTCTCTTTATAATTTTAGTACCTTAATTCTTAGTTTCATATCAAATTAATTAGGTTTAGGAATCATTTTGATGGAATCTAATGAGGGTGTAGTTGTGAGATAATCCGCAACTACATAATTGGCGCTAGAAACAGGGAGAGAGTAATGGATTTATCCTTCCTGTAACTTGTTGATTCAAGAAAGTTCAAAGAAATTAGCAATTATTGGTGATGAAATTACAACAAATCTCGTCATTTGAAGAAGACAAAAAAGAGGAAGATGCATAATGCTCGTTCAAAAAAGAAAAGAAAAGAAAAGGAGACACAAAGAAACTTTTACCAGCAGCACATTGAGAAGAAAAATCATTCCCCTAAAAACTCATCTATTACTTTCTTAAATTTTTAGATCTGGTTGTTTATAAACAAAATTTTGAAAACACTTTGTAAAAACTTTAATTGCTCTTTCGCAAAAATCTGATTTTATGTCCAAGATTTTGATTTAAAACGAATTTTGATTATAAATTTGTCTTCAATGAATCATGTTTTGCGAGCTTATTAGTTGAATTTCAACAATAGTTGGGATTGAGAATTTTAGTTGATTTGGAAATTTTTCTGTGAACAAAATTAAAGAAATTTTTGATGACAATTTCCATTCTCCACAAAATTATGCTTGAGCATGAACTTTTCAAGATTTCTCATTGAATCAATTTTTTGTTCGCAGCAATGTAAACTTGCGAAATAAGCACCTGGAACAACTCGTATTCTTGCAGAGAAGAACAACTTATAAAAGAAGATCAAACAAGACAATCAGCAGACAAAAGATAGCTCATCGTAAATCAACAACCAATTACGATGAAAATTCATCAGCAAACCATCCAAGTCATTCTAAAGATTTGAGATAAATCATGGAGAAGTCAACAGTACAATTAGAACGGGAAGAGCAACAAAATAAGGAAAGACGTGATGATCAGTTCGCAACCTAATTCGCAATAGTTCGATTCCAAACCATCAACAGTATTACCAACAGTGAAGAAATGCTTTTGAGGATCAGTAACACCCAGGGAAGATCAGTGAAAATATTGCTTGCAGAAATGTAGACCGCAGAACCAGTTGCGATTCAATCCAACAAACATGAGCCATTGTCTCCAGCTACACCTAGCATACATCCAAAAAATGAAACATTCAATATTGAGCTCCTCAAATTAATTCAAACTGCAACTCCGACTGTTCCCTTGTCCTAACAGTAACCTATATGAATGAGATGTTGGTAAAGTGAGCTGTGGGTGGAGTGAGCTTTGCGAACAAAATTAAGACATTTACTTTGCGAAGTTTCTTATACGAATGTTCGCAACAAATTGACGGAAAGAAGGAAAAGTAGCTACTGCGAACAGAAGATTGCTATCTTGAACTTTGCCATTTCTTTTCTTCCCTATTCAACAATACGTAACTATGAAAGAAATAACAGATGATTTTGAGCTCAAATACCATTAATTCATAAATTTCCAACCACCGTTAAGCTTCCATTACTGATCACCATGAACTGTCAAGATCAATCATTTTCATTACCACGGCTAGTCACAGCAACATCAGTTAACACTGTAATTTTCTTTCACTATTAGAATAACATAAACCACAGCAAGGACGCCTGTATATATTTCCTTCGCAATGACGCCTTAGTTCACATCACTGAACCCAATTGGAAACAAGTTAGTTTGAGGCAGTCATTTTATTTCTAGAGATAAGTCATGGAAGATGAAGAGATGATAAGGCATAGACAAGCTGGGAGTATGTAAAATATCTGCGAGATAATGTTTCTACGAACACTTTTCGTCAACAACAACTATTATCCACTTTGTTCGCAATATTATCTAACGTGCTAACATGAAATGATAACTAACTTTTTTGACTCATGATTCCACTCAGGTTATAGGTCCGGAATTCACAATTTATGGACCAATGGGATTTGACATTGGAGCTCACTTTGGAAACTTGATTTTGGCATGCCCCTCTTGTGAAAAGTATGAAAGATGGCAGTGTTGATCGATACCTAAAGATGGATGTTACACGGGAAGACACCAGAATTTATACTAAGAGGAAGCTTTGGTAGGAAGTAATTGGGTGCTAGGAGTTGACGTGTTTGGAGTTCTAAGAGAGATTAAACTCTAACAACCCACTGGACTGAATTTCTATCAACAGTATGGCATAAAAATAATACTTGAGCATATACAGGTAAGGCTAAACACGCAGAAGATGTAAGGGCAGAGGCCAAAACCACTCCATCAGGCAAAGCAGTTTCATTTCAGAAACAAAAGCAGCAAAGGATAAGCGAAGGAAAAGAAAGGCAGCGTCCAAGCAAACAATGTCATAAATGAATATTCATACACGTGAAACTTACAGTTTCATTTCGTTGCTTAAGAACAATGTTATCAATGGTTCGCAAGTGAAGGTAGAAAAAGGATGAGTTTCTGCAGAAAGGATGAGTTCAATTGTTCGCAAGTGAACAATGTTAAAAGGGGCAGTTTAATACTTTTTTAGTTGAAGGGAGGAAGAGTTTCTGAACTTGCTTTGCAAACAATCGCAGGGTGAATAATACGAACTAAAATGTTTTTGCGAAGTAAATGTGTGGTTGTGAGCATAAAAATGACAGGTGCTGGATGTACATAAGCTTTGGGACTGAATTCAATCCAGGGATTGGGGATGTAAAGTCAGTGAAGAAGCAAGAGTAATGGGAAAAGTTATTAAGCTGCAGAAAAGTTGCGAAGTATAATACTGCCTGCCAATATAATTTCTTTTTATGGGAAAATGAATATGTTCAACAAAGAGACCGTAAGATTACAAGGGAGAAAACAGAAACCAGCACTGATGGTCAGCTTAGAGGACTCACATTCGAGCTTTCATATTCGCATAATTTTTTGAAGTTTTAAGTTCGCAAGTATTTACTTTGCGAATATTCGCAACACCAACACTACTACTCTCTTACACTTCGCAAATGTTCGTTTACTTCGTAAAAGTCCGCAAAACAGCAGAATTCTATTTCGCAAGAATGGGTTAGAATAATTGGTATGTTGTGAGAACATGCAAGACGATGCTAGCTTCACAAGCAAATCATATACTTCGCAAAGGGCAACAACAAGCCGTAAAAAGGTAAGTACCATTTCCTTGAATACTTTATTTACTAAAGACAAAAGAATTTTGATTTAATTTACTAAAACCGATATACTCGCAAAAATTCTACAATTTCTAAGATTTCAAAATATTTCAAAGATTTTTTAGGTTGGTGAAAAACGACACAATCGCAAGATTCAAAAATGACTTCATCGCAAAAATTTAAAGATCTCAAATTTTTTTCAAAGACTTCAAAATTACAAAAAACAGAGAAAATTAAGTTCCTATATTTCTATAGAACAATTTTGATTCATACTTCTCATACTTCTTATACTACAGATTTCATGGAAACATTCAACATTTTATATACATGAAAAATTTACGATGAATTTTTTTTTTAAAAAAAAAAAAAAAAAAAGAGGGAGAAAAAATACCGCCATTTACGATTAACTTGCGAATAAAAGACCGCAATCTGTGATCAGCCTCCAAAAAAGAAAGAGAGCCGCAAAAAATTTTATACAGGCAAACCTTTGTGGCGTACACCCTAGTTCGCGAAGCTATATTTCGTAAGAGGCAAAGTCCTAAAGTACGTCATTTAAAGGGGTACCTATAAACGTGGCTAAGGGTAACCGGAACACCACCAAGGGCCCTTAGTACATGGTAAAAATTTAGGGGTACAACCCAATAATGGGGTACCTATCCGGGTTAGACACCTTGGATTCTCACCTAATCTAGCGACATTACGCAATATAAAATGCGGTGTAAGAAGATTTAGGTTGGGCGACTAAGGCATACTGTCTTTCCCAAGAAGTGCAGAAAACGATCAAGGCGCCGAGGTACACGGTTGAGTCAAGAGTGCCGGGTGAGGTTGAACCACATCTGCCATTTTTGACAAGTCTTGGCAAATGATGCACTTGGCCCAAAGATACCCCATAGGTGCAACCTCGTAACTATAAGCCCTATAGGCAAAAAGGATAAGAGGTTGCGATCAAAAGCTGGTTGTTGGCAGAACCGGATGGGAAGAGCTAACCTTGTATGGTCGATGTACGCTTCCTTGAAGGGGCAACCAGGGGAAGATAAAGGGCAGCACCCTCCATTAGGGAGCTGATACGTGCTATAAGACGCAAATGTCACGAGGCTTCTTGTTTTCGAAAACATAAAGGCTTGTCATATTTGTGCAACAAATGAAGTTCTGCGAGCCTTCTAAAAAAAAAAATAAAATAAAATAAAATAAAATAAAGAACTCGCAGAACATAACAAAGAAGTTAAGATGAGATCAATGGGTCACTACATGAAAGTGTAGAGACGTCCTGCGATTTCATCGCAAGACGGAAATGTCATGGGGCTTTATGTTCGCAAGAATATTTAGGCCTGTCATATTGTCGCAACAATTCCTGAAGAGGCTAAAATACTATACAAAAAAGATAAGGCAAGATCAATGGGTTTTTTCATGAAAGTGTAAGAACGTCCTGCGATTTTGTCGCTACAAAAGAGGTGGCAAAATAAGACCTTTACTTAGGAAGGCATGATAAGACCACATCAATTAATGAAATTCATTACAATCATTGAAGAAATTATACAAGAATATACATCATGAAGTTTTGAAGAGAAGACAACTTCGTCAAGATCATTGAAGAATTTTGAAGAGAATATATATTAAAGAAGACAATTCCATCAAGATCATTGAAGAATTTTGAAGACAATATATATCAAAGAAGACAATTCCATCAATATCATTGAAGAATTTTTACAAGAATATATATCATGAAGTCATAACAAAAGAGGCGATTTCATTCGCGATCAAAGACGAATTTATATAAGAAAATACACAAATAAACCTACGAAGATAATTATATGAATAGAGGAAATTCAAAGATATATCAATTTTACCGCAGCAAAATGAGCTAAGTAACACAAACATTAGCTATGCATTATAATAGATAAGTATTCACATCATACAAGCATCATACTTGCATCATACAAGCATCATATTTGCATCATACAAGCATCATACTCGCATCATTCAAGCATCATATTTGCATCATAAATGCATTGCATAAACATTTCATGGCATAAGAATCGCATATGCATTTCATAACATAATCATTACATAAATATTATATTCGCACAAGTATTGTACAAAATTTTACAGGAAAATACCACGAAACTTCGCAGAAAAGTTCATAATTCGCAGGACTATTCAAAGTTCGTAACACTATATTCGCAACATTATATTCGCAACACTATGTTCGTAACACTATATTCGCAATAGTACATTCGCAACAGTATGATTCGCAACAGTATGTTCGCAATAGTACATTCGCAACAGTATGATTCGCAACAGTATGTTCGCAGCACTATTCGCAGCACTATTCAGAAGTTCAGAAATGCGCAGAAAAACTCAGGAATTCGTAGAAATATTCAGAAGATAACAGGGTTACCACTTGAGGCAGAGGCAACATAACAATAGAGATGCAATTTAATTATTCAACATTTTCTCAAGAATTCTCTTTCGAAGATAAAGAACAGAGGCAACTATGGATACCCAAGAAAATATTTGATGTTATTTATCTTCTCAGCAAGAATCCTCACCAAAAGTGGAATAATAATTTCACATGAACATAGGCAATATTTATCACTCTCTTAAGGATACTTCATACTTCTTATATATTTCGAGGATTAAGTACTTCTTATACTTCTTCAAGGATATTTTATATTTCTTATACTTCATACTTCTTCAAGATACTTCACATACTTCTTACTTCGCAAGATGATACTTCTAATTACTTCTTAAAAGCTTCAGAACTTCGCAAAAGAATAGAGGCAAGTATATACTTTTTGAGTTTGATATTCTTTCGCTCGTTCCTTCATCAACAAAGATCAAAGACTCCTACAACAGATTTTTTATTAAAGATCGCTCTTCAAGCAATATTCAAGAAAAAAGAGGCAAGATGTAGGAGCGGAATATCACAACAAATGATAACTTACGAGATTGTGGGGAGAAAATACATTTTGCGAGCAAAGAATATTTTGCGAGCAAGAAGGACATTTTGCGAGCAAAGGAAACCACGAAGGTTCGCAAGATAATCTTCAAATCCGAAATGGCGGGACAACACAACGGTCATCTATTGTAAAATCATATAAATAGCCATTTAGGCATGAGAGGAAGGGGAGAGACACATTTTGAGAGAGGGGATGATTTTAGGAGGAGAGAGAAAATTTTAGAGAGGGATTTTATTTTCTTTATCATCTTCTTCCCCAAAAATTCTAGAGCTCCAAATATTCATTAATGGAGTCTCAATTGTAAAATCATGTAATCACATACAATCACTAGTGAAGCACCGTGGATGTAGATCACATTGATCGAACCACGTAAAAATCTTTGTGTCTCTTTATAATTGTAGTACCTTAATTCTTAGTTTCATATCAAATTAATTAGGTTTAGGAATCATTTTAATGGAATCTAATGAGGGTGTAGTTGTGAGATAATCCGCAACTACAATAAATTAGTTTTTCTATTCCTGTGTCCACTCGCAGTAATACTGCACTTAACGTGTGCGAATTTGTCGCAAGGTAGATCAATAATTCTTTTCCGGGATCTGGTTTCTGTAAGATAGATATGTTCATTAAATATTCCTTAACTCCTTGAAAATCCTTCTCACATTCATCTGTCCACTTGAACTTTGTACTCTTCCTGAGTATGTTGAAGAAATTCTTTCATTTATCTGAAGATCGCGAGATAAATCTTCCTAGCGAGGCTAAGAGCCCGTTCAACTTCTGCACATATTTTATTGTTGCTGGCGTTGGCATGTCGCGAATTGCTTGTAATTTATCTGGATCAACTTATATTCCTTCCTTTGACACAATGTATCCCAAATTTTTTCCTGAAGCTACTCCAAAAGTACATTTTTCGGGATTCACCTTGATGTTAAAATGTCGCATTTGATCGAAAATCTCCTTTAAGTCTTGCACATGGTTTTTAGCTTCTTTACTTTTGACTAACATGTCATCTACATATACCTCTAATGTTTTATGGATCCATTTTGAAAACACTTTTTCCACCATTCTTTGATATGTTGCGCCAGCATTTCGTAAACCAAAGGGAATCTTTGTATAACAGTACAATCCTCTTGGGGCAAAGAATGCGGTGTGCTCTTGATATTCTTCAAGGAGAGGAATATGATTATATCCTTTATACCCATCTAATGAAGATATTCGATCATTTCCCGCTGCTGATTCGACTATTTGAGGAATATCTAGTAATGGAAAGCTATCTTTAGGACAAGATTTATTTAAGTCAGTAAAATCTATACAAATTCGTATCCATTTATTATTCTTCGGAACCACCACCATATTTGCAATCCATTCCGGGTACTTTGTCTGCCTTATAATTCCCCCATCAAGCATCTTCTTTAATTCTTCTTCTATTTGGGAATGGTATGTTGTTGCGATTTTTCTTATCCTTTGTTTAAATGGTCTTACCTCCTTGTTAATTTCTAGCTTATGACATGCAACTGATGGGTCTATTCCAGGCATCTCATCCATATTCCATGCGAATATGTCTTTATACTCTCGCAAGAGATTTACGGTTTGCTCTTCTTCATCTGCATCCATCTTCGTTCCGATTTTCAGCATCTTAGGTTCTTCTTTACTTCCAATATTTACTTCTTTTGTTGTCTCTGCTGCGGTGTAGCTGGCTTCAGGATCTCCCATTGGTGTTGAGGTTTTCACAACTCTCGCGAGTTCATCTCCTTCTTGCGAGATTTCGCTGGGTATTCCTTTTCCTTCTTTTGCTCTTATCATGTAAACTTTAAATTCTTCTTCTTTCTTTGTTTCTTTCGCCATTTTTCTGCGAGCTTTTCGCAGCTTTGGACGCTTTTCATAATTTCTCACTTCAGTTTGATAACACATCTTCGCAAGATCAGTATCTCCTCTAATTTATCCAATTCCACTGGGCATAGGAAATTTGATGCATTGATGCAATATTGATGCTACAGCCTTGATTGCATGTATCCATGGTCTTCCCAGTATCATGTTATATGGCGATTCCATGTCTACCACACATAATGTTACTTGTGTTTCAATCTTTCCTAGCGGAATTCGTACCACTATTTATCCTTTAGGTTTTGTTAAAGATTTTCCAAAGCCATGAATATGATATGTTGAACAAGACATTTCTTCATCTCTGTATCCCATTTTCTTAAATGCATGATAAAATATTATATCTACAAAACTTCCTGCATCCACCAAAGTTCTATTTATAGCTCACTCTTCTGCAGATCTTGTTGATTTTTCCTTCTTTATTTGTATAACGGATACCGTAATTACCAAAGGAGATGTATGATTCAAATTTTCTGTTGGTATTTCTGCTGCTGTAAATGTGATTTTCTGCTTTTCCCATTCCTTCAATGATGATATTTTCTCCACCGTCATAATTTTCTTTCCTTCAAAATCTCGTTTATATATCTTCCCTTTAATGTTTTCAAGGAATTTGTCGATCATTGTTCTTGTTACCATACCACACTCCAATTTCCTACAATTCTCTTTGGCTCTAATCATTTTTCCTTTAACTATTTCACCGATTTGTTCAATTATCTTCTTAATCTTGAATAACTCTCATCTTATACCTCGCTTTTTCTATGATTTTCGTTAATTCAATCCCTATTTCGAGCGCCAAAATGTAGTTGCAGGAAAACCTACACTACACCCTTCACAAGAATTCACAATAATCAACACATATTTGAAGATTAAAAACAACACTTTATTATTTGATTTTCAGAAATGTATACAAGAAATGGAAGAGATCAAGAATACAACTGCTCTCTTGGATTTTCTCTCTCCTCAAAGCTTTCTTAGCGTTCAAAAATTCATCATCCTCTTCTGAACCTACTGGGTCTCTTTATATAAGATAATTACATAATGGATGACAGCTAAGCTGTCCTTTAATTTTGGATCTGACTCGCGATCTTATCGCAGCAGTGATAACGCTAACTATCGCAGATGATATAACCCTCGCAGAATGGCCATACTCTTCTCATGTTTCAGCTATCGTCATCTGTTACGTCATTGCTTTGAGTCATTCTGCGACACTCGTAATATGTTATTGAAGAACTCGCAGACGAATTCGCAGAAGTGTTGTAAATCTCGCAAGAATAATATCATGGCGATATTCTGGTCCTACATATACAGTACAAAAAGCAGAATTATATACACTAGTGAAGACTTATCTTACAAGAACAAAGAAAACAGAAAAAGATGGGAAATAATGAAGTTCATAAAATCAAGACAATACAAGTCGTGCAGAATTAAGTGATAAAGTCCTTCATCCATGGATTTAGTAGTTTCATTGGTTATGTTTGAAGTTTCATCTTAAGATAATTAAAAAAAATAATTGTAGTTTATTTTCTTAGTTTTGTTTAAATAACACCATGGTAAAGAAGAAGAGTTCAAGAATAAATTCCAAGCAACAAGGAAATTGTAAAGAAAAGTTACAAATTGTCAAGTTTCTATGAAGTTCAGAAGTTCATCATCAACAATTGAAGACCGAAGATTGAAGACGTTTCTATGGATGCTGTGAGAGTGGTGTTGATTTCGATCGGATGTGAAGGTAAGTGAGTACTCCCATCCTTGCTAATGATTGATTTCCTTTCTTAGAGACCATAAGAAAAAGATTCTTATTCCCACACTTTTGTGGAGTCTCCAGAAATTATTTCGGAAGGTTTCCCTTCCCACCATTCAAAGTGTGCAGGATTTCACTCTTTATTCCTGTCTGCACACATGAGAGATTAAAAAAGCAGTCTTTTTGAGTGCAATTATCATAAAACCCTATTGGTGAATCAGAAGTCGAGGCTTGTGATCACTCTCGAATCCGAATTCTTTCATATGGTATGGTTATTTCTCGCTCAACTCTTAAGGATGAGAATGTGTTCTTTGGTAGTTCTAACTTCAAGTTACTAGCATGCAGAAACTCTATGTCCTCATGGATCCTTGGATGCTTGGGACTCTATTACGCTCTGAAGTTGGAGAAGGTTTTGTGGGTACATCTCTAATAGGCCCTCACGAGACTACAACTCGTCCACTAGGGACACCTAGGGGTTTAAAGGCTTAGTGAATACGCTAAATGCATTCGAGAGACCAGCGATAGTGGTATAGTTAGGATTTAAAATTTTCTGTTTCACTTGAGGACAAGTAAAATTCATATTTGGGGGTATTTGATGAGTGCCAAATATTGCATATTTCTACACCTTTTTATTGACATTTAACTCATCTTTTGCGCTTTAAAATCATATATTATACCAAATTCTGTATTTTCATTGTTTTCAAGAATAAATTCATGTACTAATTAAATTTGTGTTTTTAGGTACTAAATAAAGCTTGGATGATTTGATAAGCCAAAGAGCAGAAGAACGGTGACTAGCGACTATGGAAGAGAAGTTGCAATCCGTGTGCAAATCATGGGCTTGGTAGAGAACCCAAGAACTAAGATCATATACCCAAACCCGTTTCCATCCGGAGCCGTTAGATTTAATATAGCTAATCATCCAACGGCTTCTTCAATCGATGTATCAACATTTGCTGCGCCTTCTTAACACTCTAGCCGCGTATCTCCTTCCCTAACCGAGAAGAAAGCCAAACACTCCTCTCCATTTCTTCTTTCTCTCTCGACAAAAACCAGTACCCTCTTCCTTCCATTCCCGACTATTTTTGCAGAGACAAAAACCAGCACCTTTCATTCCCGACCACCTCTGAAGCACAACCACCTTCTTTGCCTCCTAGCTTCTATCTATCTCCATCATAGCTTCTTCTCCACAAGCAATAACCCTAGAATCTAGGTTTGAGATAGGTAGAGTTAGGATTTATTCAACAATGGGGGGGAACATGAAAATCAGGCTTGCAGAGCTGAAATAGCAGAGGGGGAAACTAATTCAGATGTTTTGGTGAGTGGGTCTTCATTTAATTTCCGAATTGAAGGTAAATGGAGAGAATTGTGTATAAATAAAGAGGGCAGTGTGATGTAAAACTCATGCCCGGATTAGCCGGTGCACCAAGATATAGTTTGTGTTTGTTTTCAGTATTTGTATCATGTTCTAATTTCATAACTAGGGTTTAGATGAAACCCCGACTCTATGTTATGTTATTCATATTGTTTATGTTACTCTTGAATGCTTAATTTGTTCTCAGATAAATTTAATCTTAGTACTTCAATGCTTTGCTCTGACAGTGTATGCCATGTATCCATTGTAGTTAGGATAAAACTGTGTTGATTGTGCTTCATATCATGCCTTAGATATTGTTGTTAATCCCTTGACTAGTTATGCTTAATTAGACAGTTAGTGCTCCGGATTGATACTTTAGCTGCTATTGAACTATCTATTGGTGGAACACCTTAGGTGAGTGATAGACTTGACACTTCTTCCTTATCTGTTACAAGGACAAGAGTAATAAAACTAGTTAAATACATAGCAGGAGTTAGTGGTATATTTGACAATCCTAGTGCCTTTATTCTCAGTGTTAACCTATTTGTTATTACTTCTTTATTTTACTGTCATAATATTCATCAACATCTTGTCGTATCGACACAAAACCCCATTTTGTGTTACTCTCTTGTTTGAATCAGTATAGTAAAACCATAGCTTTAAATCTACACCCTCCTTGTCTCTGTGGGATCGACCTGTATTTGCCCTGTCTACCATAGACGATGCGCACTTGCAGTTTGACATAGTCGTAGGCATCTTTATAAGCCTATCAGTAACTCTACATTCCCTTTTTCCTTCTCTAAAAATATTTTTTTTATCACAAGGGTGCTTGCTGAGATTTATTTGTGAATTCCTCTCACAATCTCATACTTGTATGGAAAATCCAATCATCATGACTTCTGATGGAAAAGAGATTAATATGATTGTTAATCTATCAATCATGAATGGAAAAGAGTTATCTCCGGTACACTCTTCATTTAAAAGACAAAGGAGGAATGTGAGAAAACCGAGGGATATACCTTCAAATCTTCAGAAGATTTCTGGTTTTCTTGAAGATTTAAGGAAACAAGAAAGGAGATACAGAAAATAAAGGCTATTGTTTTTAGGAATCTTAAAATTCAGAAGTCCTTGGTTCGTCATCAGTCAAGAAGGTTTGTTGGAATTGACTCATTTCTTTATGAACCTTATGTTCCAATGGCTGTTGACAACAAGGAGTTCGGGGACGATAAAGATTTTTTCAAAGGTCTTAATGTCTAGGAAACTTCTTATGAGAATTTTATTCTTGTGTTTTTAAGAAGGATAACTAGGGTTTGGAATATAAATTATTGTGAGTACACATAACTATTTCCAACGATTTTCATCTTGCAATGTTTTTAGATTTATTTATTTAAATTCTAAAGTTTATTTGGAAGATAATTTTGCAATATTAATATTTATGGTTTTGTATATTGCAACTTGTTATGGGATATGTGTGTTTGCGTCCGTGAACTATGATTGTCCCATATTTTGCTCAAAAGTTAAGTCTATCACAGTAAGATTTTGTTAACGAGGAAACCGCAAATGCAGAAAAACCCTGGGACCTAGTCCAGAATTGAATACTCTCAGAATTAAGCCGTTATACAAAATCACACCAACTTCGTATAGTTGAGACCAAGCAACTAAACATATAGTTCACCTAGTTTCTTCAGTATCCCTGCGCTTACGACATTCAATAAGTGCACGCACTGGAACAATTCCTTTGGTTCGTATTCCAAACAGTAAAGGAACAACAAATCTGTTAGGTAATAAATCTATTCGATCTCAGTGATATGAGTTAGACAAAGGCTCTTCTGTTTAATCCAATAAACTCCTTTGTCGGGTTTATATCTATCTATTCAACAACTACCAAAGTAGCAGAGATTAGATTTTGCAATCAATAATAGGATCTACCAAGATATTAAATACTGATGCCGATCTACGCAACTAATCAATCAAATCTATCAAAGATAAACCAACTATAGTTGGTTCCTAGCCGATCAAGTTTTGTGCACACCAAAGATTATGAAACCTAATAAGATATCTTATTCGTCTAAAAATCTTCTTAAATCTTCAATAAACACCTACATACCACAAGTTGAATATCTTATGATCAATTATGCACATAACAGAGTCCGTTAATAATGGATTATCACAAGATGTCTTTAGATCTACAAACAGTTCTAAAGATCTCGTAGACACTTCGATCTAGTTTGAGTGAATCTTATATCAGAAGAGAAGATTCTCAAGAATAAACAAACTAGGTGCAATCAAAGTTCAACAACCGTTAGTCAATCAAATCAAATCGAAAACTAATAATACTGTAATTATCTAGTTTCCCACCAACGGTACTCGTAGAGCTTCTTGATCCCACAGAAGTCTTTAAACGAGCGGTCGTAAGATATTTCGCCTAATTAGGGTACTTTCCTCTCCGAATAGACGGCTCCACCTGTAACAACACAACAAGGTAGTTTTGCTTGCTCTTAGATAGTTTGCCCAAAATTGAAATTTGCGTATTTATAGACCAAGGAATTTCCAAAACCGAATATTCTAAAGATATGCAATATATTTCCAAATCGGTTTTCATAATTCCTAGAAATTCTCTGTCCAAAAATAACCAAAATCCTACTAGAAAATCTCCAATTAGTAAATGCACATTACTAATTTTTATTTTCCAGAGATATGGATTTTAATTGCTGGTAATTAAAAGCATATAAAATTAACAACCTTAATTAAAAGATTCTCAACTTATTTCGGTCCGGGATCTCCTTTAGTTATTAAGGAATATCTTTTAATAATAAAATATAATAGTTACTATGTCGGCATCTTATTTCTTTGTAAATCCTTTTTCATATTTACAATATTGGAACCGATTATACCACACTTCCAAACAAGTTTAGAACTGGTTCATCTGATTTCCAAGAACCATGTGTTTGATCAAATATCAATACACTAATCATGGGTTTATGGTTGTGAATATCAATATTCTACGGAGCACGTGTCACGGTCTCAGTGGATGTGTACAAGATACCTGTGTAGCCATCGCTACACAGAACAACCTGAGTAGCAGAAGACACCTTCGCAGATCTACTTTATCGTATACCAAGAAGGTATACCTCGATGGCTAAGATGGAAAAGTACAATCTAGCCTAGAGAGAGGCAGCTGGCGAAGGGACATAGGTAGATGACATATCCAATCAGCATTAAATGCGCAAATCTCTTTTCTACACTCTTAACCAAAGCACATGGAGATAGATGAGCTAGCAGAGTCTGACTGGCGAAGGCTAGCGGTGAACAAAGGTACAATCTGTACTGAGGCTGGGAAGTTCCCGAAGAAATGTGGTGTAGAAATCAAGGGTTGTAGCACGGGTCGAGTGCCGGTCTATTCTTTTGTCCACAATTGTTAAGGGGCGAGGTCCATGTTCTCATCCATTCGTGGATGTTTATCACACAGGGTCTGGCAGAGATAAATTTCTTACTAGTTCGTTAGTAAGAGGGCCAACTCTGCAAGGAAAAGAGATGTTTTGAAGTCGCCACCTAACTAAGGGGAGTCAGGACCCTTTAACTAGTTTGAATTCTTTTGAGGAAAACAAAACCTAGTTATGACTTGCATATTTATGGTCTGCTATCAGAGAGTCTGGGTAAGGAGATTCTAGTACGGGATGGGAAGGTGTTAGGCACCCATCAGCCGCCCAATCGTAAGATTGGCCTCTACTTCATGATTAAAGGGGAATGTTTATAAACAATTATCAATAATAACGAATAGTGATTGAATAGTAACTGAATAGTGAACAGTGATAAATAGTGATTTGAACAATTGCCTGCTTTATTATTACTTTCTTGGCAATGGATCTAATGTGGGAGGGAATTCCGCTTTATACCCACACTTTGATTTATCCCATTTGGAAAATTAATAATAAAACATAATTATTTTTTTATGTAATGTAAAGAGTAGCTGCGGTGTTACTACGAAATGGAAAAACCATTCCGTTCCCGTATAACTACATAATTACCGAAAAGATAGGAAATTAGTATACCTGAAATATGATACGGAAACTTGGAAAGATTCTTACGATGATTTCTCGCTTCTGTTAAGTATGTAGAAATTAATTAAAGTACCAGCAATTTAATGCTAATCTTTTAAGAACTTAAAGACGATACTTGATTTTGATACTTCTACTTATATTTTTTTGGGTTTTCTGGAAATAAACTAGAAATGTATAGGACAATAATAACTATTATGTAAGAAAGAAAACTTGGTTTCTCTTTGATTAAATCATAAAACACATAGAGATTTAGAACATATGAGGAGAAATAAAGAGTGTTTTCTCTCTCAGACAGAGAGTAGCGAGAAAAATGGTGTTGGAAGAGGTTTCCGTGAGAGAAAATAATGTATGAAGAGGTTTCCGTGAGAAAATTGGTGTGTTTTGAAGTCTTTATTCGACCTCCTTTTATATACGCAGATCCCCGACAGCATTCCTTCTTTTCCTGCGCCTAATCCGGATGCCAAAATTCCTGCGTGAAGAAAAACAATTGTCCTTTGCAAAGGAATTTTTTTCTTTTTAACACATGTAGGTCCCACCAAAGAAAAATGATTTTTCTTCCAACACTTACTAACTCTCCCATGTGATGTGGGTCCCACTTGATTATTTTTCTTTAACCAAATTTGACAAATTCTTCCATATGACACGTATATGAAGAGTTAGTCCTACTAATTAAAGCCTTGGTGATGATAAGGGGAGGATGAAAAAGTGGTCGCCCCCTTAACGTCTTCTGAGTTCTCGTTTTGCTCGTAACTTTTGCATACGAACTCCAAATGACTCCGTTCTTTCACCATTGACTTTGCATTTTTCTCCTCTTTAACGTGATAGCAGGAATTCCCAGGTTTGGAAATATAATGAAATGGGTAGGAGCCGTGCTTGTGGGCTTGACTGAGTAGAGCTTGTGGGCTTGATTGGGTAGAGCTTGTGGGCTTGATTGGGTAGAGCTTGTGGGATTGAGAGCTTGTGGGATTGAGAGCTTGTGGGCTTGATTTGGTAGAGCTTGTGGGCTTGATTTAAAGGATATGGAAATCCTTAATTGCTTCACAAAGAATTTCTCTTGTATTTGGATTTGAAGTATAGGACTGATATTTCCCATGGAGGGTGCGAAATTGGGGTGTCAACAGTTGCCCCTCTTTGAGAGTAATCGCTCGCGGTTAACGAACAAAGTTATGAACACCTAATCGCACCTGATTATTTTTCAAGAGGTGATTTTGATGAGTTGATGAAGAAATTCTGACATTGGCCGGGTTTGTCCCGGTTAAGCTTGTCATCTTCATTTTCCTGATGTTTTTGAACCTTTGCGGTTGATTTAGTCGGATTTCCCTTGGTTCGAGCCGATTGAATAGTTTAAAAAGTTGGTGAAGAAAGATACTAACATTGGCCGGGTCTGCCCCAGTTGAGCTTGTCAGTTTCATTCACATTTTGAACGTGCATCTTCTTGGTTTCTGTTCCACACTTTGTCTTGATATGACTTGCTTTTCTTTCACGAGACGATTCTGATAAAGTATTTTTTTTTCAAAACTTCTTGAGGAAGTAATTACCCCCTTTTTTTTATTTATAAGATAGGGGAGAAAACTTTTCTTTAGGTATGAAACTCCTTCTTGTTTCTTCAATATGTCGTCTAGGCGGATGGCTATCATTATTCTTGATCCTCCAACTTTGCCTATGTTGCGTATAAGACGAAGAGTTGGGGTTTTAAACGATGTGGATGATCACGTTTCTACAAGAATTCGGGAAAACCCTGTAAGTTTCCTTGTTGATCGAAATTTTCTTCTTCGTTTTCCATGTTTTCTTTCATTATTTCTCAACCACTGCTTTCTTTCATAGAATTACGCTTGGGCGCGTATTCGTGGAGGGACCACTGGCATAGTAGAATGGTGGATGGTGTTGAGACGATGCAAAGGTGTACGTGATCTTGTACAACAGATTGGTTGGTACGACTATATTGAAGCTTTGGAACCGTTCCATGATGGTGAGAATGCTTTAATCGTGGAAGAAAGATGGTGGGGTGATACTAATTCATTTCACCTTCCACATTGTGAGTTAACCATCACTCCTCTTGATTTCTACATGATTACTGGCATCCGTGTGGGGGTAGGATCTCCCGTCCCTGTGGGTGTAAACGTGACAGAGGAAAATGTCTGAAACATGTTGGGACCACATTGTGGGGATATCTTCCCTAAAAATTGGTACGTCAGCTTAGCTGGATTGAAGACGAATTTCTCGGTCCCTGAGCTGGATCTTGCTGCTGACGTTTCAAAATATGATGCAAAAGTTATTACGGTTACCAGAGCTTTCCTGATTTTCGTTGCGGGTCATACCTTCCTTGACTCTTCTGGTGGATATATCAAATCTAGCTACTTGGCAGCATTTTCTGACCTTGAATTGGTGAATTTTTACGATTAGGGAAGTTGTGCGATGGCGCGACTTTACACCTATCTGTCTCGAGCAACACGCCTTCAAACAAAAGCCTTATGTGGATTCTGGCCCATTTTGAATGTGAGTACATTTTCCTTGCTTTAGGTTGAACGATCTTGGACCCCCTTTTTAATACCCATACTCTTTCTTTGTAACAATATTGGTGTTACGAATATTTTCCTCTTAGTCGCCCTCCTTTTGATACTAGCTTCTCCAATAGTCAAACATTTCCTCGAATGGCTAGATGGAAAGGTGCACTTCGAAGGCACTCAACTGCATATACATGCCTTTGTTTGGAGGGAGCGACAGTTGAATCTGTAAGAAACCCTATATATATATATATATATTGTTTTTTATGTTTTTTTTTTATTAATATATATATACCTCCATTTTGATCGCAGATTTGTTGGGACCCTTGGAAAGATTATCTGATTCGGCGTGATCAAAGAGCCATTCATGCCATGTCGTCTAGCATGCTTCGGTACTTGTTACGAGGCCCAGATTACTGTGCTTGGTATCTTGGTGACAGATTTGGGAGACAAATTAGTCAACCAGACGCTACGCCCCGTTTTCCTCCTCCCGACGTTACATGTTTTCCTTATGCATCGTTTAGCGACATGGATGAGATTTCGCATCAACCGCAACGTTCATATGAAGATTCAGTTGATTGGGGAATGAATTTTGAATCATATTGGAGATCGGTTTCTTTAGGTCCACCTATTGCTATTCAAGCTTGCCGAGAGAATCTTGTAGTGGGTGATCCGGGTTTTGCCCCTCGTCCATTATTGATGGGATCTTCAAGCAATGCTCCTTCTCAACAAGTTCCATTAACGGGTTTCGGTCATCTTCTTCCAACATGGGATTTTCAAATACCTATCTTGGGGACTTCAAATATGGTTCCAATTGAAGGTAGCCCTGTTGACCGTGAAAATATTATTGGTTTACCTCTCCCAGATGATATTCCTGAGGTATCGCTGTTACTCTGCCCTTCTTGCCTTAATGACTTAATACTTTTTATTAACTCATTTCTCGTTTCAGGCTTCCAGACCTCTTCAAGAATATTTGCTTCGTTTGGTGGATAGCCGTTGGCGCCAGTTGATATCGGTGGTGAATGAGATGTACGGTATCATGTTGAGATATGATGAAGTCAATAGAGAATCCCTGGGGAGGCAGGCACGTATTAATACTCTCTCTGAAGAATTGTCCACGCTTCGACTTCTTTATGAGGTAGACTGCATATTTTTTTTATTTTTTTTTATACAGGGAAAAGGAGCTAGCGGATCGGATGAATGATCCTGATGGGTTGGAGAAACCCGACGGGTCATGGATCTTATTTCGTTTTGTCCGAAAAGTGGTCTAATGGAGCCCTAATTTTTTCTTTAAATACTTTGTTTTCTTTTCTCGACCATCAGTTTCTATTTCTTCTTTTTCTCCGCAAATCCGCCTCTTTCATCTATCTTTTTTTCAGATCTTTATTGTATCTGCTGGATCTGTACTTTGATCTTTCTTTTCTTGATCACCGTCTTCATGTTCTTCTACTTTCTGCTTGTTTGGTTTATCTCCATAGTAATCATTTAATGGTGGAGTATGCGAGATGCAGTTTGAGCGGCTGAAAGTAATGATAACTGAAATGAGATGTCTTTGGAGGAATCTCAGTATAGATCTGTATAAATACTCTTATTTATGTGCTTGATGGTAGTGAATCTTGAGATTCAGATTAATGTTCGGCTCGGAGATGAAGATCTGATGATTTAGGGGAAGATGCAAGATCGTTCCATATGCAGCTTCAAAATATGTGCAAAGATAAATCCAGATTTCAAAGTTGAAGTCGGATGCCTGGGATGAAGATGTTTAGATCTAGTTTGTCACATGGACACTTTTACCACTATCACACATTGGTTTCGATCAATGGGAAATGGTGAAGAAGTTGGATCTTGGTCTAGACTCAGATAAAATCACTCCCTTTCCTTATTTGTTTTTCACTTCTTCTTCTTTGGTTTGCCGTCAGATCATTTTTTTGTTTCTTGTTGTTGTTGTTCTTTTTTCTTTTCTTTTCTTTTGTTTCTTATTGTTGTTGTTTCTTTTTTTTTCTCGATCTGATCACGTATCCTTCAGATAAGGAAGAGTTCATGCTTTTCATTGTTATAGACGAAGATCTTGTAATTCCTTCATTTGTGAATGGAATATTTTCTTTCGGGTGGTGCTTTTGTCCTTGGTTTGACTTGCACTGACTTTGTAGATTGCTGACTCCGGTGGAGAAGCCTTAATTTAGATAACTCGTCGTTCACAAAATCTTAAAGCATGGTTAGAACATGATTAGGCTTAAAATAATACTCAAGAAATTTTTTCCTCAGTTGCCTATTTGGTACGTGTGCAAGGCACAGTATCATCCTAAGGCTTTCATCATCATCATTTATTTTATTTTATTTTATTTTTGAAAACAAAATAAAAAAAAACTTAAAATTTACAAAACACTGGAATTTTGATTTGGAGAGTTTATCTCAGCTACCTATCTGGTTGCTCATAACACCATACCCAAATCCTAAACTTTTCATCATCGATAAACTCTCCGGTTTTTTTTTTTTTTTGAAAACAAATTTAGGAAAACTGTTTTTTTTTTTTTTGAAAAGAAATTAAAACTTAATTAACTTTTTTTTTTTTTTTTTTTTGAAAACAAGATTGATAGAGTATAAAACGATGATAAAAATCATGAGTGTTGACAAACCAGTTGATCTTTTGAGGAGATGCATGGATTAGGAATGCTAGAATGTTGCCTTTGATTAGGCATAATACCTCTTGAGTTGATCAGCATTTGTGGGTCTTGGATGTTCTTCTCCATCTAGGTCCATCAGTTGTACCGCCATTCCTTGAAAAATCTTTTTAACGATGAATGGACCTTCCCACTTTGGTTTGAATTTGCCCCTTGGGTCAGTATGCTTGACCGGACGAATCTCCTTGAGCACGAGATCTCCTTCGTCGAACTTATGGGGTCGCACGTGTTTGTTGAAACTGCGTGCGACTCTGTTCTGGTATGCCTGAGAATGGCAGGATGCTGCTAACCTCTTTTCATCAATGAGATTTATCTGCTCGACTCTTACTTTTACCCATTCATCTTCAGGTAACTGAATTTCCTTTAGAACTCTTAGAGTTGGAATCTCCACCTCTATAGGATGCATTGCCTCCATACCATATGTGAGTGAGAAAGGTGTAGCCCCGGTTGCGGTGTGAATTGAGGTTCTGTATGCCCACAAAGCGTATGGTAATTTCTCACTCCAATCTGTATACATATCCGTCATCTTCTTTAGGATCTTGACGAGTGTATTGTTGGCTGCTTCTACTACTCCGTTGGTTTGAGGCCGATACGGTGAGGCTAGATGGTGCTTGATTTTGTACTTTCCAAGAAGTTGTTCGGTTTCTTCACCGATAAAATTTGACCCATTGTCTGATATTATTTCATGTGGAACTCCATATCTGCAGATGATGTGGTTCCGTATGAAGTCGATCGTCGGCTTTCCTTTGAAACTTCTAGTTGAAATGGCTTCTACCCACTTGGTGAAGTAGTCAATTGCAACAAATACATACTTGTGGCCGTTGGAAGATGGATTGATTTTACCTATGAGATCGATTCCCAGGTGGAAAATGGACATGGAGATGATAGAGTATGAAGTTGAGAAGGAGGTACATGCATGAGGTTCCCATGTATTTGGCATCGGTGACATCTCATGACGAAGTTGCAGTAATCTGACATCATGGTTGTCTAGTAGTATCCCAAGCGAGCTATCTTCATGCTCATCATGTGTGCGTTCATATGAGGACCACACTCACCACTGTGTACTCTCTCCAGGATCTTCCTTGCTTCGTGTTCGTTCACGCATCGCAACAGAGTTCCGTCTCTTGACAATTTTTAAAGAACATTTGCAAAGATCATGTACTGACATGACACCCTTCGGATGTATCTCCTTTGTTGTTTTGTTGAATCTTCTGGATAAGACTGATCCTCGAGGTATCTTCGTATATCAACAAACCACGGAGCGCCGTCTAATTGTTCAGCGGAAATTTTAATGGCGTAACAGAAAGCAGGTTCATCTCTTTGGCCTATTTCGATGGGTTTCATCGTCATTCCTTCGGGGACTGTGAGCCAAGAAGCTAAAACAGCAAGAGCATTAGCACCAAAGTTTTTATTTCTGTATATATGGTGGAATTCGATGTGATCGAATTGTTTTGTGAGCTCTTCAAGGTATGTATGATATTGGGATAATTGTTCGTTAACCCTCCATTCCTTCTGGATTTGCTTGATGATCAGCAGTGAATCTCCGTATACTATGATGCTTTTGACATTGATTTCAATAGAAGCTTTCAGTCCGGCTATGCAGGCTTCATATTCTGCAACATTATTAGAGCATGGAAAACAAAGCCTGATAACAATAGGTGTATGGATACCTTCTGGAGACTCTAGCAGTGCCCCTACACCCCTTCCTTGTTTGTTGCGGGCGCCATCAAAGTACATCTTCCATGGTTTATCTTCGACCACATTAGCATACATCACCCATTCGTCTGGGAACTCAATCTTCAGCTCAATGTTGTCGAGGATAGGATGAGATGCTAGATGATCGGCAATTGCTCTTCCTTTGACATATTTCTGAGTGATGTAAGTAATATAAAACTCAGAAAGTAATAGTTACCATTTTGACATCTTTCCGGATAAAACGGGCTTCTCGAACAAGTATTTGATAGGATCCATCATTGATAGCAACTGAATCTTGTGAGCCAACATGTAATGACGAAGGCGTTGGGTTGCCCAGACAAGCGCCAAGCAAGTCTTTTCTAACATGGTGTATTTCGACTCGTACCCTGAAAGAGTTTTGCTGATGTAGTATATTGCCCTTTCCTTACCGCTTCCTTCATGATATTGTCCCAACATTGCTCCCATAGAGGTTTCGCCGACCGAGAGATATAGAATCAAAGGAACACCCAGGGTGGGGTCAACAAGTACTGGTGGAGCAACCAAATATTTCTGGATCTTTTCAAATGCTTCTTGACATTCATGGTTCCATGCTGTAGGCACATTCTTCCTTAGCAAATTGAATATCGGCTCGCAGATGGGAGTGAGTTTATTTATGAACCGACTTATGTATTGCAACCGACCCAAGAATCCTCTGATTTCCTTCTCCGTTCTTGGTGGAGACATTTCGATGATAGCTTTAGCCTTTGATGGGTCGCATTCAATTCCTCTGTTGCTGACGATGAAACCTAGTAATTTTCCGGACTTGGCACCGAACAAACATTTGTTGGGGTTGAGCTTAAGTTGAAATTTTCGAAGACGTTGGAATACCTTTCTCAGAACATTTACATGATCCTTACTATGTGAAGATTTTGCTACCATGTCATCTACATAAATTTCCAGCTCCTTGTGTATCATGTTGTGGAAGATTGTTGTCATGGCTCGTTGGTATGTGGCTCCAGCATTTTTTAATCCGAAAGGCATAACTTTGTAACAAAATATTCCCCATGGAGTGACAAAGGATGTTTTAGCCATGTCTTCTTATGCCATCATGATTTGATTATATCCGGAGAAGCCATCCATGAATGAAATACATCCTTGCCCAGAGGCATTGTTGACCAAGACATCAATATGCGGCAACGGGAAATCATCTTTTGGGCTTGCTTTGTTCAAATTGCGGTAATCAATGCACATTCTTACCTTTCCGTCTTTCTTCGGAACATGTACAATGTTAGCCAGCCATTCAGTATAAGTGACTGCTTTGAGGAAGCCTGCATTGAGTTGTTTTTCCACTTCTTCTTTGACTTTTAAAGTCCATTATGACCTTAACCTCCTGATCTTTTGTTTGACCGGCTTTACGTCTAGATAAGTTGGCAAACGATGGACTACCAAATTAGTATCCAATCCAGGCATGTCCTCGTAAGACCAAGCGAATACGTCCTCAAACTCAGTGAGTAGCTCGATCATCTTCTTCCTTTCTTCAGCCGATAATGTCATTCCGATCTTTACATATCGGGGTTCTTCCGGCGTTCTCAAGTTGATTGTTTCTTCTTCTAGGAATTCGGGCTCTTTTTCATTTTTTTCGACGTTGCTTTGGATCTCTTCTGGAACATCTTTCAGGCAAGTTATCATTTCTTCATCCTCATATTCAAACTTTCCTGCAATGTCATCCTCCAAAACCAAGACATCATGCTTTTTTATTTCTGAAATCACCATTTCTATATTTTTTTGCTTTTCAGGTTTTTCTGATTTTTTTGGTTTTTTTAGATTTAATGGTGCATTAAACATACAGATACCGTCTTCCAGGGTCCACGAGGATTCTTGAGGTTCTTCCTTCGTCATTTGTGGACTCTCATCATCTATTCTTACCAGGTTATTTTTGGCGTCAGAAGAAGTTCCGGCGTCCTTTGCTGCTTCGTTGAGAGTTATCATGTAGACGCTTCTATCCGTTGATTGATCCTTCCTTCTGGCACCTGGGGCACCTTTTGTAGATTCCATTTTGTTCTCAGCAACGACTTTGGAGGCTTCATTTGTTTGGACCTTCTCTTTTGTCGTACGGTCCAATATTAGAGATGGTTGACGTATTTTAGCGCCATCCACCTCAATGAAGTTAATTCCCTGATTTCCCTGATGCGCTGGAAGTGGATTTTGTTGTATATTAGGTTACTTTGACGCCCCCTCGATGATTATCTTGCCGTCCTCCAGTAAATCTTGGATAAGATGTTTCAGGACGAAACATGAATTGGTATCGTGTCCTGCACTCTGATGGTAGCCGCACGTCTTTGACTCGTCATAACCCCGAGGTTTGGGATTAGGTACAGGTTTAGGATCCCTGAGTTAAATTAATTTTTCCTCAACTAGCCTAGGAAGGAAATCACTCATTTCTCCGTTTAGCTCAGAGAATACCCGATTCCGGCTCCACCTTTTCTCGACATATTGTTATCCTTTGTCTTGGCGGAATGTATTGGTGATCGGCGCTTTCCCTGCAGCTCTGATATAAGTAGGTGTTGTAATGGTTGGGTTGACATAATTAATTTCCTTCTTTTTTATCGATCTTTTCCCTATATTGAATACGGAGTATACACCATCCTTCATTGCGTCCTCAATGCTTGCTCCTTTCCTTCGAAAATCGGAAAGATTTTCGGGTGCAGACATGCTGACGAATACCCTGTAAGACATTGAGAGATTTTTCATTAGCATTTTTAGTTGCACCTCTTCTGATAGCCGTTCGAACATTTTGAATACTTTCTTTTCCCACCGACTCATCCAGTCGATGAAACCTTCATGTGCCCCTTGTCGAAGGGACTCAAGCTGGCGTAAGGCTATTGAGTGATCTGTATCTTTCGCAAAATGTTCGACGAACGAATTAATCATGACTGGCCATGTATAGATTTTTGATTTCTCTACATGTTGGTACCAATCAAGGGCTAACCCAGTCAAGCTTTGGTGGAACAAGTTTAGCAGCCAGTCCTCGGTTAGACCTTGGGGTTTTAGGTATTGGAGATACAGTTTAATGTGAGACCCCGGGGGTCCTCTGCCATTATATTTTTCCATTTTTGGAAATTTGAAACCTTCAGGCAAGCATTCACTTGGAGGAGTGTACCATACTTCACCATCCACGCCAGTGTTGTCCTCAATTATTGACAACCTTTTCATTACATGTTCTTTGAAATGCTCGAATTCCAAGCTCTCTTTGTTTGGTGTTGGAATATCGTCATCGTTTCCTGTATTTTCGGATTCCCCGCTTTTGTTTTGATCTTTTGGTTGATGAACGTCCTTGGATCCAGAGCCATTTGTATGTTGATGAGAATTTGAGCCTTTTCCGTCATTTCTAGCCTCATCTTGCAGCTTCTTAAAGAAATTGGCGAGTTTCTCCTCAATGATTTGTTCTATTTTTGAGGTGAGGATGTCAGGATTGTTGATTTCCCCTTTTCCATGTTGTGAAGAATCCATTTTGATCAGTCTTCCTTCCTCCCCCCGATGCCAAGTACGAGTGTAAGCCCCCCCTCGCGTTATGGTTGCTTACGCTTGTAAAAGTGCCTGAAACCACAAAATATGAAATATGATATCAGTATAAAGAAAATATTATAAAATTTCCCTTTAATCATTTTTCAAGTCGAATCTCTTGTTATCTCCCCAGCAGAGTCGCCACTGTAGAAATCAAGGGTTGTAGCACGGGTCGAGTGCCGGTCTATTATTTTGTCCACAATTGTTAAGGGGCGAGGTCCATGTTCTCATCCGTTCGTGGATGTTTATCACACAGGGTCTGGCAGAGATAAATTTCTTACTAGTTCGTTAGTAAGAGGGCCAACTCTGCAAGGAAAAGAAATGTTTTGAAGTCGCCACCTGACTAAGGGGATTCATGACCCTTTAACTAGTTTGAATTCTTTTGAGGAAAACAAAACCTAGTTATGACTTGCATATTTATGGTCTGCTATCAGAGAGTTTGGGTAAGGAGATTTTAGTACGGGATGGGAAGGTGTTAGGCACCCATCAGCCGCCCAATCGTAAGATTGGCCTCTACTTCATGATTAAAGGGGAATGTTTATAAATAATTATCAATAATAACGAATAGTGATTGAATAGTGATTAAATAGTAACTGAATAGTGACTGAATAGAGAACAGTGATAAATATTGATTTGAAAAATTTCCTGCTTTATTATTACTTTCTTGGCAATGGATCTAATGTGGGAGGGAATTCCGCTTTATACCCACACTTTGATTTATCCCATTTGGAAAATTAATAATAAAACATAATTATTTTTTTATGTAATGTAAAGAGTAGTTGCGGTGTTACTACGAAATGGAAAAACCATTCCGTTCCCGTATAACTACATAATTACCGAAAAGATAGGCAATTAGTATACCTGAAATATGATACGGAAACTTGGAAAGATTCTTACGATGATTTCTCGCTTCTGTTAAGTATGCAGAAAGTAATTAAAGTACCAGCAATTTAATGCTAATCTTTTAAGAACTTAAAGACGATACTTGATTTTGATACTTCTACTTATATTTTTTTGGGTTTTCTGGAAATAAACTAGAAATGTATAGGACAATAATAATTATTATGTAAGAAAGAAAACTTGGTTTCTCTTTGATTAAATCACAAAACACATAGAGATTTAGAACATATGAGGAGAAATAAAGAGTGTTTTCTCTCTCAGACAGAGTAGCGAGAAAAATGGTGTTGGAAGAGGTTTCCGTGAGAGAAAATAATGTATGAAGAGGTTTCTGTGAGAAAATTGGTGTGTTTTGAAGTCTTCATTCGACCTCCTTTTATATACGCAGATCCCGACAGCATTCCTTCTTTTCATGCGCCTAATCCGGATGCCAAAATGCCTGCGTGAAGAAAAACAATTGTCCTTTGCAAAGGAATTTTTTTCTTTTTAACACATGTAGGTCCCACCAAAGAAAAATGATTTTTCTTCCAACACTTACTAAGTCTCCCATGTGAAGTGGGTCCCACTTGATTATTTTTCTTTAACCAAATTTGACAAATTATTCCATATGACACGTATATGAAGAGTTAGTCCTACTAATTAAAGCCTTGGTGATGATAAGGGGAGGATGAAAAAGTGGTCGCCCCCTTAACGTCTTCTGAGTTCTCGTTTTGCTCGTAACTTTTGCATACGAACTCCAAATGACTCCGTTATTTCACCATTGACTTTGCATTTTTCTGCTCTTTAACGTGATAGCAGGAATTCCCAGGTTTGGAAAGATAATGAAATGGGTAGGAGCCGTGATTGTGGGCTTGACTGAGTAGAGCTTGTGGGCTTGATTGGGTAGAGCTTGTGGGCTTGATTGGGTAGAGCTTGTGGGCTTGATTGGGTAGAGCTTGTGGGCTTTATTGGGTAGAGCTTGTGGGCTTGATTTAAAGGATATGGAAATCCTTAATTGCTTCACAAAGAATTTCTATTGTATTTGGATTTTAAGTATAGGACTGATATTTCCCATGGAGGGTGCGAAATTGGGGTGTCAACACGTGGGTCAGATGAGGTGGCAGAGCCCGACTGAATAATGCGTGCGGTGAATGAAGGTACCATTTGTATGGAAGGTATATCAGGGGACGATGGACCCAAAGACATCAGAGATATATCTGGAGCAGAAGGGGCTATAAATACCGAGCTTCACCAAAAAATAAAGGGAATTCAATATCTAGGAGAAGAATATCTAGTCTTAAGCTTATACCTCTTTAATGTTTAGAACTTAAGTATTAACTTCAACTTGAGTTCTCTTTATTACTTTGGGAAGAATTTAAGATCTTTGTAACCACCACAACTTAATACAAACAATCACTCATTATCCCGTGGACGTAGACAAATGTCGAACCACGTAATCTCTTGTGTCTCATTATATTATATTTGTGTTCTTCATTATTATTGTGATCTCAAACACCTTTTATTACTTAGCATTATCAGTTCAACTGAGGTATCAATACTACTTAGTATTAGATTCTCCGAGCTGTATAAACTGCGTAGACTATGGGAAAATTAGTAGTCACAACGGTTTTGCCAAACACAAGGATCGGTTCTACCTCAATATGGTTACTGGGACCGGTTACATCAATTACCAAGATTGGTTACATAAATTACCAGGACCGGTTACCATATTCTCATGGTATTACTTGTGATCGGTCACACCAGTTACCGGGATCGATTACACCAATTACTAGGACCGGTAACACCAATTACTAGGATCGGTCACACCAATTACAAATATCGATCATACCATCTTAGGTGATTACCTTGGATCGGTTACACTAATAAAAGTCATAGCAATAAATAAGTCAGGCATTATGACTAGTTATACCAAGATACATAACAAGTTATGATCGGTTCTACTAACTCACACATATTGGTAATCCAAAGATGTGAAATGAATAACAATACCAATAAGCCTTGCGATTTACCTTTTGATTCATAAAACAAGTTCATGAATGTACTTCCTTTAAACGAATGTATACATTATTTCCTATGACAAAATCTTCACACATACCCATACACATAATCACAATAACATCTATACGATTATGTCGATGTCTTATATATGAAGTTCCAAAGATAATCGTTATACTTTGTATTCTAATTCCTTAACACTATGTCTACTAGAGTATAATCATTCACGGTTTCGTAGTTTTCAATATAGCACGACTTGAAAGATACGTTGGGAATGAAACAGTTCAAGTCAAAATATTACTAACCTCAAGAGGAAGGATGATGTCATCGATGTAGCTTGTTACTTCTTCACATTCTTCAAGTCTTCAAGTAATACTTTTATGTCTCATTATCCTAATCTTTCTAGCCTAACCAATACGAAGTTGTCTCTAGTACATAATCAAGCGACTCTTAAATTGAGTTTTGATTCACTAAAATATGACGACCAAACTTGACATACGAACGCTTGGTAGGTTCAACCGAGCTATACTCTAACAGTATCTCTATGGAAATTTTATTTGGATCCCATTAGTTTTCTTACCTTTGCCAATTATTATTGACAAAAAGGGAGAAAATTAATGTGTAGTTCACACTACAAATACATATGGTTTGCAGATCATTATGTAAGGGGGAGTGGTTTTCATATGAGATGAAGTATTAACTAAGGGGGAGTGATACATATCACCATAGTTTTGTTGTCAAAGTTTTGATATAATTGGACTTTGATGCTGTAATAATACTATGACACTGTTTTCTCATTGTTATAGCTACGGATCTTATATATGATGCTGAGTTGAACACTTTGAGATCACTGGAGTATTTGGAAGTGACGAAGATTTCAAGTAATGTTGAAGAACCAAGGAAATAAAGCATTTGGATTGAGATTTATAAAGTTTATTTATTTTGTATTCCATATGTATTGATAGTTTTTTCACTAAAATTGCAAAGGGGGAGATTGTTAGAGCACCACTCTGTCGAACTCGCAAGCGTTGCTATCTCAAGCTTGTTGTCAAGTTTAGTTGCCAAAACTATAAGTATTGATTTCTAGTCTACTTATAGCTAAGTCTCGGATTAGGATAGAAAGTGTAGTTGAGCATTAGACTTCACAACGTTCATCAATTGAAGATGAAGAACTACTAAGGAGAGCTTGTGGAACTTCATCAACAAAATGTATGTGGAGATTTGGACTCATCTATCACTCGAAAATCTATCTACTCTATCTCCTATTTGAGACAAAAGTCATATAACTATATAGACTTCAATTATACACATTTGATATTTAGAGCCGAGTTTAACTCGCTTACATATTTATCGAAATATGTGTGTTGGTAAGCTTACACTTTAACCAAGTTCATCATATATTCTTGATGAAAATCAAAGATGATCATGTGAAAATTGCCTGGTAATATCTTACATGATTTGTGTGAGACAGTCATTTGATGTAGACTCAGAATGTTTCGTATTGATCATTCGATCATTTGAAAATTGCTTTGAATCTAATAGTTTGTGTGATACATCTATTGTCATCTTCCTAGAATGTTTCGATAATTGAAATAAGAGTTTAGAACAACTGGATATAAGTATAGTATGCGTACTTGAATGTATGTAATCCAAGTCCGGGAACCATGCAATGCATACCCGTATGCATACTGCTTGGTTTGGTAAAAATCCGGGAACCTTGTACGCATACCGGTACGCGTACTGGCGTGAGGTTCAGGTCCGGGAATTTCCACTGATTTTGGAAGGTATGCGTACCAGTTCGCGTATTGGTGAACCCAAACTTAGTCCGACCATTTAGGTATGCGTACCCGTATGCATACTTGAACGGATAATGTTCTAAAATTGGTTTTTCATGAACTAATACATTTATATAATAAGGAATTCAATCTTTTGCAAACTGTGGCCATAATGTTCATGGCTTTGATTCGAGTGAATCAAAATCAATTTTGCTTCAATTGTGTCTTGTATACTTCTATGAGAATATAAACAATTGAACAACTCTAGAACTAGTTTCATTTGAGTCATTTAAACTAGTTATGGGTAAGATGAATAAGGTTGATATGAAAGTATTCATATAGCTAACCTCGGATAAAAATTGTTGAGACAACAAAGGTGCAAACATTTAGGTACGGTCACTCATATCTAAATGAAGTCACTTTTCATTTGTGTGTAACAAGCTAAGTTCGATCTAACGGTTGAAAGATATTAGCTTAAGTCTAATTATGTTTTTATCTAACGGTGAATATTGAATATTTTTTTACCAAGGTAACTTAGATTGAAAACCCTGATTTGAAGACTATATAACGGAGAACTCTAGAAACTGGGAAACCTAATCCTCATACCTCATGTGTGATACTAGTTGCGACTAGAGTCGATTCTCCTTTAACCTTAGGTTTTTCACGAAACCTTGTAGGTTAACGATTTGAATACTTCATTGGGATTGTGAAGCCAGACCCAACTATTTTCTTTGTAGTTGCGTGTTCTGATCTTGCTGTTTTCTATCGTGATTGAGTACTATCTTCTCTAAGATTTGCTCGAGATTTAATCTCTGATAGGCAAGATACAAAGTAGTCACAAACATATTCGTCTCATCGTTTGTGATTCCACAATATCTTGTTTCGTTAATCGATTAAGATTATTGTGAGGTGATTGATATTTCTAGGTTGTTCTTTGAGAAAACTCATAAGTTTATCTATGGGAGACATATTTATTTATTCAATAGACTTTTATGTGTGAGACAGATTGGTTTATCTAGTATTCAACTTTGGTTCGTAGCAACTCTTAGTTGTGGGTGAGATCAGCTAAGCGAATCAAGTGCGTAGAGTCCTGCTGGGATTCAGAGACGTAAGGAGCGCAACTGTACCTTGATCAGTGTGAGATTGGTTAGGGCTCAACTAGATTCCAGTCTGAAGTTAACTTGGAGTAGGCTAGTGTCTGTAGCGGATTAATACAGTGTGGTGTTCAAATATGGACTGGTCTCGGGGGTTTTCTACTGTTAGAGCATTGCTCGGTCGAACTCGCATGTGTTGCTATCTCAAGCATGTTTGTCAGTATTTGTAATCAAAACTATACTTCTTGATTTCCAGTTTACTTATTACTAAGTCTCGGTCTAGGATAGTTAAGTATAATTGAGCTCCAGACTCCATGGCGATTATCTTATGAAGACGAAGAACTACTCAAGGAACTGGTGGAACTTCATCCGACAAAAAAGGTATGTGGAGACTCGAACTTATCTAGCACTCAAAATTCTATCTATCTCCTACTCTTGAGATAATATTCGTATAAGTATGATAGTTTTCATACATACACATTTTCTATTTTGATCCGAGTTTACTCGCCTATCTTTTTCCCGAAATATGTTTTGGTAAACTTTCGCTTTAACCACCTTTCATATTTATCCGTGATGAAAGTGATGATGACATTTCAATCTTGAAAATAGCTTTGATGACGATAGTAGATTCTTTATGGCTAACGACTATTATAACATTAATTATAGAAGAATGTTTCAATGATTGAAATGTAGAGTTGAGATTATGTAACCACCTATGGATATAAGCATATATATAGTGTGTTCGCACATTAATGTACAAATCCATGTACCGGAAACCAAGTGCGTGCATATGTGTGCATGCAGTATTGGTGAAGGAGACAGGTTGGGTACGCGTACTGGCGGAAGTTCACATCCGTTAATTTCTGCTGAGTTTGGAGTGTACAAACTTACAAACCAGTCACCTTAGGTGCGCGTACCCGTATGCGTACCCACAAAAGTTTTTATCCAAAAATTTCTGTTGGGTTTTCAAACCCAATTCCGATAAAGCTAGAGTACACGTACCCGTACGCGTACCTAAGCTGGTTATATCTCAAATCGGTTATCTCTTGAACTTAAATAATAAATCAATAAGGAATGCAATCTTTGCAAACCGTGGCTATATTGTTCATGAATTGATTCAAGTGAATCGAACCGATTTTGTTTCAATTGTGTCTATGTATAAAGATCTAAGCAATTGAACAACTCTTGAACTAGTTCTTATGAGTCATTTGAACTAGTTATGAAGAAGATAAATATGGTTGATATGAAAGTGCTCATATAACTAACAATTGGTTAACTATTCATGAACCAACTAAATGTACACGTTTAGGTACAGTTACTCAAACCTAAATGAAATACATTTCATTTATGTGTGTGACAAAACGGTGAATATTGAATGCTTTGTTACCAAGGTAAATTAGATTGCAAACCCTGATTTGAAAACTATATAAAGGAGACGTCTAGCAACTGGAAAAAACTAATCCCCACACCCCCTGTGTGATACTAGTTGGTTTTTCTAAATTCGATTCTCCTTTAACCGTAGGTTTTTTCTTGAGACCATGTCGGTTAGCGACTTGAAGACTTCATTGGGATTGTGAAGCCAGACGAAACTACTTCTTGTTTATGGGTGAAAACTATTTCTATCGGTTTTGGTAATTTGGGGTGTATGGATGAGAAATGAATCTAAACCTTAAACAAATGCACTGCACGGGAGTGCTTTTGATTCGATAGATCAATCTATACAATTCTGGCCTAAACCAAGAAATGGACGTTCCAGACTTGTTTCGGTCTCAAAGTGAAGGAGATGGGGTTGATCTTAGGGAGGGAAGCGAAGAAGGTCTTGAGATTGTGAAGGTGTTGGTTGTTATGACTTATATCAGAATGGTGATTTCTGGAAACTGGTAATAACACTTGGCTTTTTTTGTGCCTTGTTCGTCTGTGTTGGAAATAGGGAGGAGAACCTATTTATACAAGTCATTGAGCCTAACCCTCGTATCTCGTGGGAAGAAGAGAAACTGAAGCTATGGATTATTGGAGTCGTGGTCTAGCGTGACACGATTAGTCTTGCCCACTTCTCCCGTCATCACTAACCGTCCATGTCTTCCTAACACGTTCTTGTGATGGCGCGTTGTGCGCTGCACGTTGTAAACCGCTAGACCAATACCCCAGTAAGCATCCCCCAGTTTGTGACATGTTTGATGTCTTGATTGTGTGGATCGTGGGATCCACAGAAGGTAGCATATGGTGCTAGGTTAAATAATTAAGTCATTTGGGAAGTCGATATTTATGAAGTATCATGAATATTTTATGCATGTAATGCATCAAATATATTCAGCATGGATGAAGCATCGCTGTTTTAAGGCTTAACGGAGTAGGTCGCGGATTAAGCATTTTAAAACAGATGCGTTCCTAGCCATCTTCTAATGATCGTTTGGAGGTTGCGCAAGCAAGCTCTCCCTTGGCCGATCATTCCATGTGGTAGAGTGACGGATGGTAATCACCATGTCACCTAATTGGCTGTTCAACTCCTGTCCTGGGATTCCCAACCAAGATGGTAGAATTGGACGGATGAGATGATGCATCTACGACCGTTGATTAGGGTTTTGAAGAGGTGCGCAAGCATCACTCTTCAGATCGGTTTGCGGCAGAAATTTGTTATCGCAAAGGAATCGGGGACCGCACGTCCGTGCCTAGTTTGGGCGCACGAATAAAGGCATTTATACATGGTCGGTCTTAGACGATTGGTCAGGCATGTAGACGTGCCATCGGTGATCGTGTTGACATGCTCAGGACCTGTTAAGTCCACATCTACACCTTTCATTTATGCATGCGAAGATGGTCGCTCGTGAACGATTAGCGACACATATAATATGCCGCAAACCCTAATTAGGGTTTTGGATCGGTCGTGTGTACACGACTTCAACCTAACGGTTTGGAAGGCTATGCTCCTCCTTTTGGGAGGCCGACCATATGGGACCCACATTGGGTCGGTGATGAACACAGTGATACCTTATTGACAATTATGGGTTTGATCTAAGCCATCCAAACATGCCGGTAAAGTTAGATGGTCGTGATCAATTTAAGACCCTTAGCGACCCTTAAAAAATCACGCCGGCCAAACTTCGGGAAAACGTTTTCTCCTCCCGAGCTAGGTCGTGAGATGGTCGGCTATGCAGGTAGAAAGGGGGCCCGCCGGTGTACATAACGGTGCTTGCGCGACCGGGAATGGGACGATCCGCGCCATCCAATTGTGCCGGCGAAGACGAACGATCGTGATGGATTTGAGACTGCCGTAGGCAACCCTTGCTCGTACGAGCTCCTCCAAGCCGTTCCATACCAGCCTGGACATCCAACTTCAGGCTGGTGTTTGGTGATCGTTCCGAGGGTTGACTTGTACCCGACCATCCATGGCGTTAATGGGCCCACTGGTGGTCATTGCGGTGGTTGCCTGCTCCTTCTAGGGTTCGTCTAGGCTGGTTAAATTGTGCGGCCAACTTACGTGGTCTTGATTGTTTCTGAGACTGATATGGACAGTCCAGATTCAAATATGCTCGATCGGGCTAGTATAACACACCGAGAGATGATTCTCTTTGTCAAAGAATGGTGTATCCTGTACGGGTATTTCGTGCATGCCTCACTATTGATACTTGGATATTCATGTTACTCTACTAAGAGTAACAATCAGTCATCATGACGTACCAATAATGAGAGTTTTGCTGAGAACAACACAGGAAATACAAGGCGATTTTATGCGTTAATTAATAATGCTAAAATTCACATAATACTTGGGGATTGTTGCTACATGCTCCATTCTAGGTGAATTAATAAAGCGGAGAGGTAATCATCACTTATCAAATAGCTTCATCCTCTGCAGGATGTTAGCGCATTTGATTTGGCTTTAAAATTTTATCCCTGAACTAAAATCCACCATCAACATTAAGTCCCCAGCCAAGCACATAATGGCTGCACTATTGTGGGGTAGGCATTTGATGGTAAAAAACAAGGATGAAAAATCGAAAGGGCATGACATGAGAAGATTACCATGAAAATTCGATTGACCTTTGGGAAGAGGCATGTGCAATATGTAATCTTTGTGTTGGCGCACTTCTGTCTTAGCCACGGAGTACTAGTGCCATGTAGTGTTGGTGTAGCGATCCTTAAATACAAAGACGAGTACTGAGGTGGTGGAGCCTTCGGCACTATATTGTATTAAGGAAGTATGCATGACAACACAATAATGGGTGTTGAGGAATCTCAATACTAACAGGAGAGATTTTGAGGCAGTTTGCCTGATAACATAGTGGTGAGTATTGAGGAATCTCAACACTAGGAGGATAGGTGTATTGAGGCAGTTTTCCTGTCAACACAATAGTGGTGTTGGGAAATTTTACGTATCAACTCCAAGAGGAGGGTGTGTTGAGGCTGCATGTCTGACAACACAATAATGGTGTTGATGAATTTGCACGTCTCAATACCAAGAGGAAAACGTGTTGAGGTAATATGCCTGGAAACACAATAGTGGTGTTGAGGAATTTTCACGTGTCAACACCAAGAGGAAAACGTGTTGAGGAAGTATGATTGAAAACACAGTGTTGAGGCAGTATTCCTGGAAACACAATAGTGGTTTTGAGGAATTTTCACGTATCAACACCAAGAGGAAAACTTGTTGAGGCAGTATGCCTGACAACACAGTGTTGAGGCAGTATGCCTGACAACACAGTGTTGAGGCAGTATGCCTGGAAACACAATAGTGGTGTTGAGGAGTTTTCACGTCTCAACACCCAAAGGTAAACGTGCTGAGGCAGTATGCTTGACAACACAGTATTGAGGTACTATGCCTGGAAACACAATAGTGGTGTTGAGGAATTTTCATGTCTCAACACCAAGAGGAAAACGTGTTGAGGCAGTATGCCTGGCAACACAGTGTAGAGGCAGTATGCCTGGAAACATAATAGTGGTGTTGAGGAATTTGCACGTCTCAACACCAAGAGGAAAATGTGTTGAGGCAGTATGCCTGGAAACACAATAGTGGTGTTGAGGAATTTGCACGTCTCAACACCAAGAGGAAAACATATTGAGGCAGTATGTCTGGCAACACAATAGTGATGTTGAGGAATTTGCACGTCTCAACACCAAGAGGAAAACGTATTGAGGTAGTATGCATGACAACACAGTGTTGAGGAAGTATGCCTGGCAACACAATAGTGGTGTTGAGGAATTTGCACGTCTCAATACCAAGAGGAAAACGTGTTGAGGCAGTATGCCTGATAACACAGTGTGGAGGCGGTATGCCTGGCAACACAATAGTGGTGTTGAGGAATTTGCACGTCTCAACACCAAGAGGAAAACGTGTTGAGGTAGTATGCCTGGAAACACAATGTTAAGGAAATATGCATGGAAACACAATTGTGGTGTTGAGGAATTTTTACGTCTCAACACCAAGAGGAATACGTGTTGAGGAAGTATGCCTGACAACACAGTGTTGAGGCAATATGCCTGGCAACACAATAGTGATGTTGAGGAATTTTCACGTATCAACACCAAGAGGTTTAAATTTACTTGATACGCCTAATAGATATAAAACATTTAGTTTAAGGATAGTTACTTAGCTCAGTCTCCGCTAGGCATGTCCTTCATGCATGATTGGGCTTTGAGTGTATCAAGATCTCCCGTGAGTAAGCAGCGTGACAAAAGTCCCCATGTATAATTATCCTGAGTTTATTTTCTCGTGGAAGATGTGCTTGCATTCTATGGTAAAGCGGTGACTCCGTTTAAGCTTCTAAACCTAAAGGAGGCTTCAGTCGCCAAGTGTAGCTTACTTTGGTTGTAACACCTAGAATCCACACCTCTATGATTTGATACAAGCTTATTGTACTCTCCTGAATGCGATGCTGGGATGCTTGGTACATCATATTGACGAAATATTTTTTGTAGTGGTTGTTGCTAAGTTGAAGCTCTGGATAGTATCAACAAAACGAGCAACATCGGTTCTTGGCAACAACTTTGCTGGTTGCGATCACGATATTCGACAGGAAGGAGTGTGGCGGCAGCGGATCTGTCTCTGGTGATCTAAGGTGTAACGCCTGAGGGAACGCTTCATCCGCTGCTGATGTTGATCATGCTGATAGGTGGTACATCGATGTTACTGGAAGGAGAGTTGACATCAAGGGCATTTTTAGTGCCAGGGTTTGTTGCTGACCCGAACCTGAGCTCTACCACCCGTACGTGTTGGTTTGGTTTCCTTTAAAGTATGTCATTGTGGTAGGATATCGTACGATATTTCTTGGGCGAACCTTGGCCATCTTGAGTGTCTTGAGAGTAATCACATTCAAAGACGTTACCGTGTCGATGAGGGCCCACTTGATGCGTGAATTAAAGTATAGGGCCCGGTTGTGACCTTCTTCCACCATCATGTCTTCTCCTATAAATGTAACATTAATCACAGACATGTCTGGTGCTTTTTAGGCTCCTGGACGCAAATGCGTGTCCATGGCTATCTGGTTGATTACGTCAAATGTCTCCGCCCGCTGATTCTTCGAGAGGTGTAAAAGTTCACATAAACTTTATGCTAGAGAAGCCGCTTCCTGATCCACCGGCCTATGGTTCATAGTGAAACTATCGACTTGAGGAGGATCGTTGCGAAGATCAGTCCCCAGTGTAGAAATCTCCGTGATAGGAGAATCGCTCATATCTTATTTCATCTTGATGAGGAGATCGAATATGACATTTATTGTTTCTTTAATCAGGTCCATGTTCTTTGTGTGAATCTCTTGCACTCGTGCTAACTCGATCAATGTTGGGATTCTTCAGTTATATCATCAGATACACCATTGGGAAGAGGGGTTTGCCTCCTCTGGCTCTTCTAGTCTCTCATCCTGATGATGGAGTAGCAGTTGCTCTAATGACGACTGGAGGCATTACATTTGAAGAAATGCCGGGGTTTGCGACTGCTCTGGCTCTGGTGATAAGAGGTGTCACGCCTACTAGAATATCTCTCGCTCCACTGGTGTTGGTGGTAGAGGAGGCGGCATCACATTCTGCACGGAAGTTCCACTGACAGGGACGACATCGAGAGTATTGTCAGCGCTAGTTCCATCGGAATTATTTGTTGATCCAGACCTAAGTTCCACCATCTTGAAATCGGGATTGAAAAATGAAATTGGAAATTGGAAATTGATATTGCAGCCGAGAGATTAATCTCCCACTGTGGTCGCCAATTGTTTATGGGTGAAACTATTTCTGCTGGTTTTGGTAATTTGGGGTGTGTGGATGAGAAATGAATCTAAACCCTAAACAAATGCACTGCAGGGAGTGCTTTTGATTCGAGAGATCAATCTTTACAATTCTGGCCTAAACCGAGAAATGGACGTTCCATACTTGTTTCGGTCACAAAGTGAAGGAAATGGGGTTGATCTTAGGGAGGGAAGCGAAGAAGGTGTCGAGATTTGAAGGTGTTGATTTTTTATGACTTGTATCAGAATGGTGATTTCTGGATACTGGTGATAACACTTGTATTTTTCTGTGCCTTGTTTGTCTGTGTTAGAAATAAGGAGGAGAACCTATTTATACAAGTCATTGAACCTAACCCTCGTATCTCGTGGGAAGCGAAGAAAGTTAAGCTATGGAGTAGTGGAGTCGTGGGCTAGCATCACACGATTAGTCTTGCCCACTTCTCTCGTCATCACTAATCGTCCATGTCTTCCTAACACGTTCTTGTGATGGCGCGTTGTGCGCTACATGCTATAAACCGCTAGACCAATACCCCAGTAATCATCCCCCAGTTTGTGACATGTTTGATGTCTCGATTGTGTGGATCGTGGGACCCACAGAAGGTAGCATACGGTGCTAGGTTAAATTATTAAGTCATTTGGGAAGTTGATGAGCACGAAAGTGCGACGCATTTCCACCCATAAATACATTAGCTAGGACTCATTTTATCACTAATAATCTTGTTTGTAGGAATTTTTGTCAAATAAGCTCTTATGGAGAAAGTTGCTCTAAAAAGTGGTTTTTGTACCCCGGAGGACACGTGTTATTCGGACTATCAATGTCGGTTAAGGGGCACCTCAATTACTAAGGGGTTTCCAGTTTCTAAGGGGCACCTTCTTTGTTATTTGGAACCTGAGGTTATTCGCACCCCAGAAATTGCTATTTACACCCAAAATGCTAAAGGGACACCAGTTCAGGATATGGGGCATCTCATATTCAACCTTTTGAAATACGTTTTTGCGGGAAAATGGGTTTTGTAAAAACTAAATTAGGGTTCGAGTTTAGATCATGCTCTAGGGAGATTCAAAGGCTGAAATTAAATGGGTTTGTTCTAATTAACCAAATAGAGCTGGTATGGGTCTTCGTTTCAAGAAAAAGTGGCTAGAATTCGAATGGGAGTAAAACAGAGATGTACAAAACTAGGTCTGGAGTTTTAGACGTGTTCGACAGAGATTCAATCACAATATTTGGTTTTGTTGGACTTGTTTGAGATAAACAGGGATGGTAATGGTCTTGGATTTGTTCATAATTGGTTGGATAATCGGGTTTAAGGAAATCATGGTTCACGGGTTTTTGGCTGTTCATCTGCGTACATTTCTGAAGAGGTTCGGCTGAGATTTAATCGGGCATTTAGTTGGAATTAGTTGGCAAATGACATGTTTCATCAAAACAGGGAATGTATGTGCCCTGGAATCGATTGAAGAGGTAGTTACGTGGACATACCATGAACGAGAGGTTAGAGCAATATGTGGAATTCTGTTGGGTTGGTTTGGAAAGTTTTCATGTGTATTTAGCGAGTTGGGCGTGACCAAGAGACGTGTAGCATTGAGTTTGGAGTGTGTGGACTGCTGCAGTCACGAAAAGATGATAAACATGGAAATAGAACCCGTGTAATGGCAGTGGAGAATAATGTATTGAAGAAAGGATATTTTTGCATTAAACCGAGAAGATTTGGATGCTGTCGGGTATAAAAAGGATTGTTTGTGTCACATAAAGGAGATAGGGAGTTGGGGGGGAGAATAGAAGGCTGCAGAGCAGATTTTTCTGCTGCTGCAGATAAGAAGAAGAAGAACAGACTACACTTGTAGTCTGTCGTTTTAAACTGTCATAGTTCATTTCCATGAACGACAGTTTTCTGCGGCAGAAAAATGCAATTATTTTCTGTAACAGCAACACTAGCAACATCATTTGTTCTTCATTGTAACGGTGGGCTTTGTAACATCTATAAAGCGTTGCAAACTCGTTGTACAATTATTTTTCTCTAATAAAAACACCATTTGAGCCATAAATTATATTTTTGAGTGTGTATTTATCATGAGAAGCTAAATCCCAACACTGGGTCGATGGAGGAAACCGAACTTTACACATGGGTGAATTTATTCTATTTTCCATTTGACTTTTGCACTTATTTTGAATTGATTTATGATTCGATAAAATTAGTTGTGATTCAATTAGATAGGTTATGCTTTGTTTAGATAATCTATGCTTAGGGGATACAATTAATGTTTTGAGGATCTACTTTGGCAAAAATAAGAGTCGATGTTGTTTTATTTGTTGAGCGATAATTGTTGAGAATGAATAATTGAACCTATTGATATGAGTTTGGACGAATCCTAGACCCAGTAACTCTCTATTTTATTCCTTTAAAATTAATCTTAACAAGTCTGAGAGAACGAATCTTAATTACTACTACGAAAACTTTGAAAAATCCTAAATCATTTTGGCGTCGTTGCCGGGGATTTGTTTTTAGATTAATATTTAGGTTTATTTTTATTTTTATTTTGTACAATATTTTGTTTTCATTTTATATTTTATTTTTCCTTTTTATGCGTTTCTTTTTGTATTTCTTTTCAGGGACTTTTTGAGGATGATGACTTCTTTTGAGGAGACGTCACCTACGATGACGCTGGCGGAATATATGCATAAAAAGTCAAATTATCAGGAAACCTCATCTGAGATGATGCTTGCTGAATATAAGCGTAGGCAATGGTATGGAATTTCTGCTCCACATGAGGTAAGTGAAGAATATCCGTTAGAGATATATGAGAAGTATTATAAACACACACCACCTAGATTGGAACAAAGCCTGAGAATATTGGAATGCCAAAAATTATTTAATGATGATGATGATCAGTCTTGTAGTGACTCTGTGTTCCAGACAGAATTTGAAGATGACCATGTGGATGATTGTGTAGATGATTTGCCTAATTCTATAGATGAATCTATCTCACAAGACAATTCACCGAACTTAGAGGTTGTTTATAGACCCCCTAGACTTCCAAAAGTTACCTAATTTAGGGTTAGAATTGTGTGCTTCCAAAATTTTATTGGAATACTTTACATCTAAATACCCAGAGGACTTGCCTATTCCTGATATCGTGCATGAATTAATTGATATTTTCCCAGTCTCAATAGAATCCCCATACTTTGTTCTTTACGCACTTCCATGTGCAGTAAAAACTTGGTTTAGGGGTAAATCTTATTTTCTGACAGTTTAGTGTCCCCATTTTTTCATAAAATAATTGTGAAGCTGTCGTTTGTAAATATTGTATTTTGGGTCGATCCCCAAGTTTTCAGGTTATTAGTTTATGGGGATCCGTTTTTGTACATTCCAGTAGGTATAATTATTTTTTTATTTATTTTTGTTTATTTTCATTTTTATTTCCCATCTTAATTTTTACGTTGGATGACTCAATTACATTGAGGACAATGTAATGTTTAAGTGTGTGGGAGTGGGTATTAACTTTTTTCTTTTAATTGTTTCAGGAATTTTCTTGCGTATTGTGACCAGCTCTTGAGCGGGTCTAAAAAGAAAAGAAAATATATATATACAAATATTATGACCAGCTGTGTAGCGGGTCTGGAAAAAAATAAAATAAAATTGCACATGCATTTTATGACCAGCTGTGTAGCGGGTCTAAAAATAAAATAAAATTGTGTCTTGTGTATCTGGCAATTATCATGACCAGCTGTGTAGTGGGTCTAAGTCTCTTAATTTATGACCAGCTGTATAGCGGGTCAATTTTATGTTTTGCTCGAGGACTAGCAAAATGTTAGTGTGGGGGAATTTGATGAGCACGAAAGTGCGACGCATTTCCACCCATAAATACATTAGCTAGGACTCATTTTATCACTAATAATCTTGTTTGTAGGTATTTTTGTCAAATAAGCTCTTATGGAGAAAGTTTCTCGAAAAAGTGGTTTTTGTACCCCGGAGGACACGTGTTATTCGGACTCTCAATGTCGGTTAAGGGGCACCTCAATTACTAAGGGGTGTCCAGTTGCTAAGGGGCACCTTCTTTGTTATTTGGAACCTGAGGTTATTCGCCCCCCAGGAATTTCTATTTACACCCAAAATGCTAAAGGGACACCAGTTCAGCAGGATATGGGGCATCTCATCTTCAACCTTTTGAAATACGTTTTTGGCGGGAAAATGGGTTTTGAAAAAACCAAATTAGGGTTCGAGTTTAGATCATTCCCTAGGGAGATTCAAAGGCTGAAATTAAATGGGTTTGTTCTAATTAACCAAACAGAGCTTGTATAGGTCTTCGTTTCAAGAAAAAGTGGCTAGAATTCGAATGGGAGTAAAATAGAGATGTACAAAACTAGGGCTGGAGTTTTAGACGTGTTCGACAGAGATTCAATCACTATATTTGGTTTTGTTGGACTTGTTTGAGATAAACATGGATGGTAATGGTCTTGGATTTGTTCATAATTGGTTGGATAATCGGGTTTAAGGAAATCATGGTTCACGGTTTTTTGGTTGTTTATCTGCGTACATTTTTGAAGAGGTTCGGCTGAGATTTAATCGGGCATTTAGTTGGAATTAGTTGGCAAATGACCTGTTTCATCAAAACAGGGAATGTATGTGCCCAGGAATCGATTGAAGAGGTAGTTACGTGGACATACCATGAAAGAGAGGTTAGAGCAATACGTGGAATTCTGTTGGGTTGGTTTGGAAAGTTTTCATGTGTATTTAGCGAGTTGGGCGTGACCAAGAGACATGTAGCATTGAGTTTGGAGTGTGTGGACTGATGCAGTCACGAAAAGAAGATAAACAGAAAAAATAAAACCCGTGTAATGGCAGTGGAGAATAATGTATTGAAGAAAGGATATTTTTGCATTAAACCGAGAAGATTTGGATGATGTCGGGTATAAAAAGGATTTTTTGTGTCACAAAAAGGAGATAGGGAGTTGGGGGCGAGAATAGAAGGTTGCAGAGCAAATTTCTCTGCTGCTGCAGAGAAGAAGAAGAACAAGAACAGACTACACTTGTAGTTTGTCGTTTTTAACTGTCATAGTTCATTTCCATGAATGATAGTTTTCTGCGACATAAAAACGCAATTGTTTTCTGTAACAGTAACACTAGAAACATCATTTGTTCTTCATTGTAACAGTGGGATTTGTAACATCGATAAATCGTTGCAAACTCGCTGTATAATTATTATTCTCTAATAAAAACACCATTTGAGCCATAAATTATATTTTTAAGTGTGTATTTATCATGAGAAGCTAAATCCCAACACTGGGTCGATGGAGGAAACTGAACTTTACACATGGGTGAATTTAATCTATTTTCCATTTGACTTTTGCACTTATTTTGAATTGATTTATGATTCGATAAAATTAGTTGTGATTCAATTAGATAGGTTATGCTTTGTTTAGATAATCTATGCTTAGGGGATACAATTAATGTTTTGAGGATCTACTTTGGAAAAAATAAGAGTCGATGTTGTTTTATTTGTTGAGCGATAATTTTTGAGAATGAATAATTGAACCTATTGATATGAGTTTGGCCGAATCCTAGATCCAGTAACTCTCTATTTTATTCCTTTAAAATTAATCTTAACAAGTCTGAGAGAACGAATCTTAATTACTACTACGAAAACTTTGAAAAATCCTAAATCAGAAGTCGATATTTATGAAATATCGTGCATATTCTATACATGTAATGCGTCAAATATATTCAGCATCGATGAAGCATCGCTGTTTTAAGGCTTAACGGAATAGGTCGCGGATTAAGCATTTTAAAACAGATGCATGCCTAGCCATCTTTGAATGATCGTTTGAAGGCTGCGCAAGCAAGCTCTCCCTTGGCCGATCATTCCATATGGTAGAGTGATGGATGGTAATCACCATGTCACCTTATTGGCCGTTCAACTCCTGGAATGGGATGCCCAACCAAACTGGCAGAATTGGACGGATGTGTAGTAGCAGGAAATCCCACACTACACCCCTCAAAAGAATTTTTACAATTAAGTCATTTTAAGATGAACAATCACAATCTTTATTGATGAATCTTCTAAATTTTACAAGAAAGGAAAGAAATGAAACTAAGAAATTAACAACTGCTCTGGACTTTCTCTCTCCTAATGACTTGCTTAACACTCGAAAAATATCTCCTCCTCCTTACGCATGTTCAACTCTTTATATAGGGAATTACATAGTGGATGACAACTAATATGTCCTTTAACTTCGGATCTGACTTTATATATTCTTGCAAGAGTTCTATTGTTAATCTTCGCAAACACTCTAATCATCGCAGTGTCATCACACTTTTCTCAATTTTCTGCCATCGTCATCTGTTACACCATTCTCAATTTTAAAACATCGTCATTTGTTACACCATTCCCACACTATTTTCTGCCATCGTCATCGTCATCACACTTTTCTCAATTTTCTGCCATCGTCATCTGTTACAACATTCTTCAAATGGTTCTGCGACACTCGCAAAGTGTTGTTGACTAAACTTCACAAATGTGTCCTTTTAGCGATATTCTGATCCTACATCTTGCCTCTTCTCATGTCTTCTCTACGAAGGAGAGAATGTCATGAGAAACTGTTCTTCAAAATGCCGCAGCTGTTCATCTTTTCTTTGAACTTCTTTCTCTACCGACAAGGCTCCGTGAATTAAGCATAACCTTCAACACGTGTTGAATATTCCTTTAATTATTGGCACATTTACCATTAATTGGTCATCTTCCTTTGCCTATTTAAAGAAGGATCTGGGGGAAGACAATTTTCTTCTTTTACCTCGTCTTTATTTTCCTCATCTTCATATTCTCTGAAAATCTTCATCGTCTGCAACTTTCTTTTTTACCGAATTCATCTTCTTGCTACTGTTCTCTTCTACTTCCATGGAGTCACCAAGGTTAGTTGTTCTTCTTTTTCTTCTTTTGATTTTACTAAACTTAATTTAGTTTTGCTGAGATCATCTTGTTTGTTCTTTGTGTAATTCCCACACTATTTCTGTTTCAGCAAAAACACCTCCAATACTAAGTTTACAGTTCAAAACCCTAATGCTCCTAGAAGTTCGCAACTCAGAGTTCCAGCGATAAAAAGAAAGTCTGAGAATGACAAGGTAGTAAGAAACACCATTATTTTTCAATAACAATATTGTTGCCTCTGTTTCTTATCTAAGTTGTGATTCGAAAGGTGACGGAGATGCCACTAAACCTCTCAAAAGATCTCGCCAAACCAAAACTGTTGAAACTTCTGTTTCCATCCCCAAACTTGGTCTTTCAACTTCTTCTTCAACACTTTCACAAATTGAACCTCTACTTCCTATCTGTGAAACCATCGCAACAGATGTTAATATTTCAACCAATCCTGTTATGGATGAAATTCCCTCTGCCGAGTTTGTTGCGAATGAAACTTTTTCTTCTCCTGCGACCAATACTTCTCAAATTAATTCTACTATAACCTCAGCCATTGATCTTCCTCAGACTTTTCCCTCAAATGACATCTCTTTAACAAAGAATGATGATCGCCATCTTTCTATTATTACTGCTAGTCCATCTGAGTCTCTCCATTTTTCTAAAGAAATTGTGGACGGAATGGATATTTCCTTCAAAGTTTTATCTGATATTTTGGATGATGTCAAGAAATCATCTGTGGACCCTGTCAAGTCTGGTGTCTGCAAAATTTTGGGTAAATATTTTGGTTATGATAGGATAGTTTCGCAAACATCCTTGGAGAAAGAAATTGAAATTTTGAAGAAAAGTCTTCAAACCAAGACCCTAGAATGTGACACTCTTCGTCTTGAAAATCAGAAATTTCAAAATGTTTCTTTAGACTGCGAGCTTCTTCGCGAGAAGAATGATGAATTAAAAGGTATGAATTTCTTATCTTCAACTTTAACTTGTCTTTTCACAAATTTTTTTCTTTCCATGTTGTTTATTCTTAAAGTACTTTTTCGCTTTTTAAGCTTTAAACCAGAAACGAATAATGGAAAATTTTTAGTTTGAATCTGCCGCTAAAGAAATTCGCGTTGATAGAGATATTTGGATAGATCAGTATAACCGATTAGATAATCTTCATACGTATTAGGTTGATTAAATAGATAATCTTACCAAAGAGAATATTCAACTAGTTCAAGAGCAAAACTCATTAAGTAGCGAAATATCTCGCCTCTCTTATTTTTTGACTAAAGCTGACTTAGAGATGGAAATTTTATCAGATGAAAATAAAACTCTATCTCAGGAGGAACGAGCTCTATCAAATATGGTGGCGATCTCCTCGCAGAAACTAATTGTTCTCCAAAAAGTGTGTGATAGTCAAGAACAATCTTTTCGCTCGCTGAAAAATGAACTTAAAGAAGTAACTGAATCATATATCGCTGAGAAAAATTCACTTATGCAGGGTAGGATAATTTTAAGTGTAAAACCAAATGAACTCTAAGAACAGTATTCCAAATTAGAAGAATCTTATTCTTCTCTTGAGAAGGAAAACACTTTTCTCATCTCTAAAGAAAAGAATTTAAAATCCCGACTGAAAGGTTTAGTTGGAGATAAGTTTGATGACGCAATGAATCATTGGGAGAATACTTGCTTGGCACTAATTTAAAATATAATTTCGCAAAAGGAAGGTAGTCATTTTGACTACCTCAACCATTTTATTTCTTTGTTAAATTTCCTTGTAATTTTCTCTTGCGAAGTACTCGCCCAAATAATGTTTGTTCTTATTTTTCACAGAATCTGAAATAAAACTTCATTCTTCCATTTATACTTTGGATTCTAAGCTTGCCAAGCTTCGCAGAGAAAATGGACTACTTGCTGCTCACCTTGCCCATTCTCGCGATCAAGCAGAAAGAAAGTATGACTACCTTGCTTATTTCAAAGCCATGGAGATTAGAAACCGTGATAGAGATTTCCTTCTCCAGGCTCATCTTAGTGCTGAAGTTATTTTGAATGAGATTTTTCTATCCAAATCTCTTCCTCCTGTATCAATCAAACCTCTGGAAGTAGATGAAGATGAAATTCCTCGTGCTGCTGATAGTGATCTTGATTATGGAAATTGTAGTGAAGATAGAATTTCTCAAGAAAATTTAGAAGAAGAGGAAGAAATCCCTCTTAAAGAAGGAGATGTTGGTGATGAAATAACTACTGGTGATAAGCAAAATGAGGAAGAAGTTAGAGTTGGAGTCGATTAGAATAAGGAAAATACTGGCAAAGAGGATAAAGCTGGTGAAGATGATAAAGCCGGCGAAGAAAATATTGAAGTCTGAATTTTGATTTTGTTTTCTTGAGTTACTTTTTCTTTTTCTTTTCTTGCGAACGGTGTATTTTGGACCACCCTTGGATTCTATTATACTTTTGGTATTTACGAGAAAGATAATGTCGTCATGTGTATTAATTCCCATACTTGCCTCTCATTATCTTTCTAGCTATGAATAATCTGCATAAAGAATAGTTAGTATTTATAAATCTTTTGTGGTCTTATTTTGCCTTCCTAGTTAAATGTCTTATTTTTCCATCTTTTTTATTTGCGACAAAATCATAGGACATTTATACACTTTAATGTAGAAACCCATTGACCTTGCCTTAACTTTATATTTTGTTGTATTTTTGCTGCGACAATATGACATGCCTAAATCTTCTTGCGAAATTAAAGCCCCATGACATTTCCGTCTTGCGACAAAATCGCAGGACGTTTCTACACTTTCATGTAGAAACCCATTGATCTCGTCTTAACTTCATTTTTGTATTATTGCCTCTTCAGGATTGTTGCACAAATATGACAAGTCTTAATACTCCTTAAGACACTTATCAGCTCCCTAATGGAAGGTGCCGCCCTTATCTTCCCCCTGGTTTCCCTTTCAAGGAGACGTACTTCTACCATACAAGACTAGATCCTCCCATCCAGTCTTAACAATAACCAGTTGTGTTCGCAGCCTCTTATCCTTTCTGCCTATATGGCTTATAGTTACGAGACTGCACCCTAAGTGGGGTTTTCTTCGGGCCGAGTGCATCATAGCCAAGACTTGCCAAGAATGTCCAGGGTAGTTTTGTACGCCCCGGGAACTCTTGGCTCAACCATGTACCTCGGCGTCTTGGTCATACTCTTCACCCCTTAGGAGAGATCTTATTACCTTAGTCTCCCAACTCAAGTCAGATGCTCAAGCTGAGAATCCAAGGTGTCTCTCCTGGATGGGCTTTCATTGACCCCAAATATCCATGACTCAGGTTCCAGAAGCGTTGTAACCTTATCACTGAGCCATGCAACAGATACCCCATTCTATGATGTACTTTAGGTCTTACATTTGCCTCTTGCGAAATTTTATTCGCGAACTAGGGTGTACGCCATAAAGGTTCGTCCCATTCTATTTTGATTTTCTCTTGCGAAATTTTCGCATATTCTTATTTTATTTTGATCTTGAATAATCTCGCAGTGATTTTATTTTGTTAATACTTACTTTGTTGCATCATACATCATTTCATCAATTAGGGATTCTCAAAGTTCCTCATGGGTAGTATCTCTTTAAATATAGTCTATTCCACGGTCTACCAAGTCTTTGACCAACATCTTTACCCTATGGATCCATCAATTTGTATGCCCCTGTTCTAATTATCTCTTTTATAATGTAAGGTCCATCCCATTTTCTCGCTAATTTTCCACCACCTTCTTGCTGATAATTTGGCGTCTCGCGAAGAACCAAATCACCTAGATGAAATTCACGTGGCTTGACATGCTTATTGTATTCTCATGCTAATCTCCGTTTATAATTCTCCATATGTTGTAAATCTTTTTCTATTTTATCTTCTAATTCATCCAGTTTGCTTAAGATCATTCCAGCACTAAGATTCTTCTCCCAGGGCTCTTTTTTTGTCGTGGGTATAGCAACTTCTGTTGGTAACACTACCTCAACCCTATATGTTAGACAGAAAGGTGACATTCCAGTTGCTTCTCACCTAGTTGTGTTGTAAGCCCATACTGCATTATGTACTTGTTCGCACCATGCTCTATTATGTCCCTCCAACTTTTTCTTTAATATATCTGTGATTGTCTTATTTGTTGCCTCTGCTTGCCCATTAGCCTGTGGGTATAAAGGAGTAGATTTTCCACATTTTATCTTAAATGCATTAAGCAACATTTTTATATTTTGTCCTTCAAATTGCTTCCCATTATCGGATACCAACTGTGCTGGAATTCCAAATCTGCAAATGATATTTTCAAATATGAATATAAATATGTCTTTGTCGCGAATGTGCTGTACTGCTTTTACTTCTGCCCATTTTGTGAAATAATATGTTGCGACAATTAAGTATATTTTTTGTCCAAACCCCGGTACAAAGGGTCCCACAATATCTAACCCCCACTTTCCAAAAGGCCATACACTGGTTGAGGATGATAAGGGTGCTCCAGGTGCATGTATTCTCTTTCCATGTCGCTGGAAATCTTCGCAGCGCCTTGATACTTGTTTTGCATCTTCATGCATATATGGCCAATAATAACCTTGTGTTTTTGATCTATATGCCAAAGATCTTCCTCCGTTGTGGTTGCCAGCATCCCCACTATGCATCATTTTTAACACTTTATCTCCTTCTTATCGTGTCAAGCATCTAAGTGATGGTCCATTAAATGATTTTCTATATAATATCCCATCTCTTAATTCATAATTTGTTGCACGACTCTTTAATTTGTGTGCCTCAAATATGTTTCTTGGTATTTCCCCTCTTACTAAATATGCATGAAGTTTTGTTCTCTAATCTACGATATTGTCTTTTGGCCCTTCTTCACCACCTTCTACTATCATTACATCTACCTCTTCTTCCTATTCTTTATTAATTGATGGCGATAAAAGTGTATGTATCTTTATGCATCTCGCAATTGGATCTGTCATCATGCTTGAAATGAAAGCATAAGCATCTGCGAGCCTATTATCCTTCCTTGTTATATGCCTCCATTTTATTTTTGGGATTTTCGCTGACAATTCTTCAACAAGTTTTCTTGTATTTCTTCAAGGATGGTTCATTTGTTGTGTACTCTCCTTTTATTTGGCGAATGACTATCTGCGAATCACTGGTAATTCTAGCATTTTCTAATTTCATTTCTATTGCGAATTTTAGTGCATGTACCATAGCTTCATATTTTGTTTCATTATTAGTAGATGCAAACTCCAACCTAAATGAAAAAGCCATCTTTGTCCCATTTGGTGAAATCAAGATAATTCCAACTCCATTACCTTCCCCATTTGAGGATCCATCCACCAATATATCCCATCTATTTGGTTCTGTTAATAAGTCTTTTGGATCTCCTTGTTCTTCTTCTATATCCATCATCTCCTCAACATCTTCATCATCTTCTAAAGGAAATTCTTCTAAAAAGTCTGCGACAACCTGCGACTTTGGTAAAGATAACACTTCATATTTAATTTCGAAATGTCCTACTTGCACATTCCATCTCTCCACTCTGCCTGATCTTTTTGAGTTCTTCATCACTGATTCAATTGGTACCTTTGTTAACACTTTAACTTTATGTGCCTGGAAATATATGCGAAGTTTAAAGGTCGCATAAACCAATGCTAGAATCAGTTTTTCAACTTTGGTAAAGATAACACTTCATATTTAATTTCTCTCTGTGGCATTGAACGTCTTGCTGATGTAGTAAATTGGTTTTTCAACTCCTGCATCCACTCGCAATAACACATCACTTAGTGCATGCGAAGTTGTCGCAAGATAGATTAACAGCTCTTCTCCCGGTTCTGCTTTTTGTAAAATAGATGTATTCAACATGTATTCTTTTATTCCTTGAAAAGCTTTCTCACATTCATATGTCCACCTAAATTTTGTCCCCTTTTTAAGGATGTTGAAAAAATATTTGCATTTTTCTGATGATCGCGAGATAAATCTTCCTAGCGAAGCCAAAAGTCCATTTAACTTTTGCACATCTTTTACTGTTGCTGGTGTTGGCATATCGCAAGCTGATTGCACTTTTTCTGGATCAACTTGTATTCCTTCCTTGGATACAATGTATCCTAAAATATTTCCTGATGTAACTCCAAAAATGCATTTTTCTGGATTCACCTTGATGTTAAAATGCCGCATCTGTTCAAAAATCTCCCTCAGATCTTGTACATGGTTTTTATCTTCTTTACTTTTTATCAACATGTCATCTACGTACACCTCTAATGTTTTGTGTATCCACTTTGCGAATACCTTCTCTACCATTCTTTGATATGTTGCTCATGCGTTTCGCAAACCAAATGGCATTTTTGTATAACAATATAACCCTCTCGGAGCGAAAAAAAACAATATGTTCTTGATCTTCTTCAGCGAGAGGAATCTGGTTGTATCCTTTATACCCATCTAAAGAAGATATTCTATCATTTTCTGCTGCTGACTCGACCATTTAAGGTATATCTGGTAATGGAAAACTGTATGTAGGACAAGCTTTGTTTAGATCAGTAAAATCTATGCAAATTCTTATCCCATTATTTTTCTTTGGAACCACAACCATGTTTGCTATCCACTCTGGGTATCTTGCTTGTCTTATAATTCCTGCATCCAGCATTTTCTATAGTTCCTCTTCTATTTTGGGATGGCAAGTTGTTGTGATCTTTCTTATCCTATGCTTAAATGGTCTTGCATCTTTATTGATCTCCAATTTATGACATGCAACTGATGGATCTATTCCAGGATTTTCATCCATGTTCCATGCGAAAATATCTTTATATTCTCGCAAGAGATTGACGGTTCTTTCTTCCTCGTCCGTATCCATCTTAGTTCCAACTTTCAACATTTTAGGTTCTTCTTCAGTTCCAATATTTACTTCTTTTGTTGGTTCTGCTGCAGTGTAACTTTCTTCAGGTTCTCCCATTGGTGTTGGTTATTTTATAATTTTCGCTGGTTTATCTCATTCTTGCGAAATTTTGCTGGGCACTCTTTTTCATTCTTCTGCTCTTATCATGTAGATTTTAAACTCCTTTTCTTTCTTTGCCTCTTTCTCCATCTTCCTGCGAGCTTTTCGCTTCTTCACTTGTCCTTCATAATTTTTTACTTTAATTTGATAACATAGTTTTGCACCTTCATTATCTCCCCTAATTTCACCAATCCCGCTTGGCATAGGAAACTTGATGCACTGATGTAATGTTGATGCTACAGCTTTGATTGCGTGTATCCATGATCTTCCTAACAACATGTTATATGGTGACTCCATATCCACCACACATAGTGTTATTTGTGTTTCAATTTCTCTCAGCAAAATTCTCACTATTATTTCCCCTTTTGGTTTAGTTGTGGACTTTCCTAAACCGTGAATATGATATGTTGGATGAGACATTCCTTCATCTTTGTACCCCATTCCTTTGTATGCATGATAAAATATTACATCCACTGAGCTTACCGTATCTACCAAAGTTCTATTCACCGCCCATTCTTCCATAGATTTTGCTGATTTCTCCTTTTATTATCGTATAGCCGTTACTGTGATTACCAAAGGAGATGTGTGGCTCAAATTTTATTTTGGTATCTCTGCCGCTGTGAACATAATTTTATGCTTTTTCCAATCCTTCAACGGAGATATTTTTTCTATCGTCATAATCTTCTTTCCTTCAAAATCTCGTTTATGTATCCTCCCTCTAATGTTTTCATGGAATTCATTAACCATCGTTTTTGTGATTACGTTACACTCCAATCTTCTTTTATTCTCATTGATCTTAATCATCTTTTCTCCAACTGATTTGTTGTTTTCTTTTATCATTTTCTTGATTCAAACATTTTTCACAATAATCTTCCACAATCTTCACTCAAATTTTCTTGATTTGATCATCTTCAATCCCTATTTCTAGCGCCAATATGTAGTATCCGGAAATCCCACACTACACCGCTCACAAAAATTCATACAATTAAGTCATTTTAAGATGAACAATCACAATCTTTATTGATGAATCTTCTAAATTTTACAAGAAATGAAACTAAGAAATTAACAATTGCTCTGGACTTTCTCTCTCCTAATGACTTTCTCAACACTCGAAAAACATCTCCTACTCCTTACGCCTGTTCAACTCTTTATATAGCGAATTACATAGTGGGTGACAGCTAATCTGTCCTTTAACTTCATATCTGACTTGCGATATTCTCGCAAGAGTTCTATTGTTAATCTTCGCAAACACTCTAATCATCGCAGAGTCATCACACTTTTCTCATTTTTCTGCCATCGTCATCTGTTACGTCATTCTTCAAATCGTTCTGCGACGCTCGTAAAGTGTTGTTGACTAAACTTTGCAAATGTGTCCTTCTTGAGATATTCTGATCCTATAGGATGAGATGATATATCTATGACCGTTGATTAGGGTTTTGAAGAGGTGCGCAAGCATCACTCTTTAGCTTGGTCGAAACCAAGCACGAGAGGTGTATTAGGCAGGACCGACCGAGCATGCATGTAAACAGCTTGCCGGTATACACGTCCATACCTTATTACCCCATAAAGATATAATCTAGGCCACTCGATTTGTCTGGCAAAGTTGAGTGGTTGAGATCGGTTTGCGGCAGAAATCTGTTACCGCAAAGGAATCGGGGACCGCACGTCCGTGTATTGTTTGGGCGCACGAATCAAGGCATCTAGCCATGGTCGGTCTTGGACGATTGGTCAGGCGTGTATACGGGACCTCGGTGATCGTGTTGACATGCTCAGGACCTGTTAAGTCCACATCTATACCTTCAATCTATGCTTGCGAATATGGACGCTCGTGATCTATTAGCGATACATGTAATATGATGTAAACCCTAATTAGGGTTTTGGATCGGTCGTGTGTACACGTCTTCAACCTAATGGTTTAGCAGGCTATGCTCCTCCTTTGGTGAGGTCGACCATGTGGTACCCACATTGGGTAGGTGATGAACATAGTGATACCTGACTGATAGTTATGGGTATGATCTAAGCCATCCAAACATGCCGGTGAAGTTGGATGGTCGTAATCAATTTAAGACCCTTAACATCACGCCGGCCAAACTTTGGGCAAACGTTTGCTCTTCTCTGGATAGGTCGTGAGATGGTCGGCTATGAAGGTAGAAAGGGGGCCTTCCAGTGTACATAACGGTGCTTGCGCGACCGGGAATGGGATGATCCGCGCCATATAATTGTGCCGGCAAAGACGAATGATCATGATGGATTTGAGACTGCCGTAGGCATCCCTTGCTAGTACGAGCTCCTCCAAACCATTCTATACCAGCCTGGACATCCAACTTCATGATGGCGTTTGGTGGTCGTTCGGAGGGTGTGACTTGTACCCGACCATCCATGGCGTTAATGGGCCCACTGGTTTTCATTGTGGTAGTTGCCTGATCCTGCTAGGGTTCATCTAGGCTGGTTAAATCGTGCGGCCAACTTACATGGTCGTGATTGTTTCTGAGACCGATATGGACAGTCCGAATTCAAATATGCTCGATCGGGCTAGTATAACACATCGAGAGATGATTCTCTTTGTCATAGAATGGTGTAGCCTATACGAGTATTTTGTGCATGCCTCACTATTGATACTTGGATATTCATGTTACTCTACTGAGAGTAACAACCAGTCATCATGCCGCATCAATAATGAGAATTCTGCTGAGAACAACATAGGAAATACAAGGCGATTTTATGAGTTAATTAATAATGTTAAAATTCACAGAATACTTGGGGATTGTTGCTACATGCTCCATTCTAAGTGAAATAATAAAGCGGAGAGGTACTCATCACTTATCAAACAACTTCATCCTCTGTAGGATGTTAGCGTATTAGATTTGGCTTTACAATTTTAGCCCTGAACTAAAATCGACCATCAACACTTCTCTTGTAATTGAGCGATCTGATATTGCCATTTTTTATCGTACAAGTTCAATTGAATAATTGGCTTGAGATTATATATCCGATAGGGCAAGATAAAAAGAAATCACAAACATCTTTGTCTCATCATTTGTGATTCCGTAATATCTAGTTTCGCTACCATACGATTTAGATTATTGTGAGGTGATCAATAATTATAGGCTGATCTTTGGGAATATAAGTCCGGGTTATTGATTGGTTCCTGTTCACCTTGATTTTATCAAAAGACAGAACAAAACTCATAGGTTTATCTGTGGGAAATAGATTTATCTATTATCGTAGACTTTTTTGTGTGATACAGATTTGTTAATTCAATTCTTCGACTTTGGGTCTTAACAACTCTTGGTTGTCGGTGAGATCATCTAAGGGAATCAAGTGCATAGCATCTTGATGGGATTAGAGACCTAAGGAGCGCAACTATACCTTGAATCAGTGTAATATTGATTAGGGTTCAACTACAGTCCAGACCGAAGTTAGTTTATAGTAGGCGAGTGTCTATAGAGGCTTAATACAGTATGGTGTTCAATCTGGACTAGGTCCTTGGGTTTTTCTGCATTTGCAGTTTCCTCGTTAACAAAATTTCTGGTGTCTGTGTTATTTCTATTCCACATTATATTTTTTTATATAATTGAAATATCACAGGTTGTGCTGTATCGATCAATTGTGAAATCCAACCTTTGGTTGTTGATTTGAAATTGATTGATCCTTGGATATTGGGTTTTGATACCATGCAAGTTTATATCTCTTGTATTTAATAAAGACTCGCAGATTTCTATTTTCTTGAGTATAATCAAATCGAGAGATACAGATATTAACTCCTTGATATACTTTTTATTAAGATTGAGTCTGACTATCTAGTTGATTCTCTTAAAAGTATATTAGAGTTAGTCCATACAGATTTCTAATCGAAATATTGGGTGAGGTTGTTAGACCCCCGCTTTTTAAATTGGTATCAGAGCAGGCAAACATGATCAAGACCTCAAAAGTCTGTATTTGTAGCGATCTGACTCTATGGACAGAGGTGTTATCTCTATTAACGTACCACCAGTCTTCGATGGATCAAATTACTTATGGTGGAAAATTGCTATGCGAGCTTTTATTCAAGGGCGTGATTTTTAATCATGGGGATATGTTGTTAATGGATATGATGCTCCCGTTGTTGCATTAGGTAATATTAATGTTCTAAAAAATATTGGCGAATACGATGATGCTGAGATGCTTGCTACAAAGCAAAACTCCGACGGTTTGAATTCCATTACCCCAAATCTTCAGCACCATGTGTCAAATTGCACTAGGTCTAAAGATGCGTGGGATATCTTAGAAACCGTATTCGAATGAATTACCAGTGAAAAGGAAGCCAGGATTCAAAACTTAAATTCCGATTAGGAAAACTTTCGTATGGAAGATGAAGATTCATTTGATGAGTTTAATCATAAAGTGTCAGAAATTGTTAATGAATCTTTTGCATTGGGTAAGACTATTCCTGAAAAGGACATTGTGATGAAATTATCAGATCGCTGCCATCTAGATATGATTCTAAGAAGCATGCCATCATAAAGGGAAATAACCTTGATAATCTCTCCAGAAATACGTTGGTTGGGAAGCTTAAGATCTTTGATCATGAACATTCATCCAAATCTAAGGATGTTGAGTTCAAAGCACTGAAAGACACAAAATTACTTGATAAAAGTAAAATTGTGTATATCTCTGAAGATGATCACTCTGAGACAGATTCATCGGATGAAGATCTTGACAAATTAGTCTCGATGATCACAAGACATTTTAAAGACCTTCTTTTGAAGAGAAGTAAATGGTTCACCAGAGATAAGCCAAAAATATCAGTAAAACCTCGTAATCGTATTCCTCCTAAAAACATGGACACATATGAAACTGATGACGAAGATATGCCTTAGTGCTTTAAGTGTAAAGGGTTTGGTCATTTTGCAAATAAGTGCCCGAATCGTAGAAAATACACTGGAAACAAAGGTCTTGCTGCGACACTTGATGAGATGTCTGACGATTATGATATTGATTAAGACAAAAAATCAAGTGTTGCTCTTCTATGTGAAAATATTTATTTTGATAATTGTAGCAATACATACATCAATCTTGATAATCTTTTAGAAGAGAACCCAATCAAGATGGAAGATTCAATTGACCCTTCTTTTGGAAACTCCATGTTTAATATTTTAGGACCTACTGTGTGCCTAGCAGCTTGCGCCTCACGAATGCCTAATCCATTCTTTGCGTTGACATGCTCCTACTATTCTCTCAAAGGTCATAAACTTTCAAAGTATTTCAAGTACAAACACAAGATGAGATATGTCAACAAGCTTCAAAGAAGAGCAGATCGTCTAGCTACCAAGCTTAAACTAGCGGAGAAAACAGCTGAGGTATGTAAGATCTTATATTCTTCAAAGAAATTAGTTTCCAAAGATAGATTTAGACCAATAGAAAAGAAAACATGGTCTAAACATAAGGAAAGGCAAGGTTCCATGAATTCCAACCAAAAAGATCATGGTGGACAGATTGTTGTTCACCACAACACAACTTGATTGTGTTGTCTTTGTGCATCTTGTCTCATGTAGGAGCAGAATCTCACAACAACAACACTCTTGTGAAAACTTCTACCACATATGGAAAATGTCGCAAATTAATTACAGAAATGACGTAATAGACAACGACAACATAAAACACGAGAAATATGTGAAGATTTTATGGTTGTTATAAAGAAAGATCGCTAGAATAAGGCGGGAGCTCGCTAGAATAAGGCGGGAGATCGCGAGAACAAGGAGGGAGCTCGCTAGAATAAGGCGGGAGCTCGCGAGAACAAGGAGGGAGCTCACGAGAATGTAGCGGGAGTTCTAGAGAATATAGATAAAGATTGCGAGAGTGTGGAAAGGGATCCTAAAATAGGGGAAGTATGAGCTGTCATCCACTATGTAAACACCTATATAAAGAGGAGAGCAGGAGAGACAAGTGGAGGACAAAAAAATTTGTAAGAAAGAGAGATATTTTACAAAGAGATATTTTTGAGAGAGAAAGGGTATTTTTCTTTATCATCTTCTTCACCAAAAACTAGATCTAGAACTTTACCCATTAATGGAGATTATCAATGTAAATCAAATGTAAATTTAAACAATCATAGTGAAGAATCATGGATGTAGATCGAATTGATCGAACCATGTAAAAATATTTGTGTCCATTTATAATTTTAGTATTCTTATCACCATTTTTATATTTAGGTCTAGAAATTGTTATCAAGATATGATAAGGGGTGTTTTGTGGGATTTCCTGTAACTACATTTTGGTGCTAGAAATAGGGACGGGGGAATTAGTTGTTGGTTCAAGAAGTTTCCATGAAGATTAGATAATGTTCATATCTTTCTGGATACAAAGTTGAGGAGCCAAAATGGAAGATACAATGAAATATTTTAATTTTCAGACAACAAATCAGGTGGAAAATTTCATGAAATTTAGACAGAGAAAATAGGTGATGAAGAACAGAAGTGAAGAAAACTTTAATTGGAGTAAAAATTAAACGAATCTTCATCAAAAACTCGTTTAAAATGACAAATATCTTCCTCATATTTGTGATTTTGTGTCCAATCGCCCAGATCTGGGAGTTTTAAAACAATTTTTTTAGAAAAAACCCATTATAAAACCCATTTATGTTTTCTACGAAAATCTAATTTTCAAACGAAATGTTTATTCAAAAGTAGGTTTTGATTTCAGAACATAACTAACAAAACTTGCTCTCCAAACCTATCTGATTGATTTTGAAAATTTTATGCATCAAAATTTTGATATGATTTAGGGATTCTTTCCGTGAGGAAGAAGTAAAACCGATGAAAATTTTTATCCTCTGGTTTAGCGAAGTTAGTGTATGCTCGTATATGTTTCACACCTTTAATTTGTTGGCTTGCAGTGAACAAATATCTTCAGTGGGAATATTTTCCATGAAGAAATATGTGTTTCCAGAAGGAGAACATAATGCGAAGTATACCATCAACGCAAAGGACTACACAGCCCGATAGCGACTGCTAAAAGCGAAGGAATATCTGCAGCAAAAAATACACCCAAATCTAGCAGTTCACTTCGCATCAACCAATCTACTTCGCAACAACGCCTCAGTTTTCATCACTGAACCCAGTTGGAAATAAGTAAGTTTGAGGCAATCACTTTAGTTCGCAGCATCAATCATCTCAGTCCGCGTCTCATCTTAGTTCGAGTCGATATCAGTACGCATCAATCAGTTCAGGCGAAGTGAAAAGTTTATCAAGCGAAGAAATCAGCAGAAATGAGAACTCACAAACCCGATATGATGACAAATGATGATAGCAGTCAGTTCATTTGAAAAGCATCGTAACTAAATAAAAATATCAAATTGAGTTGAGTAATCAATCTGATAAATTTAAGACGAGACCATTTCTACCATCAATCAACAACGAAGTGTAAAGAGCAAACATTCACGAGTACTCAAGCAAAATCTAATCATAATGGACCAGCCAAGAATGAGATGAAGTCACCGCAGCGGAGATTACCAACGAAAAATAGAGGACAACCTATTTCACCGTGTGATTCAAAAGAGCAAGTGAATTGTAGGTACAGAAAAACGCTTTGCCACATGTCCGAGGTAGATTGAATGAAATAATGAGGAGAATCTTCGAGAAAGATATTATTCATCACTCCCCAGAAGAGGTGTAAGTGAATAGTCAAATCAAGTGTCATATCATCCATGAGATGGCGCTAACTTGCTCGGAAAGATATCTAGCGAAGTAAATAAGGAGTGCGAGGTATGAATTGCTGCACAAGAAAAGAGGAGACCTACGAAGTCGATTACGCGAAGTTCGACTTGTTGTCCAAGAAATAGAAAGATTTCCGAAGTATATTGAGCGAAGTGTGGATTGTTGTGCAAGAAATGGGTTAGATGTCCCCGACCAAAGCCGATATTTAAGGCGTAAAGGAAGCATAAAGTTGTTCTGGGCAAAGTAAAAAGTGTATTTCCGAGATAAATCGGGTTGTATCCCATTATGTAACCATCCCCTATAAAAAGAGGACTTAATCTTCCTTGAAGGGGGTTGGATTTTTGGGGTAGTAAGAGAGAGGATATTTGTGAGAGAGAGGTTTGTTCCTTAGAGTTTTCTTGAGTGTCTTGTAACTGAGATACTAAAAGGGTTCAATAAAAGATCTGTTGAAAAACTTATACTTACTTAACTTCGTATTTAATCAACTTAGTAAGAGGGTGTAACTATGGATTTTATGTAGTTACATTTTGGCGCCGAGAAACATGGATCTTAAGCTGAGATTTCAGTATCACTTGAGATAGTTTGAGAGATCTGTTGTTATATAAATCAGTAAGCAAGAAAAAAAAAGGTTAGAGAGCGGTGATCAGGAAAACATAATAACATCGAGAAAAGGTAGATCTGAGATCTGCTGCCCGGAAGGTGAGCAAGTTAGATCTGGTCAAAAGCCGGTAAATCGGAGAAATAAAGTTTATGGGTTATCCATGGCAAGAGTACCGGAACGAGCACAACACCTCATCGCGTCAAGGAGAAGCTTGCGTCTAGCAGGAAGAGAAGAAGGAAGGATGGAGAGGGGCGAAATGTCAAATAGAGGAGGGAGACAAGGTGAAATCCAACAGGAGGAGGATGAACGTTATCGAAAGGGATCGATCCATACCGCTAACACCGAAACGGAGGAAGAAGAAGAACCCGTTCAAGGAAACGGAGAAGAGGACGCCGGTGAGGAAAATATGACATTAGAGCAGATGAGAGAGGTGCTGCGTTTAGAAAGAGAAAGACAGAGATCTCTAATGGAGCAAAGAACCGTACTCATGAGGCAAAACGCAATCTTGGTGCATTAAAATAACCAACTTAATGAAGAAAGGACTGTACGAGATGTGCGAGATGAAGCCGGTATAGGAGAAAACGTAACCCAAGGGGGAGAGATACCACAAGAAGAACAATGAGGAGAAAGGGGATAATGGAGGCGGAGGCGTCGAAGGGAAAGCAGCGAAGAAAGGTTGCTGAGGAGAGCTTTGGAGGAAACTAGGTGGGAAGACCAAAGGCGGCGGTTTGAGGAAGAAAGAACTCGGGAGGAGGAGAGGCTTCGGCAAGAGGAAAGGAGAAGAGAAGATGAAATAATACAAAGGGAGGAAATATCTCGGAAAGAGAAAAGACAACATGAACAATTATGGCAAGAGGAAGCGAGGAAATACGCGGAAGAGGAAGAAGAGAGACATAAGGAAGAGAGAAGGAGACACAAGGAAGAAGGGAGAGAGGACGATGATGAGCGAGATAGAAGAAGGAGAAAGAGAAAGTGAGATGAAGGAAGAGACGGGGTCATTCAAACAGTCATGAACAAAATACAGGAGATGAAAGCGCTACTAAACAACCCACGAAGAGGAGGAAGATTGCAGCTGGCAGAGGCAATTGTGGAAGCTTACAAATCGCCATTCTCTCACGAGGTACTGGAGGGAAGAATCCTAGGAAGGTGTTCATTTCCAACCTTCGGAAGTATCTTAGACGGAACAGGAAATGTTGTACAACATCTAAAATAATACACCCTCTCACTAATGCAGTGGGCGAGGTACGAAACGGTACTATGCCAATATTTCCCAACTAGCTTAACGGGGGAAGCCTCAAAATGGTTTGAAGGGTTGGCGGAAGGCTCAATTTCATCGTTCAAAGATTTACAAAGAATATTCTTGACAACTTACATAAGCAATAATATGTTAAGACCTGGGATAGAAACTTTGTTCAACTTGATAAGGAAACCAGACGAAAATCTGCAAAGTCTGATTACGAGATAAAGAACAGTATGCAGTGAACTCGCAGGGAGGGTAGATGAGAGAAATTTCATCCTAGACTTCGTTAACGCGTTAATACCAACCGACCTCTTGCACACACAACTTTTCATAATTCGCAACACAATATCGATGAGTGAACTCCGAGAGTATCAGGAGGAGTACGTGGCATTAAAAGAAAAACAAAGGGAGGCAATTGAGACATCTCTGATTCATTCCAAGGAAGGGAACTCACGTTTGCTACCAAGAATAGCGAACATAATAGAAGATAACACGAAATATGTGGACGCAGAACCATTAGCAACAATCCCAGCGAAGTTGGTAGAAGTTCCCAGTGGAGACCAAGAATGGATAGATCAACATCCGAGATATGTCGACCCCGGACCTTGGAACTATGAGTCCCGAGGTGATAATCTGAGGACTTCGCGAAAATACAATCTAGGACAGCAATACGGAGAGAAGAGGCCACAATTCGAAGACGTGGTATTACCTGAACTTAACACCACAGTCGAGAAGATATGGGAGTCAATTGTTCAAACAGAAGAAATTCCTCCCTCGGAAAATTTTGGGGTGGAACCCTTTTCAAGTGTGAGAAATAATGACTTTTAAAAGTATCATTTTTTCCACGGGCATCGCACGGAAGACTGCAGAAACATCCGGTGGATAATACTTCGTCTAATTGAAAAGGGGAAACTCAAGCATTTCTTGGAAGATTCAGGACCATTACCACCACCACCACCTCGGAAGGGTGATCAAAAACAAACAAAAGTATATAGAATCGAAATCGATAGAGGAACCCAAAGGTTAAATTGTAACTCAATTATTCATTCTGCGAAGAATATACGTAACTTTCATGATAACATGTTACAAAGGGTTCATAAGTGGGATTTTGAAGGAAATGAGATATACAACATAGCAAAGAAGGATCCATTAGAAGAGTGGCAGAAAATAATTATTTCATTCTCAGCAGCAGACGCCCCAGAGGGAGGAGCTTCGCATACAGACCCTTTGGTAATCACTTTGAACTTCGGAGAGCATACGAAGTGGGAATAAAGTCTAACGAGAAAAAATAAAATATGGGCAATAGACAGGATCTTGGTGGACATGGGAAGTTCGGTGGATATACTCTTTTATCATGCATTCAAAATGATGGGTTACCAAGATTCGGACCTGGTACTGTCAACTTATAATATCTATGGATTTAACGGAGTGACTTCAAAACCAATAGGGGAATTAACCGTGAAGATCTTCGCTGGGGAGATAGAAACCGAGGTAACGGTATGCGTGGTGGATGTGGAATCCCCTTACAATGCTCTAATTGGGCGGCCATGGATACATGGGATCAAGGGAATAGCCTCTACTTACCACCAAGCTATCCGATTTCCAATGCCAAGCGGAATCGGAGAAATAATAGGAGATCATAAGGAAGCCAGAGAGTGCAACGACGAAGATGTGCATAACTATGACGAGAAGATAAGGCGGAGGAAAGAACAAAAAAAGAGGGTGCAAGAGGCAAAGATGGAAGAAGAATTAATGGTATATATGGTCAAAGAGAAAGAAGGGTGGGCTATTCCAAGCGAAATCCCGGAAGACAAGGATAAGCCTTTATAGCAATTAAAGGAACCCTCCCCACTCGGAGATCCGATCATGAACTTCGCAGCAGTAGAACCTACACAAGAGGTAAACTTAGATGGCGGAGATGAAGCGAAAATGGTGAGGATTGGGACAAGAATGGAGGCGGACGAGGAAGAAAACCTGATAAAGATGCTAAGAGAGTACATTGATATCTTTGCATGGGGCATGAAAGAGATGCCTGGGATAGACCCCGAAGTCGCTTGCCACCGACTGGATCTAAACCCAGCAATCAAGCCAATAAGGCAACGAATACGAAAGATATCAACTTCTTACCACGAGCAAATAGAGCAAGAATTACAGAAAATGCTGGACTCGGGAATAATAAGACCCGCGAAGTACCCAACATGGATATCCAACATGGTGATTGTACCAAAAAAGACTACAGGAATAAGAATATGCATAGATTTTGGTGACTTGAATACTGCCTCTCCGAAGGATAGTTTCCCACTACCCAATATACCGCAGATGGTGGAGTCTGCATCCGGTTACAAGCGGCTAACGTTAATGGACGGTTATTGTGGATACAATAAGATACCACTCGCGGAAGAAGACCAAGAGCACACGGCTTTCTTCGCTCCTAGAGGGTTGTATTGCTACACGAGAATGCCATTTGGCTTGAAGAACGCGGGAGCAACCTACCAACGGATGATCGAGAATATTTTCGCTATATGGGTACACAATAAATTGGAAGTCTACGTCGACGACATGCTGGTAAAAACTAAGGAGTCAGGGGATCACGTCGAGTATTTTAAAAAAATCTTTGAACAGATGAGGGCGTACAAAATGAAAATAAATCCTGCAAAGTGTATATTTAGTGTAGAATCAGCGAAGTTTCTGGGGCATATGGTGTCCGAGAATGGAATTGAAGTGGATCCGGCCAAGGTTCAAGCCATACTGGACATGCCATCGCCAGCAACGGTAAAAAACGTGCAAAAACTAAATGGGCAGTTGGCGGCTTTGGGTAGATTCGTTTCCAAATCCTCAGATAGATGCAAACCCTTCTTCGACATCTTGAAGAAGGGAGCAAAATTCTCGTGGACACAAGAATGTGAGCAAGCACTGCAAAACATAAAGGAATATCTTATTAACTTATCAATACTACAGAAGCCCGAACCAGATGAAGAATTACTAATTTGTCTCGCAGCTACACCAAACGCAATAAGTTCAGTATTACTTCGGACAGATGAAGGCGTCGAAAAGCCTATCTTTTACGTCAGAAAAACACTCAATGTTGCTGAGAAGAATTACCCAAAGATAGAAAAGTTAATCCTAGCGTTGGTGTACTCGTCAGAAAAATTAAGAACCTATTTTTAGACTCACAAAATAAAGGTTCTAACCAGAGTCCCGATAGAGTCAACTTTAAAAAATACGAGTAGAGTTGGGCGAGTTGAAAGATGGAATACCCGAGATGATAAATTTGGTTTAAAATACGAAGTCCAGACTTCGACGAAGTCACACATAATCGCGGAATTTCTGGCCGAGTTTCCAATAGAAGAAAATGAAGGAGTGGAAGAGATGCTAGATATAGATGAGGAGCGTCCGGATCCTACAGATCTACTAAAATAAAATCATCCAAGGAGATGGGAAATATTTGTGGACGGATCCTCCAACAACGCTGGAAGAGGAATGGGAATAGTATTTACTTCGCCAAAAAGAGCAAGGACGGTGTTCTGCTTTCGGTTGAAATATAAAGCTACCAATAAAGAAACGGAGTATGAGGCAGTCATACAAGCTCTAAGGCTAGACATCGAGATGAGGTTGGAAGAAATAAGAATAACCAGCGAATCTCAGTTGGTGGGCAGGCAAATATAAGGAAGGTACCAGGCGAATGATGTTGTGATGAACCGATATTTACAACTCGTGAAAGAGTACTCAAAGAAAATACCAAATATAATCTGGAGGCAGGTAAGTAGGGACAATAATAGGCATGCAAATGCCTTAGCCTTCATCGCATCAATGATCGAAGATACTTCGGAGAAATATATCCGAATTGAAAGGCTAATGCACCCATCGGTAACCAACGAGTTGGAAGGGGAAAAATCCATAATGATAATAGAGGATAGCCTAACTGATGAATTGGGAGAAGATGACTGGAGAACACCTATTCACAAGTACCTTGAAAAATGAGACTTGCCTAGAGACAGATTTGAGGCACACAAAATCAAAGGGAGATCCACAAAGTATGAACTAAGAGGAGGAATCCTATATCGGAGATCATTCCTAGGACCACTACTGCGATGCTTGTCACAAGAAGAAGGAGTGCAAATCATGAAGGAAATACATTACGGTGACGCTGGAAATCACAGAGGAACTAGATCATTGGCCTACAAAACCAAAGCGCAGGGGTACTTCTGGTCGAGCATGCATAAAGAAGCGAAAGGTGTAGCAACGAGGTGTGAAGCTTGTCAAAGATTCAGAAAACGTATACATGCACCCTCGACGAACCTGAATTCTGTGCTAAGTGTGTGGCCATTCGCAATGTGGGGAATAGACATCGTGGGACCGTTTGTTGCTGGAAGTTTGCAGCGAAAATACCTGATAGTGGCAACAGACAATTTCACGAAGTGGGTGGAAGCCAAGCCAGTAAAGAATACGTGAGATGGCGATATATACGATTTTATACTAGAGAATATCATATGTAGATTCGGAATCCCTCTGCACATAGTCTCAGATAATGGAATGCAATTCGAGGGAGAGAACGTGAAGATGATGTTTAATACTTTTAAGATACAGTCCGCAAAGTTAACTTCGCTATACCCACAGAGTAATGGGCAATCAGAGGCGACGAAAAAAACAATAGCATCCACTCTAAAACATAAGCTAGACGGGCACCTGCATAACTGGTGCGAAGAAGTTCTGAAGGTGCTGTGGTCATACAGAACCACCAGACGAGAGGTAACCGGAATGTCCCCTTTTTGTTTGGCATATGGGACAGAGGCAGTTCTGCCTACTGAGATCATGTTTCCAACCACAAAACGAGAGGCCTGGAAAAAGGGCCTGAACTCGGACCTGATCTTAGCAAAGCTAGATGACTTGGAAGAGAATAGAGAAATTTCCCTACAACACATGACGAATTATCACCGAAGACTATCTCATGAGTACAACAAGAAGGTGAAAGAAAGAGGCTTCGTTCCAGGGGAGTTAGTTCTGCGAGAGATACCACCGTATCAAAGGGGACCCGGGGGAAAGCTGGAACCAACGTGGGAAGGACCTTTCATCGAAGAGTAGGGAATGAAGATTATGAACTCGCTGACTATGAAGGAAAAGATAAAGATAGCATTGGAGACGTGATATACGGCGAAGCAGAAAATCAGGGTCGCAGACTAGACCATCCATGGAATCCAATTTACATTAAGAAGTATTATCCATGAGAAGCCGGAGCTCGTAACGAATTGTTTTTTTTTTTTTAAATATTATATATATATCATCAAGAATTATTTTGTTGACGTCCAGGAAATGAAAAAAAAAAAAAGACAAAGACAACGCAGGAAAAGAAGTAATTTTATTTTTTGAGTAACAAAGACAACGCAAAAAAAAATGCAAATTCGAATGTATATGAATGCAAGGGTCAAAAATGAGGTCTCATTAGGAGGTTGCATAAGACCCACGTAAGATACGAACAGAAAAATAGGCGATCGTAAGTCCTATAAAAAACCTCTACATAGGGAGGCTGAGACCTCGTGGCCTGCAACCTAGTTCGCACAAAGTGCAAGAGGCAAATGTAAGACCTAACGCTGAGTGACCACAAAAGTCAGCAATATTATGGGGCTGGTACTCACGGGAGTAGGTAGGCCTGTGATATTGTTGCATAATAAGACCTCAATGAGCGAGATAAGGCGAGGTTGATGGATATTTACTTCGAAAGAGTAAAGAGCGCCCGAGACTTCGTCGAAAAGCCCTGACCAACGGGGTGGGGCATAATAAGACCTTAACTAGGAGGCAAGATAAGACCCCGAACTGATGAGAGAGATGCGAGGCAAGACATGAGACCTGAGGCAAAACAAAAGGCAAGATACAAATCAAAGCAAGAGGCAAGTGCATCACAAAGCTTGATCACACAAATCTTTGCAAGAAAAAGATTAATCCGTCACAAGGCTCTATCTCGTGATAATAAGTCACACATAAAGATGTATACATTAACTTAATTATGATATGAATTGAACAATAATAATTGCAACGAAATAACCAATGCGAGGTAAAAAATAAATGCGAGGTCAATAACAGATGGGCGGATAAAGCAGTAAAAGTAAGGCCGCTAAGAGCTGAAAGCACAAGGTATGCAACATAAATCCACGAAAGAATAAGAGGCAAGTATATACTTTAAACACTATTTTATTCTCTCGAGCATTTATTTCGCAATAAGATAAGGGAACAATTACTTCGGAAACACCCAAAGAACAAGAGGCAAGTATATACTTTGAGTAAATTTATTATTCTTTTACTATTCCCTTCGTCAAGTATATACTTGGTATAATAGATTGATTCCGAGATATCAGGATAAAGCGACCACTAACAAACATGCATATTACGCATATGATGACCATGATAAGTGCAGCAAGCAGAAAAGCTGATATATTAAGGCAAAGGCAAAATAAGAGTATGAAACCAAGCTGAAAAGCTGAGATACTAAGGCATAAAAGCAGAAATTGTCATGCCCCCCAAGCTTGGGAGCGCCCAGATAAAATGTTAATGAAATGAAGAATTAAAGTATCAAACGAACATCCAAAAACAGTAATCAAGGATTGTTGGTTTCCTTTTCATCAAGACCATCACCGGATCCTCCAGCTCCAACACCGGCACCAGCCCCAGCATCACCCATACCTCTTGTACCTTGAGGAAACACGTGGTGAGGTCCCCCGATGTCTTCATCGGACTCAGTATCTTCGCTCTCAGCTTCGACATTGACAGTAGGCTCGTCATCGGAGAAAACCTCGAGATTCATGTCAGGAACGTCTATGCCATGGGAACTGCAAAGCTCGGTGACGAATTTCACTTTCTCCTCTTGTGCATTTCTGCGAGTAAACTTTGAAATTCTCTTGGAGTCCTTCTCCATCTGGTCACAATCCTCGTGCAAGGATGAAAGGTTTTCTTTCAGATCGGATACTTCCTTGGCCAAACCATCCCTCTAGCGAGACAAGTGTAGAATTTGATTCTTCATACTCTCCTCGGATTCTGCGAAGATAATAGCGAAATGAGAAACATGAACAATAGAACGAAATGTGAAGCACAATAACAACACCTAGAGCTACCTTATTTATGTGAAATAACAGAATTTAAAGTTTTCTGAACGTCGAGGTTAAAGTGATCAAGTCTTGATATTTCTGATTCAAGAAAGCTGTGAAATTCAAGAGACGATTTGTCCATGTCTTCACCATGACCAGGCACGGGTCTATCACCATCAGGATACCTTATAACAAGTTTACCACTTATCGGAGGAACAACAAGCTTCTTCTTCGCGGGAGGGACATGAGTTGTTTTCTTACCTTGAAGTCTCTCTAAGTGAGCCAGGACAGAGGACATATCGTTCTTTAACTCGTTATTCTCATCTCTTAACCCAGTATTTTTAGCCTTCAACTTTTCATGTTTAAGTTTTAACTCGGAAAGTTCACTCCTGAGCCTGCGAAGTTCAACTTCGGATTTATCCTTCCTTTTAATTATCCTATTTTTGTCTTCCTCAAGACGCTTAATCTGATCCATGGATGAGGAGTGTAAGTTACGAGAGGTAGTGAGGGAATTACTGACTCGTCGAAGTTCATCCTTCAAACATTCATTCTCTTCGTGAAGATGGAAATTCAATTCTTCATTGTTAGCAGACTCGTTAGCTAACGATCAGCCAGGGAATATGACGTCATCAACTTTTCGCTCAAGATTTCATTTTCGGATAAATAACAGTTGATCTGGGACAAAAGGTTCGCTTGTTCAGCTTGGCAGTTATCCACGGTCGACTTGGCTTCTTCGAAACTCATGTAATACTTCGTGGAACGGGCTTGACGAAAATAACAGAATAGTAAAGATGGGAACAAGATAGAATTAAAGACCGAGAAGAGGTTAAACTTACTGCTAAGTTCCGAAATCCTCTGATCTTTCTTGACAGAGCGCTCTCTCTCATCAGCGAGATCATTTTTAAGATCTTGGATACGTTCCTGAGCAGTCCTCAGATTTTCGCGAGAAACCTTCATCTCCACAAGATGAGCCATGTGACGGTTGAATTCCTGCGGAATATTCAAAGTCAGATAGGGATTCATATATAAATTACATAAGAGATCGACAGCACTAACCAGGGCCATAATAGCGGCGTGCTGATTGGTGGAGAGGTTCAACGAAGCATTCTGCATAAAAGGACTGATCTTGAGACAGAAAAGTATCAGTGTTGAACGAGATCACAGACTCCATGGCTGCAGATCTTGTGGAAGGTGCGTTCCGATTCAAGATTAAGGTATTTCTCAAGAAGTTCATGTCGGGGGTGTAGGCTGGATCCTCCACCTCGAAGACCTTCCAAGTTTTTGGATCCGAAGGATCGGCAGATGATTTAACCGGGGAGTCATCCACAGTAATGCAAGGAGTTGGCATAAGGATCTTCGGAGGAGGATAAGATTCTGGGGGCACTTCAGAATCATTCTTGGTAGAAGGAGAAGGAGGCACTGCAGGTTTTTTGGATGTAGGAATTCGGGTGAGTTCCTCTATATCCAAAACCCTGCGCCGTTTGGGAGGCTCAGTGAAAGGAACGGATTGAGAGGGAACCTGAAAAAGAAAAACTAGTATTTTGAGTCACATAAAGATTGAGGCAGCAAGAATGGGAGTGTCACTTCGGAGAAAACACGACAGCGAAGTACCTTAGCTGCATCAACGACCGAAGATCTCTCTCGACGATACCGCTTCTTAGAAATACGAGGAGAAACGATGGGAGGTTCTACGAACTCCTCTTCCTACAAAGAATTAAAGTTAGAACCTGAAGGTAAAATAAAGACACCAAAAACGAAACGGGAAATGGGATACCTGATCAGGAACTGGAGACCCAGCAGTAGACTTCTTGGAAGATCTATCCTTAATCAAGCCAGGAGCAGGCCGTGCATACTAAAAAAAAAATAGTACAGACAAAAGAACGAAAAATAGAATAGAGGAAGTCCAACGAGCTTACATCGGAGGGTCTCTCGGACCAGCAGAATTTCCAAGGCTCATACGCAGCGAGACGAGCATGATCTGGAAGAGGACCATCCTGAGATTTCCCTGACTCATCAAAGCCCCAGACAAGGGGACCTTCAACAACGACTGGGAACATCATCAAGTCTTCATCATTAGTCAAGCGAAGAGAGGGGCCTTTAGAGGCTTCCTTTGAAGAACTGACGGGCTTGACATCCAGGAGAAGAACCTTGGAAGGGTCCTTCACGGACTTCCGATGTAAAGCGATACCCCACTCTTGATACTTTCTTCTTCGGCCTTGGGTCTTGTCGATATAATTCTCCGAGAAAGAGGCAATATTATAATCGGCTGGGTCGAAATTCTCTGCCGATGTGGGGATTTGGGATAAACCATCAGAAGAATGCCTCACAAACTCGTTACCAATCCTAATTGCATTTCCACTCAGTTGGAAAACTCCCTGTTGATATAAGCAAGAATTGTAGGAGCGGAATATCACAGCAAATGATAACTTACGAAATTATGGAGAGAAAATACATTTTGCGAGTATAGAATATTTTGCGAAGATAAAGAAATCACGAAGAACGTTTTACGAGTAAAGGAAGTTCGTGAAGTAAATTTGCGAAGGTTCGTATGATGATTCTTTGATCCGAAATTAAGGGAAAGATTAGTTGTTATCCAATGTGTAAAATCATATAAATAGCCATTTAGGCATGAGAGGAAGGGGAGAGACACATTTTGAGAGAGGGGATAATTTTAGGAGGAGAGAGAAATTTTTAGAGAGAGATGTATTTTCTTTATCATCTTCTTCCCCAAAATTATAGAGCTCCAAATATCCATTAATGGAGTCTCAATTGTAAAACCATGTAATTACATACAATCACTAGTGAAGAACCGTGGATGTAGATCACATTGATCGAACCACGTAAAAATCTTTGTGTCATTTTTATAATTTTAGTACTTTAATTCTTAGTTTCATATCAAATTAATTAGATTTAGGAATCATTTTAATGGATTCTTATGAGGGTGTAGTTGTGAGATAATCCGCAACTACATAATTGGCGCTAGAAATAGGGATTGATACACTTTTCATGAAGATTAATTATTGCTCATATTTTTCTAGATCTACAAATTTTAGGTTCAAAAATGGAAGTTTCATGGAAGAAGATACACTTTCAGGGAGTAAACATCATCAACAACTCAAAGATATGAAAATAATAAGAGAAAAAAAATTAGTTGTTGTGGTGAAATTCAAGGGGAAAATGGAAGTTTAGGTTGAAGATTTACATGTTCAGGAGATGAAGATAAGATGCAGAAATTGTGAATTCTGTCACAAACAGGAATTCGTGAAGTTGGTTCAGGAGTTAAAGAATAACAGAGAGGTCGCAGGTTCGAATTTGTCTGCGAGCATCATTTTCTTCTTCTTTACAGAGAGCAAATAATTAGTTCGGAATATTACTTCGTTATTTCGCAAAAAGAAGTTAGCCCAAGTGGTTAGCTATGAAGAAGAGAGGTTTAACATCGCATGTTCGAATCTCCCCACACACGAATCATTTTTCGCAGATTTTTGATATACACAAAGCGATTAAAAGAGAATAACTTGAATGAATCTCACAACCTCAACGCAAACAGCAGCCAGCACAGATGGTCATGAGCAAAGCTAGGGAACTCAGCATCGCGTGTTCAAGTCTCTCTACTCGCAACATTTTTAATATTTTTTCACGAATGAAGTACAATTGCTAAGAAGAAGATCATAGTAAGTTCGCTGATTGAGGACTTTCTATCACAACTTAACGATAAAACATATGGTCATGGGTGTAATCAACAAATGTGAAGACGCGGGTTCAAATCTCACCATTCGCACAAATTTTTTGCCTCGCAAATGTTTACCTTGCGAACGTTCGCAGCACCAACATTTCAAAAACATTATATCGTAAACGTTTCCTTCGCAAATGTTCATCTTGCGAATATTTGCAGCATGAATACTTCGCATATATTTGTTTACTTCGTGAAAATGTTTACTTCGCATGGTCTTTGATAATTTCGCAAGAGTACTTCGCAAGAAAAAATAGGTGATTATTTCGCAGAAACACTTCGCAGAGAGAGGGTTAGAACAGTTGGTATGTCACGAGAAAATCTAAGAAGCAGGTCAAGGGTTCAAGTCTCACTTCTCACACTTGTTTTTGCGACTCACATGAAAGCTAAGTACCTTTTTCCTTAAACATTTTACTTAAAAAAAATAAAAGATTTTTGATTTGATTTACAAAGCGCGATACAATCGTAGAATTACAAAGATTTCACAATTACAAAAGAAATTACAAAGATCTCAAGATTTCACAATTACAAAAGAAACCGAGAAAAACATCTCGCACAAATCAATTTATATATTTCTCTTGAAAAATTTACTTTATTTCCAATGATATGATATTCGACATGGAGAGTAGTAGCTGGAAAACCTTTATGGCGTATACTCGTAAAAGGAAAAGCACCTCAGTGCGTCATATGAGGGGGTACCTATTAGGATCATTTCCATGGAAAAATATTTGTCAAGAGAGATGAAATAGATAATACAAAAGAAATCAAAACAAACAAAAAGATTTTGAAGTAGCATATAAATAAAAAATAAGAAATTTTGATAAAAGAAATGTTGAATACTAATCTAAATTTTTATTTGCATTCAACATAGCATGAGGCAAAGAACATGGAGTGAGAGTTCGCATGATGGGTTCGCAATATTTCTTACATTTAGAGGATTAAGTACTTCTTAAGGATACTTCATACTTCTTATATATTTCGACGATTAAGTACTTCTTATACTTCTTCAAGGATACTTCATACTTCTTATACTTCAATGGTTGATACTTCTTATTTACTTCGCAACATTCCGGGACTTCGCAAAAGAATAGAGGCAAGTATATACTTTTCAAGACTAGTATTCTTTCGCTCGTTCCTTCATCAACAAAGATCAAAGATTACTACAACAATAGATTTTTTCTTAAAGATCGCTCTTCAAGCAATATTCAAGAAAAAAGAGGCAAGATGTAGGAGCGGAATATCACAGCAAATGATAACTTACGAAATTATGGAGAGAAAATACATTTTGCGAGTATAGAATATTTTGCGAAGATAAAGAAATCACGAAGAACGTTTTACGAGTAAAGGAAGTTCGTGAAGTAAATTTGCGAAGGTTCGTATGATGATTCTTTGATCCGAAATTAAGGGAAAGATTAGTTGTTATCCAATGTGTAAAATCATATAAATAGCCATTTAGGCATGAGAGGAAGGGGAGAGACACATTTTGAGAGAGGGGATAATTTTAGGAAGAGAGAGAAATTTTTAGAGAGAGATGTATTTTCTTTATCATCTTCTTTCCCAAAATTCTAGAGCTCCAAATATCCATTAATGGAGTCTCAATTGTAAAACCATGTAATTACATACAATCACTAGTGAAGAACCGTGGATGTAGATCACATTGATCGAACCACGTAAAAATCTTTGTGTCATTTTTATAATTTTAGTACTTTAATTCTTAGTTTCATATCAAATTAATTAGATTTAGGAATCATTTTAATGGATTCTTATGAGGGTGTAGTTGTGAGATAATCCGCAACTACAAGAATCTCATAGAAAAGCGGATTCTGAGCGTCATACATAGGAAAGGTAAGACCCTCTCTCAGCTGACCTAGGGTGGTAATCATCCTGGTGGACGACCATATTTCCGCCTCGATCTAACGGCAGTTCAATTCCATCTGTCTGGTTGCGACAACCGGAGGTGTGACGGTGGAATCCACCGCCGGAAACAGAGTTAAACCTAACTTCTTGAAATCGGCCTGGAAATCTTCAAGATACTTTGATGTAGTGGCAGGAGGAAACTTCTTGAGCGCCATTGTTGAAAGAAGAGGTGGTAGTAAGGGGAGATTGAGGAAGAAACTAGAATATCAGGGAAGAAGGGGTTGGAGAATGTAAAGAAGAAAAAAGGGTGAAGAAGAAGACTATTTATAATGGACCCAGGCATGACCGGGAGAAACGGTCACTCGAGAATGGGAACCGGCTGGTAACTGTTGATGGAAATCGTGGGAGACAAGATAACGGAAAATCCGGGTACGTGGCGGTTACGAATCTAATACGGGATTCTCTTTCCTTTCTTGGTTCCCGAAAACGGAATGAGAAAAGGCAAAATGTAGGTACATAAAAATGCTCCGCCATGTGTCCGAGGTAGATTGAACGAAATAATGAGGAGAATCTTCGAGAAAGATATTATTCATCACTCCCCAGAAGAGGTGTAAGTGAATAGTCAAATCAAGTGTCAGATTATCCACGAGATGGCTCTAACTTGCTCGGAAAGATATTTAGAGAAGTAAATAAGGAGTGCGAGGTATGAATTGCTGCACAAGAAAAGAGGAGACCTGCGAATTCGATTATGCGAAGTTCGACTTGTTGTCCAAGAAATATAAAGACTTCCGAAGTATATTGAGCGAAGTGTGGATTGTTGTGCAAGAAATGGGATAGATGTCCCCGACCAGAGCCGATATTTAAGGCGTAAAGGAAGCGTAAAGTTGTTCTGGGCGAAGTAAAAAGTGTATTTCCGAGATAAATCGGGTTGTATCCCATTATGTAACCATCCCCTATAAAAATAGGACTTAATCTTCCTTGAAGGGGGTTGGATTTTTTGGGTAGTAAGAGAGAGGATATTTGTGAGAGAGCGGTTTGTTCCTTAGAGTGTTCTTGAGTGTCTTGTAACTGAGATACTAAAAGGGTTCAATAAAAGATCTGTTGAAAAACTTATACTTACTTAACTTCGTATTTAATCAAATTAGTAAGAGGGTGTAACTATGGATTTTCTGTAGTTACATGAATCTCGAAGATAAAAATATTATTTCGATACACAGCAAATGAATCCAACTAGTTGCAGAAGCAATCAACGAAGAAAGATGAAGTTATGCGAAGTTTACTTCGCCTAGGCACTAACTTTGTGAGGAGGATAGTTTGTAATATTTAATAACTTTGTGGAATATTTCTCTTTGCTTCCTTCACGGATGTTTTCTTCGAAAGCACTTGCTTTGCAAATACTACCTCATTACCTGCGAAGTTAACAGTTCATGTAAAGTTCATAGTTCCAGCGAAGTTAAACCAACATGAAAAGGAGAAAGATGGAAATGCAAAAGCCAAAGCAAGATAAATGTAGAAAATGAAAACAAACGCGCTTCAGATAAAAATTAATTTTCAATGGATATGCAAAACTACTACAACAGCCAGAGACAAAGAAAAGTGTTTAATATACGATCTCACAAAGCTGAGCACAACTAAGGGTGAAAGAAAAATAAACTGACATGCAAAAATGTTGGAGGTAATTAGCATTACCAGCATCCAGAAAATAAATATTCGAACATTTATGCGAAGGAATGAAATACCAGCCATTCGCAACACCTTACCAAAGAGATTAAAGGAGACAAAAACAGCCACACGAATAAGATGCAATAGCTGATATTATTTCATCATCACATAGACTTTTACCATTAACAGATGAAGGAGGAAGAGTTTTTGAGAAGAGAGTAACAACACGAGTGAATAAGAAGAGTTTCTTCGAAATAAAGAGATGATTACATCAGAACCAAAGCAACATGAAATGAAGAAGAAAGGGGAGGAAGGACGATGTTCTCAGCAAAATAGTTTATTCTCTTCGCAGACATTTTGTCATATATTCCAGTGAAGAAAACAAATCAGGAAGGCATAAGAAAGGACGACGGGGAAAATAATACAAGGGATGATAACATGAAAATAATTTTTGCGAATCTCGCCATTCTTACAAAAACAAAAGCCAGCAGAGATGGTTAGAGTTGGATCAAACATACCTGAGGTCATGGGTTTGAATTCACAGCCACATATAAATTTTTTCAAATGTTTTTTAACTTTCAAAGGAGATGAAATGGAATACAGTTGCGGTATTATGGATTTCTTTTGCAAACAACAAGTGATACAGATGGTCAGAGAAAGAGTGTTGCGAGCTAGAGGGTATGGGTTCAATTTTCCCTGCCACCAAATAATTTTTGCTTCACAGATATTCATTTTGCAGAGTTGATCTTTGATTATTTCGCAAAGAAGAAAGTTGATGATTATCTCGCAAAGAATGAAGAAAAGATTGATTATTTCACAAATAATGATTGAAAGAAATGACATAAAGTGAAAGAATAAATAAACGCGAAAATTTCGCAGTAACGCGAATAAAATTTCGCAGAGACATTAGAATGGGACGAACCTTTATGGCGTACACCCTAGTTCGCGAATAAAATTTCGCAAGAGGCAAATGTAAGACCTAAAGTGCGTCATATAAGGGGGTATCTATTTGCATGGCTCGGGAATAAGGTTATACCGCTGCTGGAACCTGAGTCATGGAGAGGTGGGGTTCATCTCCATGAGAGATGCCTATCCAGGAGAGATACCTTGGATTTCCAACTATATATATATTAACAGTTGGACGACCGAGGGTCTCTTCTAAGGAGTGCAGAGTATGACCAAGGCGCCGAGGTACACGGTTGAGCCAAGAGTGCCTTGGGCGTTTGAAGCGTCTCGTCCATTCTTGGCAAGTCTTGACTATGATGTACTCGGCCCGAAGAAAACCCCACTTAGGGTGCAGTCTTGTAAATATAAACCATATAGGCAAAAAGGATAAGAGGCTGCGAAAACAACTGGTGTTTGGTAAAACCGGATGGGAGGAGCTAGTCTTGTATGGAAGATGTACGTCTCCTTGAAGGGGCAACTAGGGGGAAGATAAGGGCGGCACCCTCCATTAGGGAGATGATAAGTGTCTTAAGATGCAAATGTCATGAGGCTTTATGTTCGCAAGAATATTTAGGCTTGTCATATTTGTGCAACAATTATACAGAGGCAAAAATCCATGAGAAAAAGATAATATGAGATCAATGGGTTTTTACATGAAAGTGTAAAGACATCCTGTGATTTCATCGCAAGACGGCAATGTCATGGGGCTTTGTTCTCGCAAGAAAACTTAGGCATGTCATATTGTCGCAGAGAAAATGACAAACAATGGATAAGGCAAGATCAATGGGTCTTTGCATGCGAATGTAAGGACGTCCTGAGATTCTGTCGCCAAAACAAAAATTGGCAAAATAAGACCTTTAACTAGGAAGGAAAAATAAGACCAATAGAATAATCCCAAACATTAATTATTTTTTCTTTTAAGAATGCAAGAAAGATTTGTTCATCACAAGAGAGATAATGAGAAGCAAATACTATTTAGAATCTCTCAGAAATACTATTCAGAATCTCTCAGAAGTACTATTTAGAATTTTTCAGAAATACTATTCAGAATCTCTCAGAAGTACTATTCAAAATCTCTCAGAAGTATTATTCAGAATTTCTCAGAAGTATTATTCAGAGTCTCTCATGGGTATTATTCAGAATTTCGCAGGATTACTATTCATAATTTCGCAGCACTGTTCATAATTTCACGACACTATTCATAATTTCGCAGTAATATTCCAGGAGTACTATTCATAATTCGCAGCACTATTTCGTAGGGTTATTCATAATTTCACGACACTATTCATAATTTCGCAGAATGTGTCAGAATTTCGCAGAATGTGGTTATTTAGGTCATTTATTTCGCAAAATTTGAAGCAATTTGAAGAGATTATAATATCACAAGAAAACAGAACACGAGACAGAGGCAAGATAAGAATAAAGAAACAATTCGCTCATTCAACATTTTCTCAAGGATTCTACCTTCATAGATAAAGAACAGAAGCAACTATGGATTACCAAGAAAATATTTTTGGTTCTTTATCTTCTCGGAAAGAATCATTTCCAAAATGGACAAGAATTCTCGCCAAAAATGAAGTAATAATTTCACATGAACAGAGGCAATACTTATGACTTTCATTCAAGGACGGATACTTCTTATATTTTGAGGATTGAGTACTTCTTATATTTCTTCAAGGATAATTCATACTTCGCATACTTCAAGAATTGATACTTCTTATTTACTTCGCAAAGATCCGGAACTTCACAAAAGAATAGAGGCAAGTACGTACTTTTCAAGTCCAATATTCTTTCGCTCGTTCCTTCATTAGCAAAGATCAAAGACTACTACAACAATAGAATTTTTCTTAAAGATTGCTTTTCAAGAAATATTCAAGAAAAAAAAGGCAAAATGTAGGAGAAGAATCTCGCAACAACAACGCTCTTGTGAAAACTTCTACCACATATGGCAAATGTCGCAAATTAATTACAGAAATGACGTAATATACAATGACAGCATAAAACACGAGAAAGATGTGAATATTTTATGGTTGTTATAAAGAAAGCTCGTTAGAACAAGGCGGGAGCTCGCGGGAACAAGGAGGGAGCTCGAGAGAATGTAGCGGGAGCTCGAGAGAATATAGAGAAAGCTTGCGAGAGTGTGGAAAGGGATCCTAAAATAGGGGAAGTATGAGCTGTATGTGAGCTGTCATCTACTATGTAAACACCTATATAAAGAGGAGAGCAGGAGAGAGAAGTGGAGGACATAAAATTTTGTAAGAAAGAGAGATATTTTACAGAGAGATATTTTACAAAGAGATATTTTTGAGAGAGAAATGGTATTTTTCTTTCTCATCTTCTTCACCAAAAACTAGATCTAGAACTTTACCCATTAATGGAGATTATCAATGTAAATCAAATGTAAATTTAAACAATCATAGTGAAGAATCTTGGATGTAGATCGAATTGATCGAACCATGTAAAAATCTTTGTGTCCATTTATAATTTTAGTATTCTTATCACCATTTTTATATTTAGGTCTAGAAATTATTATCAAGATATGATAAGGGGTGTGTTGTGGGATTTCCTGCAACTACATCTCATGTGCATGTTTAAAAGAGACAATATCTTGCATACCTCAGGCTTTAAAATTTATTTTTTATTTTTTATTTTCTAGCTTTTTGTTGTTTGGTTGTGGAATTCCTTCATATCACTGTTGATATTGGAAATGACCTGTTTGCCAAAAGAAGAGGGTTATTATTGAAAATTCCACTCTTTATAGGATTGTGAGATGTGCGTACACAAACCTTTTTATAGGTTTAGAAACCATACATTCCTTTTTCCTTTTCTGATATACTCTTTACATCTTAAGACTGCTTGTTGAGGTTTGGGTGTGAATTCCTCTTATAAAACCGTGCTTACATGGAAACTCCAAGCATCATGTTTTCTGATGGAAAATATATCAATATGATTGTTAAGTCATCAATCACTAAGGAAAAGGAGAAATCTCCAATGCCTCCAACTTTGAAAAGAAAAAGAAGGAATATGAGGAAGCCAAGAGATGTTCCTTCAAATTCTCAGAAGTTTTATGATGTTCTTGAAGAGTTGAAGAAGGAAAGAAATGAGATTCAACAAATAAAGGCTTTTATTTTAAGATCATTGGAAATTCAGAAGGCCCTGGTTCAGCATCATCTGCCTAGAAGGTTTATTGGTATTGACTCATTCCTCCATGAACCATATGTTCCAATGGCTGTTGACGACAAGGAGTTCGGGGACGACAAGGAATTTTTTAAAGATCTTAATGTCTAAAAAGTCTTCTTATGAGAATTTTATTCTTGTGTTTTAGGAAGAATAATTAGAGTTTGGAATAGCCATTATTGTGATTACACATAGCTATGTCCAACGTTTTCATCTTTTTATTTTTAGATTTATTTATTTAAACTCTAAAATTGTTTGGAATATGATTTTTGCAGTATTAATCTTTATGGTTTTATATATTGAAATATGATATGGGATATGTGTGTTTGCGTCCGTGAAATATTATTGTCCCATACGATGTCAAAAGTTATCTCTTTTATATGTCGATATGCAAGTATTGATACAAGATCGATGAACTTTTGACAAACAAAAGTTAAGCCTATTATGTAAATTCATTAATGGAAGATAGGTTAAAATCTTTTGTTTACAAGGATTATGTCTATTGTATGTCATTGTGCAAATAGTGATAAAAAATAAAATGAATCCTTGTCTACGCCGCAGTATTGATCTTTCCCTGATCCATATTTTATGTGTACTGCAATTCTCCATAAGTTTTCTTGTGTTGAGCATAAAACGATTGAGTTAATCATTCTTTTATGGTTAACATAGTCGTAGCTCCGTAAGTTCTCTTATGTCGAGCATGTTCAATTAAATTGATCACTTTTGTGTTTAATTTGATTGTGTATTCCGATTAAATTAATCATGGGTTCTCTTGTGGTTAGTTTAATTGAGAATTTTTGGATACAAAATCATTTTTTTGGTTTTTGATGTCCAATAAAATCCTTCTTTTCTTGTAAAAATTAAGGTCGCTCTTGTTGTTCTCTCGGGAATGACATCAAATGGGGGAGAGTTCTTTTGAACTTGCGCTAAATTTCCATATATTTGTGGGGAGTGCGGCTGTGGAATTTTTAGGGATTATCTTGTATCTTTATAAACTCCTTGATGGATGCATTTAGCTTCGGCTTTATGATTGCATCTAAACAAAGTTGATATGTCCTTTTCTTTGGTCTTGAAGCGTCTCCGTGAAAATTTCGTTAGGATCCCGTTTTCGTACCTTTGCCAATTTTATTGACGAAAAGGGGGAGAATTAATATGTAGTTCACACTACAAATACATATGGTTTTTGGATCATTATGTGAGGGGGAGTGGTTTTCGTGTTGAGGCGAAAGTATTGACTAAGGGGGAGTGATACATATCACCATAGTATTGTTGTCAAAGTTGTGATATAAGAACTTTGATGTTGTGTAATAATACTATGACACTGTATAACAATATTCGAGAGCTTTGTTTTCTCATTGTTATGTCTACGGAACTTCAAAAACTATGATGCTGAACTGAACATCTATGGAATCATGAGAGTACTTGTAAAAGATGAAGTTTTCGAGTAATGTGGAAGCACCAAGGAGATCAAGCATGTGGACAAGAAGCTACAAAGTTTTATCTATTTTGTAATATATATGTATTGATAGTTTTGTCACTAAAATTAACAAAGGGGGAGATTGTTAGAGCATTGCTCGGTCGAACTCGCATGCGTTGCTATCTCAAGCATGTTTGTCAATATTAGTGATCAAAACTATATGTCTTGGTTTCTAGTTTGCTTATGACTAACTCTCGGTCTAGGATAGCTAAGTATAATTGAGCTCCAGACTCCATGGCGATTATCTTAAGAAGACGAAAAACTACTCAAGGAGCCTGTGGAACTTCATCCGACCAAAAAGGTATGTGGAGACTTGAACTTATCTAGCACTCAAAAGTATATCTATCTCCTACTCTTCAAACAACGGTCGTATAAGTATGATAGTTTTCATACATACACATTTTCTATTTCGATCAGAGTTTAATCGCCTATCTTTTTCTCGAAATATATGTTGGTAAACTTTTGCTTTAACCACCTTTCATCTTTATCCATGACGAAAGTCATGATGACGTTTCAATCTTGAAAATAGCTTTGATGATGATAGTCGATTCTTTATGGCTAACGACTATTATAACACTAATTATAGAAGATTGTTTCAATGATTGAAGTGTAGAGTTGAGATTACGTAACCACCTATGGATATAAGCATATATAGTGTGTTCGCACATTAGTGTACAAATCCATGTATCGAAAACCAAGTACGTGCATATGTGTGCATGCGGTATTGGTGAATGAGACAGGTTGGGTACACGTACTCATACGCGTACTGGCGGAAGTTCACGTCCGTAATTTTCTGCTGACTTTGGAGTTTACAAACTTACAAACCTGTCACCTTAGGTACGCATACCCATGGAAGTTTTTATCCGAAAATTTCTGTTGGGTTTTCAAACCCAATTCCGGTAAAGCTAGAGTACACGTACCCATACACGTACCCAAGCTGATTATATCTCAAATCGGTTATCTCATGAACTTAAACAATAAATCAATAAGGAATGCAATCTTTGCAAACCATAGATATATTGTTCATGAATTGATTCAAGTGAATCAAACCGATTTTGTTTCAATTGTGTTTATGTATAAAGATCTAAGAAATTGAACAACTATTGAACTAGTTCTTATGAGTCATTTGAACTAGTTATAAAGAAGATGAATATGGTTGATATGAAATTGCTCATATGGCTAACCATTGGTTAACTATTCGTGAACCAACTAAATGTACACGTTTAGGTACGGTTACTCAAACGTAAATGAAATACATTCCATTTATGTGTGTGACAAGCTAAGTTTCGATCTAACGGTTGAAAGATATTAGCTTGGATAAATCAGGTTTTTTATCTAACAGTGAATATTGAATGCTTTGTTACAAAGGTAACTTAGATTGCAAACCCTGATTTGAAAACTATAAAAAGGGGATGTCTAGTAACTGGAAAAAACTAATCCCCACACCTCCTGTGTGATACTAGTTGGTTTTGCTAGAGTCTATTCTCCATTAAACATAGGTTTCTTCTCGAGACCCTGTTGGTTAGCGACTTGAAAACTTCATTAGGATTGTGAAGCCAGACGAAACTACTTCTCTTGTAGTTGAGAAATATGATCTTGCCATTTTCTATCATACGAGTTCGATTGAATAATTGGCTTGAGATTATATCTCTGATAGGGCAAGATAGAAATAAATCACAAACATCTTCGTCTCATCGTTTGTGATTTTGCAATATCTAGTTTCGCTACCATACGATTTAGATTATTGTGAGGTGGTCAATAATTCTAGGTTGTTCTTCGGGAATATAAGTCCAGGTTATTGATTGGTTCATGTTCACCTTGATTTTATCAAAAGACGGAACAAAACTCGTAGGTTTATCTATGGGAGGTAGATTTATCTATTATAGTAGACTTTTCTGTATGATACAAATTTGTTTATTCAAGTCTTCGACTTTGGGTCATATCAACTCTTGGTTGTGGGTAACATTAGCTAAGGGTATCAAGTGCGTAGCATCCTGCTGGGATCAGAGACATAAGGAGCACAACTATACCTTGAATCAGTGTGATATTGATTAGGGTTCAACTACAGTCCATATCGAAGTTAGTTTGTAGTAGGCTAGTGTATGTAGCAGCTTAATATAGTGTGGTGTTCTATATGGACTAGGTCTCAGGGTTTTTCTGCATTTGTGGTTTCCTCGTTAACAAAATTTCTGGTGTCTGTGTTATTTATATTCCGCATTATATTTTGTTATATAATTAAAATATCACAGGTTGTGCGTTGTATCTATCAATTGTGAAATCCAACCTTTGTTTGTTGATTGGAAATTGATTGATCCTTGGATATTGGTTTTTGATACCATCCAAGTTTATATCTCTTGTATTTGATAAAGACTCACAGATTTCTATTTGCTTGAGTATAAATCAAATCGAGAGATAGAGATATTAACTCCTTGATATACATTTTATTAAGATTGAGTCTGACTGTCTATTTGATTCTCTTAAAAGTATATTAGAGTTAGTCCATACAGATTGCTAATCGAAATATTGGGTGAGGTTGTTAGACCCCCATTTTTTCATAAACTTTTGTGGTTTCCTCGTTAACAAAATTTCTGGTGTCTTTGTTATTTCTTTTCCGAATTTTTATTTGTTTATATAATTGAAATATCACAGGTTGTGCGTAAGTTCAATCAATTGTGAATCCAACCTTTGGTTATTAATTAAATGGATTGACACTTGGATATTGGTTTTTTATACCGACCAAGTTATTTCTTATATTCAATCGATCTCGCAAATTCCTATTTGTTTGATTGCGGATTGAATTGAGAAATTGAGATATAACTCTTGGATATACTTTTCTTAAGATTGAGTCTGACTGTCTAGTTGATTCCCTTAAAAGTATATTGGAGTTTTCCCATACAGATTGTTAAACGAAATATTGGGTGTGGTTGTTAAACCCCGGATTTTTCAATAACTAGGGTTTGGAATATCAAATATTGTGATTACACATAGCTATTGCCAACGATTTTCATCTTACAATATTTAAGATTTATTTATTTAAATTCTATGTTATTTAGAAGATGATTTTGCAGTATTAACCTTTATTGGTTTTATATATTGCAAAAATACGGTATGGGATATGTGTGTTTACGTCCGTGAACTATGATTATCTCATATATGCTCAAAAGTTAAGTTTATTATGTCATCATGCAAATATTGATAAAACATAAAATGAACTTTTAAATATTCCGCAATATTTATCTTTCCCTTATCCACTTTTATGTGTGTGACTACTCTTTTTCCCGTAGTCTACGTGATGTGTACAGTTCAGAGGATGAGATGCTAAGTAGTATTGATACCTTTGTTGAACTGATTATGATAAGTAATAAAAGATATGTAAGATCACAATAATAACGAAGAACACAAATATAATGTAAGAGCTTCTAAGTTATCATAAGACACAAGAGGTTTACGTGGTTTGACATTTGTCTACGTCCACGGGTTAATGAGTGATTCTTTTGTATTAAGTTGTGGTGGTTACAAAGATCTTAAATGCTTCCCAAAGTAAAAGAGAGAACTCAAGTTGAAGTAAATACTTAAATTCTAAACATTAAAGAGGTATAAGCTTAAGACTAGATCTTCTCCTCCTAGGTATTGAATACCTTTAGTTTGTTGGTAAGGCTTGGTATTTATATCCCCTTTTACTCTTGGTATCTCTTTGTTGTCTCTGGGTCCATCGTCTGCTGATATACCCTTAGTGTAGGTTGTACCTTCGTTCACCGCCAGCTTCTGCCAATCGGGTTTCCGCCACGCTTTCTCTCTCCACATGCCTTGATTCTTGCATATAGATAAGAGATTTATGCATTTAATGCTGATTAGATGCGTTATCTACCTTTGTCCCCTCACTAGCTGCCTCCTAGTAGGCTATGCTTGTACTCTTCTTATCTCCACCGTCAAGGTCTTCTTTCTTAGGGCAAGATAAAGTAGATCTGCGGAGGTATCCTTTGCTACTTAGGCTTCTTTGTCCAGCGAAGGTTACATGGTTAGATTTATGTGCGGCCACTAAGATCGTGACATGTGCTCCACAGAATATTGGTATTCACAGTTTGCCCCTTTTCTTTCATATTCTACTATTCTGTAGAAATGGAAGAAAATTTCCGCTACTCTATTTCTGCACGTACCGATTCGGTGGTCCCTACATGTCCTTTCATGCAATAACTTCCCCTTGAATTTCGGGACCTCCAATTTTTTTGGATTCTCCAGCCACCTATAAGAGGGGAATAAAGAGAAGGAATTTTCCTTAACTCCCATTTTTCTCTTTCGAACTGTCGCTCTCTATCTCTTTCTATGAGATTCTTCTTCCATCGCTGATTGCTTCCTTTGGTTCTTCGAGCGCTTTGGCTTCACGATTGATCATACAAGTAAGTGATACTCATTTTGGCTTCGATTTTCCCCATGTTTTGCTCTGCGTCTTATTTTTCAACTAGGGAGTTTACTGTTGTTTTTGTATGTATTTTCATGTGAGATTTTTCCTTTTTTTTTTTGCTTGTTCGTATCATATGGGAACTTGGGTTTTGTCCCCTTTTAATCCTTGATGTCGATTTTACCATGATTAATATTTGCCGGAGATTTTTCTTTCCGTGATGTGTGATGCTCGCTTTTCCGTTATGTCGCAATCAAACTGTTCCCTTTGGTTGGTGATGAGTGCCAAATATTGCATATTTCTATACCTTTTTATTGGCATTTAACTCATCTTTTGTGCTTTAAAATTAGATACTATTATCCAAATTCTGTATTTTTTTTGTTTTCAAGAATAAATTTTTTTACTAATTTACTTTGTGTTTTTAGGTACCAAATAAAGCTTAGATGAATTAAGGAACCAAAAGAGCATGAAATTGGAGCCTAGCGGCCGTGGAAAAGAAGTTGCAACCGGCGTGCGCATCAGTTGCAACCTGTTACAAGTACATGGGCTTGAGCTATCCAAGATCCGAACCCATACCCGAATCCAAGCCCGCTTCATCCTGAACCGTTAGATTTGACATATCAGCTGCATCCAACGTCCTAGCCGTGCCGTATATCAGAGTTCGCTGCACCCGCCTCACACCTTAGCCACCTACCCCCTTCACCTAGCCGAGCAGCAACCAAACAACCCCTATCCATTTTTTCTCTCTTTCTTCCTCCCGAACAAAAACCAGAGCCCTCGGTTCTTCTTCTCCACCCGACCATTTGCAGAGACATCAGCCATCAGCTTCTCCACCCGACAGCACCATCTCAGCTACCTTCACTTCCCCTAACTCTATCTCTCTCGATTTTAGCTTCTCTCAATCACCCTAGAAGCTGAGATCGAGATAGATAAAGTTAGGGTTTCTCAAGACATGGAGTTAATGATTTGCAGAGGCGAATTGAAAGAGGATACAAGGAATTCATGCATTGATGGTTAGTGGGTGAGCATTTAATTTGTATTTTGTGAGTGTTAGAAGAGAATTGTGAGGTATAAATGAGAATTGTTCTCTGTGTAAGAAACTTCTTCTGAATTTTTAGGGTTTTAATTGTTAGCATAAATCAATTCTGTTTTAATGAATATTATCATGTTCTAATTCACTTTTCTAGGGTGTAGATGAAACCCTTAATCATATGCTAGGTTAGTCAAATTTCAGTTATTGTTCTTGATATGCTTCATGGCTTTAGGAGTAAGAGTTAGCTAATAGATCAAATTAGCATGTGATTAGCTGTACTGTAAGAAGACAACTAATACTAGGGGAGAATTAGTGAAATTAGTTGATAGATTATCTACCTGAGACCTTCAAGGGAAGGACAAGAGCATAAATTGAGTTATCTTACCTTAGAATAAGATTAGGAGGTGAATTCAATCACCCTAGTTCTCTCTAGCTTTGTGTACAATCTTCTTTACATTCAGTTTTACCATTTTAGTCATTTGATAATCATCTTGTCGTATCGACAACAAAACAACACCTTTTGGATACTTCTTAGTTTGAAATCAGATTTTGTGAACATATTGAATCAACATAGCACTCCACAAGTCTCTGTGGATCGACCTGTGCTTGCCCTGTGTTGCAAAACAACACTGTGCACTTGCAGTATAAGTTGTAGGTTAGTTTTCTAAGCCTACTAGTTGGTTTAATGAAACCATGCCCAAAGTGTCTCGGTTTTTGCCCCTGTGTTGTATTTGTACGAACTGTAATTTTTCTTCCGCCATTGTTGATGGAGAAATTCTTCATGTTGGTGTCAGGAATTATGAGGCTCCCGAAGAAGCCTACGCGCAAGGTTCCGAGGATAGCTTTGTCGACTAATCCCCCTCCGCGAATGGATCATATTGATGCTACGCCTTCTCCTCTACCTGAGGATTCTGAGATGCCTGCTGGAACTGAGGTTGCTACGATACCTGAGGAGGTTGAGGAGGTTGCTGTTGGAGACCTTCCACCTCCTCCTCCTCCTCCTCACTATGAGATTTCGAGGCTTCAACTTCGTGACAAAGATAGCTACGCTCATTTTTCTATCGCTGGGATCACTAAGTCCTTTCGCCTTCACAAGTTTAAGGTTTCCTTCGTTGATGGCCCTGACGTTCTTACTGAGTCTCTTATTCGGGGCTTTCCTTATGATGAGAATAACCTTCTCATTAGTGTTGGACAATTGGCCGCATGTATTCTCCTTCCTTTATTTAGTAAAAAGGATCCCTTCTAGTATGATGTTTTGTATTCAAGGGATGATCTAGCAAACAAGACTCAAGTTAGAAGAGTTATGCAATATACTGGTAATTTCTGGCGCGCTCTTCGTGAGAGCTGGTACCATAGTAAGGGTAAGACAACTATGGAGTCCTATGACCCATTTGCTTAAGGAAGGTCTAAGCATGATGATTATACTCCTGCCAACTTCAATGATACGTACGCTGATGCGATTTAGAAGACTAATCTTCTTCCTTGGAGCATCGGTCCTCGTCGTATCCATGTTACTGCTAGGCAGATCAGGGAGGGTAATAGCCTTCATTTTTTGGAGGAGATTGATAAGACTGGTTTAACTACCATTCCTTATTCTGCTAGGCTACCTCTGCCGAAGAATGACCGCATCCGCCTTGACCATGATGATCGCTGGGCTCATACTCCTTTTCGTATAGTCGGTCCTTGGGCCTATAGTTTTACCACTGCGGATCCTTTTATTCCTCGTTCTGCTTGTTCTTTGCCCGAGAAGTATGATGAGTATCGTCCTTGGATCTTTAATCATGTTGCTTCACATGAGGTAGCTTTGCCTGCAATATTATCATACCTTTGATCTCTTTGTTTCCTTTGATATTTTTGTCTGCTTTGACATCTTTGTCCTCCTTGGCATCTCTGTCTACTTTGACATCTTTGTATGCTTTGGCATCTTTGTCTTCTTTGACATCTTTGTCTACTGATGATTTTATTTTGTAGTCTGTCCCTGCTTCTTCTGCTGGGGATGCTTCGGGCTCTGTTGGTAACTCCGTAACCATAAGGACTAGGAATAAAAAATCTTTGGTTGAAACGCCTGCAGAGGTAAGGATCATTATCATACCTTTGAGTTTGTAAGTTCCTTAGTGCCTTGCCCATGATCCTTAGCTGGCGGATGTGTTTCTTTGTAGTCTTCCCAGAGGAAGGTTAAGTTGAAGATTGTTATTGATCTTGATGCTTTGGAGGAGGACCATAAGGCTACCCGGTAAGGTACCGCGTGACGAGGACATGGATGATATTGAGGATACTGGCCTCAGCCCTCCTTTGGATGATATTGAGGAGGACTTTTCCAAAGGTACACCCAGCCCCGTCCGAGTTGTGTCTGCTGAGGGTAAGAACCTTCTTGTTGATTCTGGTGCCGAATTGGTCGAACCTGTTAGTGTGCAAGCCCCTTCTCGTACGTTGTCTTTGAAGATGCCTTCATTTTATGCTCCTAGCGTAGCTTTTCCTGCTATCTCTGCCGCTGATGGAGCTGTTGTTGTGGCTTCTAAGAGTCTTCATTCGTCTTCTGCCATTTTCTTCAATCAAGTGGTTCGTTTGCCAAGGTTGTTATCCCTTCCACAAGGATGGTGGTTCGAATTCGCAACCGAAGAAGAAGGTTGTGATTTCACTGGCTAGCTTCTCCTTCAACATTGCTCCTGCTTCACTAGGGAGTGCCCAGTCTGTTTCTACTTCCCCTTCTAGCAAAGTTGTTGGACCTCCCCATTCGTCACCAGATTGGACTGTACTTGGTAATCTTCCTTCTGCTGGTGACATTGGTTTAGGAAATTCTCAAGGGCCGTCTTTTGTTCCTAGCTCATCCACCATGCCGTCTCTTCTTCATGGTGAGGGTTCGGCAGTCGTGCCTCATGTTGGTGCTGAATTAAGCCATGGTAAGCAGCTGGAGAGCTTGAGCTTAGGTAGCTCTGATAATGCTATTCTTGAAGCTATCCTGCGGGATTCCAAAGGTCCCTTCTATTTTATAGTTGATCATCATCATATTTATAGTTCAGTTGAAATAGCTTCGCAGTTGGATGTGCTGATTGCGTAGTACCGCGCAACTAAGGATTTGTTCTTTGACCCCGATTATCTACGTTCTAGTCAAAGCCTTGGTGAGATCCGCAGGGGTATCATCCAAGAGATGTAAGCTTTCATGGATACCTATGCCACTTTCCTTCCTCGTCTTTCAGTATTTTCAGTAAGTGATTTTTACATGAGTGTTTTTCTCCTTAATTTGATTTTCGTCCGCTCTTATGCTCCTTTATTTGCAGCTTTGTAAGCAGATCGATGTTAGTTATACCTTATTCAAGGACTATAGGGATAAGTACACCCATTTGAGTGCCTTGTTGGAACGTGCTCGCCAAGAGTATGCACTCGCCTTTGCAGTATCCTTCATCAAGTGATGCAGCTTCTGTTGCTAAGATAGCTTCGTTGGAGGATGATTTGAGGAAGACGCATAGGTCTCTGGAATCTTTCTTGTTGGATCTTGGGAGAGATAATAATGCTTCCAAGGTTGCTGATGATGGTCATAAAGCCGTTGATGCTGCCTTAGCCGCTAAGTCCTCCAAATCCATAGGTTCGTTTCTTCTTCTCCTAAGCTTTTTCTTTAATTTCGCTGATTGCGTAGTCCTGAGACAACCTTCGTCTGCCAGCCGATAGCTCTAGTGAACTTAGATATCTCCAAGATCAAGTTTCCAAGTTAACTTTCGATGTTTGGTACTACCAAAAGAAGTCTGATAGGATGATGAACGTAACTTTCCATAATGAGGCTCAGCTTTCCCTTGAGTCTGCTCATAATGCGGACTTAGTGAAGCATATGTCTTTGCTTTGTAAGGAGTATGACGAAGCCCTTAGTTGGAAGGAGAGTCTCATCTACAAGCTAAAGGAGGATATTGCCTTAGTTGAGAAATGCCTTTCAGCCCAAGATATTATTCGAAAGAAATATCACGCCGATTTTGAAGATGCTTGTGCTTCCTTAACTAAGGTTACTGCGAAGCGTAATGTATTGGCTTCTGAGGTTCGTTCTCTTAAGAACAAACTTGTCGATGTTGACTCCAAGAATTCTTCTATGTCTTATGTGTCCTTGGTAAAAAGGTTTGAAGAGTTAGAAAGTGTGTACCAAGCTTTGTCCTCCGAGAATGCTTCGCTCCGTATAGATGTTGATGATCTTCGGACGGAAAAGGATACCCTTGTGGAAGATCTTGAGGCAGACGAGGTGGACCTTGTTGAAGCTCAGCATAGTCTAGAAGAGTCCCTTAGCCATGCCGGAGGTAGCTTAGGATATTTATTTTTTCGTAGCACCCTTCGTGTCTTTACCCGCTTTTCCTTGTTGCTGATACCCTTTGTATCCGCAGGTCTCCAGGAGAAGTTGGTAGGTACGAATGCTAATATTAGTCACCTCGAGGGTCAGATATCTTCGTTGGAGATATCTCGCCAGTTTGATGCTGCTACTAAGTTTAAAGATGAGGCACTTCAGCAAGCTAATGATCAGCTTAGTTCTCAGATCATGGAGCTTCATCGAAAATCAGCTTCGGACTCGGAGGCTCATGCTTCTTGGATTAAGGCGCAGTTTGAACGTTCCGTCATTGACTATATCAACAATGCTTTTGCTGAGGCTGAGCTTCAGGAAGAGGGAGTTGTCTTTCCCCGTCTTCCTTATCTTTGATCATGTTATTTCTTCTTTGCTTTCAATTTGAACTCCTTTGTTGTATTTTTTTCCCCAACTGAGGGGCCTTTGTCGTCTTCTTTCTTTAAAACACCCTTTGTTGCGCTATGAACCTTTGTTATATGCAACTTTCAAGACATATTAGTCGTATTTTAGTAACACCTTCTTGGTACCTTTTATATGATATGTAAGTAGACGTATTGTGTATTTAATTATTCGCACATTCATGTCATCACATGGTGCTAATGTATGTTTAACCTTGGTGGAACATTCAACATCCTACCAGGATATCCTTAGGCTAGAAGGTACCATAGCGGCGAGGGTCCCTACGTGAGCAATAATTTTCTTGTAACCCTACGCGTTTAGCGATGGATGCTTTACTTTCGACAAGGTATCTCTCTTCATTGGATATATTCCTTACTATATGCCTTTTAGAGGGATTCATTCGCCCTTAGGATCCGAGATTGACATATGCGCAGTTATGTCGTGCCCTGCCTCATCGTCAATTCTTGCGGAGGGTGTAATTTCTAACCCAATTTTTATGTAATCGACATATACTTTTTCTTAGCAAAAAGTTTTTTTCTTTCATTGATTAGTTAGGTTTTTTAATACCTTTGATCAGGGATAGAACATGGTGGGCCATTTCCCCTTCGCTTCTGCTCCTGAGTGATAACCATTTACTTACGGGTAGTACTTCTTTTGGTACATTGCATTCCAAGGGTGTTGCAATACTTCTCCTTTGAGGTTCCTCAGGTAGTATAAACCCTTCCCGGAAATATCGTGTATGATGTAGGGTCCGTTCCATGTTAGAGCTAGTTTTCCCCACTCCTTATTCTTTTGATATGGTGGTATTTGACGTAGTACGTATTCTTCAACCACAAAGTTTCTAGGAATTACCTGTTTGTTGTATTCACAAGCCAGCCTTCTTTGGTAGTTCACCATCCTTTGCAAAGCCACTTCCCGCCTTTCTTCAAGATCATCTAGCTTTTCTAGCATAATATCATTTGTTAGGTTCTTTTCCCATGCCTCTGTTTTTGTTGTTGGCAGCATTATCTCCGTTGGGATGACTGCTTCGGCTCCGTAGGTTAATAAGAACGGAGTTTCTCTCGTGGATGCTCTTCTTGTGGTACGGTAGGCCCATAAGATGTTGTGCAGCTGCTTGCACCATCTTGTATTATATGCCCTCAGCTTCTTTTTCAAGTTCATTGATATCGTCTTGTTTGTGGCTTCCGCCTGTCCATTGCTCTTAGGGTATATCGGAGTAGACTTGTTTTTATGAATGTTGAAAGCGTTAAACAACATTTATATGTTCTTTCCTTCCAGATGCTTGCTCAAACAAGAATTTGAATACATATGTGTCCCTAATCCTTGCCAAAGCCCTTGATTCCACCCATTTGGTGAAATAGTCCGTAGCTATTATGAGGTACCTTCTTTTCGATGTCCCCTCTATCAAGGGTCCAACAATGTCAACTCCCCACTTGGAAAATGGACAAGGGCTGATGACCAAGTTCAACTCCGTTGCTGGTTCTTTAATCTTCCTGGCAAAGTGTTGGCATCTTTCATAACGCCTTGCTACGTTCTTTGCATCTTCGTCCATGCTTAACCAATAGTATCCTTGCATTTTAGCTTTGATTGCTAGAGATCTTCTTCCGCTGTGATTGCCAGCTTCTCCGCTGTGTATATTGTGTAAAAAATTTCTACCTTAGTTTAGTGAGAGGCATCGCATTAGAGGTCCGATAAATGACCTTCTATACAGTATTCCATCCCGTAAGCTGTACATTGCTGCTTTTGACTCGATTTTTCGAGCTTCTTTGACATGTGCTGGTAGGGTACCTTTATCAAGGTACTAGTGGATTGGGATTCTACAATCGTCTTCTGCTTCGCCTTCGTTCATCCCGTCTGACATGGATTGATCTTCGTCAGACTCGTCGGCTTTGTTGTCTGGTTCTTCCGAAACCTCCTTCTCTTTTTCTGCTTATTTCATGGCCCTGGTCTGAACGACCATGGCTTCCTCTGCTGAGGTCAGTTCTTCTATCGAAGGTTCATAAATTCTCCAATTTGGACAGAGGTGGTGTTTTTGTCCCTTAGAATTGATTATATAAATGCTAAGGCATCTGCGTGTTTGTTGTCTTTCCGGAAGACATGTTTGAACGTGACCTTGTTGATATTTGATGCATGCTCCTGTAATAGCTTTAGGTATGAAGATAATATTGGATCTATTGTTTGGTATTTGAGCTCTATTTGTCTAATGACCAATTGTGAGTCACTAGTCAAATGAACTTCTGATAGGCCCAACTCTTGAGCTAGGCGTAGGCCGTGTATGACTACCTCATACTCCATGATATTGTTAGTGTATTGCTTGAATTCTAACCTGAATGCATAGATGAGTCTGTCTCCGGTGGGGTTTGTTATCACAATCCTTATGCTTGCTCCTTCTCTGTTGGAGGAGCCATCTACGAATATTTCCCACCTTCGTGGGATTTGTGGTTCCAAGAGGTCTCATGGGTCCGGCTTTTCTTCCTCCATTCCTGGGATGTCGCCTATCTCTTCTTCGTCATTCAGAGGTAGGTCCGCTAAGAAGACTGCTAAGATCTGTGACTTCTATGATTTCCTGGCTTCGAAGATTATGTGAAACTGCTTGATCATGGCGTTCCATTTTGCCACTCTTCCAATTTTATCCGTGCTGTCGAGAATTTGACTTATCCGAGCCTTTGTAAAGGCTCGGATGGTGTGTGCATCGAAATATATTCTTAGATTTTTGTGTTGCCACTACTAAGGAATATATGAGTTGCTCCACTTTGGTGTAATTACGCTCCGCTGAACTGAGTGTCTTGCTGATGTAGTACACGGGCTGTTCTCTTTGCCCTTGGTCTTGTATCAATATTGCGCTCATATCGTAGCTTGTTGCTTCTATATATAAGGTGAGTATCTCACCTGGATCCGGCTTCTGTAGAATATGTACGGACGCCAAGTATTTTTGATCTTGTGAAAGGCTTGTTCACACTCCGTGGTACATATGAACCTGTTTCCTTTCCTTAGCGTATCAAAAAATGCTTTGCATTTATCTAATGATCTTGCTATGAATCTTCCCATGGAAGCTAGAATTCCATTCAGATTTTGTACTCCTTTCAGAGTTTGCGGAGATGGCATCTCCATTATAGCTCTGAACCTTTCAGGATCTACTTCAATTCCTCGCTGAGTTACTAGATATCCCAGGAATTTTCCTGAGGTAACTCCGAATGTGCATTTCTCCGGATTCACCTTCATGTGAAAACTCCTCATGACTTCAAATATCTCCCTTAGGTGTGAGAGATGGTTTTTTGCTTCTTTGCTTTTGACGAGCATGTTGTCTACGTAGACCTCCAGTATTTTGCCTATCCAAGGTTTGAGGATTTTGTCTACTAATCGCTGGTATGTTGTCCCCGCATTCTTTAGTCCAAAAGGCATCCTTGTATAGCAATACATGCCTCGTGGGGTAAAGAACGCAGTATGCTTCTGGTATTCTTCTGCAAGAGCTATCTGGTTGTAGCCTGAGTATCCATCCATAAAGGATAGTCTTTGATGTTCTTCTGTTGCGTTGACCAGTTGGTCAATGTTTGGTAGCGAGTAACTATCTTTGGGGCACACTTTGTTGAGATTGCTAAAGTCGATGCAAATGCGCACACCTCCGTTCTTTTTAGGAAAAATTACCATGTTGGATATCCATGTGGGATATTTGACCTCCCGTATGAATCCTGCTGTAAGTAGCTTTTGCAGATCCTTTTCTACCCCTTCGTGGTAGATGTCCGCCACTTTTCGTATGCGTTGTTTGAACGGTGGTATCTCCGGTCTGAGCCGAAGGTGGTGTGAGACCAAATTCGGGTCAATTCCTGGCACGTCCTCCATTGACCATGCAAAGACGTCTGCATACTCTTATAGCAATTTCTATAGTTGCACCTCCTCTTCCTCTTCAAGTAAAGTTCCGACGTTAAGCATCTTTGGCTCTTCCTTCGTCTCGATGTTGATCCTCTTCGTTGGTTCAACTGGTGAGAAGATTTGTTGCTGAGGTAGTTGAGGAGTGCTTTTCTGTAATTGTCATTTGGCGGAGATATCTGCGGTTGGAGAGGCGGAGGTACATACTTCTGGTGTTGAGACGGCTTTGGGTACGGGGGTGGCTCCGTCGTATACTATGTTGTTGCTTGATTTGCGTCTCTTTCTATCTTTCTGCTGAGCCGCAGTTCTCTCTTCGTTTATTCTGATTTCTGCCAGGTTGCATAGCCTCGCGTCTTTTTGGTCGCCTTTGATTTCCATTTCACCCATTGGTGTGGGAAAGCGTAGGTATTGGTGATATGTTGAAGCAGTTCCACGTAACCTATGAACCCATAGTCTTCCCATGATGACATTGTAGGGAGAATGTGCCTCTACCACACAGAAGCGTGTGTTTGTTACTAAAGGTCATGCCTTTACCTGCAAGAAAATTTATCCTTTTAGTCGAGAGACCGCTCCGTTAAAACCGTATATTGTGCAAGTGGAAGAATCCATCCGCTCTGCTGTCAGACCCATGAGTAGGTAAGGTTCGTAAAATAACACATTTAAGGAACTGTCCCCATCCATGAGTACCTTCATAACATTCCATCCATGTATTGGAAGAGTGATGACCAGTGGATCATTATGTATTTCAACCTCTTGGTTGATATCCCTTGTTGAGAATTTTAATGGCGTGGTCATCCATTCCTCCCAAGTGCTAGTAGGCGGTCCACTTAGCTTGAACACCTCATGGGATTCAATCTTCTTTATGTTTCGAGCTAACTCGAGTATGTCTTCGAGCATTTCTTCTTGACTTCCGCTGGAGAAGGTAATCATGTTGATGTATTTGTCGTCCTGAGGTAGTTCCACCCTATTGTTTGGGGTCTCCTTAGTCTCTTCGGGTTATAGCTGTACGTATTCCATGAACTTACCTTTGTTGATGAATGTTTGGATCACACTTCGTAAGTGATAGAAAGTATCCGTGGTATGTCCATAGTACTGGGGGTACGCACAATACTCCTTAGCCTCCTTCGTTTTGTATGGTTGCTTTCCCCTCGTATTAGGGTAAGGAAAGCCTGGCTTTGCTCCCTTCTTGCTTAGGATGTGAGAGAAGGTTGTGTTGAGATTTGTGTAGAGGTTGTCAGTGAATTCTTCTTTTCCTTTGCCTTTTTTTCCATCTTCGTATTTTGATCGTTTGTAGCTAGTTCTGCCCCCCCCGGCTTCATTTTGTCGCTTAGGTATCTCCGGAATTGGCTCCATAGAATTGGTTCGATGCGGAGCTGTTGTTGCCTTTGCTTGTGCCATGGGGTTATCCTTATGGATCTCCTCGATTCTGATGTAATGATCTTGAACGACCTTGAGCTCTCCTTCAGAATCGAGGGCTCTGTTGTGGGGTTCCACGAAGATGGCTGAGGTTCTATCAAGTCCGTACTTATAACAGTTGATGTTAATTTATGGATTTACTTTCCCAATTGCTTGGCATGTATTTTTCCACATATCTGTGTACTGCATCAATGTTTCCCGGGGTCCAATATCTAAAGCAAATAGCCAATCTAACCCTGCCTTTGATGCTTTGTTGTACATGTACGTCTCCAAAAATACCGTAGACAATTTCTCGAAGGAGTCAATTGAGTTTGCTGGTAGATTGTCATACCATGCTAGTGTTGCTCCCGTTAAGTTGGCCGGAAAGTACCTACATAGTACTACCTCATCTCTTTCCCAATGGGCAAGGACACGAGTGTAATACCGTAGGTGGGATGCGGGATCTGAGGTACCATTGTATGCATGGAACGTAGGTACCGGGCATTTCGGAGGGATGGGGTCCCTTAAAATGCGAAAAGACAGTGGTGATATGGTTTCCTCTTGTAACGCTTCTTCCAGTCGTGCGCATGCGTGACCAGTTTTTAATCCTTGTATATCCCTCCGCATCTTTTCCATTTGCTCCATAACAAAGTTCACATTATGAGCATCTTTGGAAAATGCCTTGTCATAGTAGGATTGAGAGGGTTTGTATGTTGAGTCCACTTCATCCGGATCGTGGTGCGCTTTTCCGACTCCTTTATGTTGATTGGTCTTTGGTGGGTTGAGATCCAACCTTTTTCTTCCTGAGATATATCCATGTCCATGCCGCTTTTGCGTAGGGAGAGCTTGGGAACCTTTGATCTGTGTGTCAAGCATACCTTTGAGGTTTTGGTTCTGCTGAGCCATCTCCTGCAATGGATCTTCATTTTCCTTGTTTCGAAGTATCAAAGTTGCTACTTGTGCCGCCATTTGGTATTCATTGTGATCTCCACCTCCTTGAGGAGTGATGTCGGTCGGATCTTCAGAGTTTTGTACATCTTCATCTACTATTGGTACATCCTGAAAAAGTGGGGGTATAACAACCTCACCCAATATTTCGATTAGCAATCTGAATGGACAACTCCGAGTTGTTTTTCTAAAGAATCAATAGAAAATACTCAAGGATTTATTATCTCAATCTCTCGATTTGATTTACACAAGCAAATATGATTCGCGAGTCTAATCAAAGAGAGATAACTTGGATGGTACCAAAGACCAATATCCAAGTGTCAATCGATTTAAATCAACAACCAATAGGTCGGATATTCTAATCGATTGAAAAACGCACAACCTGTATTATTTCAATTATATAACAAAATATAATGCGGAAAAGAAATAACGCATACACCAGAATTTTGTTAACGAGGAAACCGCAAATGCATAAAAACCCCGGGACATAGTCCAGATTAAACATACACTGTATTAAGTCGCTACAGACACTAGCCTACTCGAAATTAACTTCGGTCTGGACTGTAGTTGAACCCCAATCAATCTCACACTGATCCAAGGTACAGTTATTCTACTACGCCTCTGATCCCAACATGATATTGCGCACTTGATTCCCTTAGCTGATCTCACCCACAACCAAGAGTTGCTACGACCCAAAGTCGAAGACTTTAGCAAACAAATCTGTCCCACACTGAAAAGTATACAAGATATATAAATCCGTCTCCCATGAATAAACCTATGAGTTTTGTTCCGTCTTTTGATAAATCAAGGTGAACATGAACCAATCAATAAAACCATACTTATATTCCCGAAGAACAACTCAGTTTTATCAATCACATCACAATAGTCTTAATCGACGCAGCGAAAAAATATATTGTGGAATCACAAATGATGAGACGAAAATGTTTGTGATAACTTTTATATATTTCCTATCGGAGATAGAAATCTCAAGCCAATTATTACAATTGTACTCGTACGATAGAAACATCAAGATCAGATCACACAACTACAAGAAAATTAGTATCGGCCTGGCTTCACAATCCTAATGAAGTCTTTAAGTCGTTAACCTGATTTTAGAAGAAGAAAACCAAAGGTTAAAGGAGAATCGACTCTATCTTAGCACACTAGTATCACACAGAATGTGTGGGGATTAGGTTTCCTAGTTGCTAGAGTTCTCCCTTATATAGTCTTTCAATCAGGGTTTGCAATCAATGTTATCTTAGTAACAAAGCATTCAATATTCACCATTAGATGAAAACCTGATTAGATACAAGCTAATATCTCTCAACCGTTAGATCGAAAACTTATCTTTCCATACATACATGTACTTGACGATTTTGGGTTTGTGTAATCGTACCCAAACGAGTACAATAGTTGGTTCAAGATTAGTCAACCAAATGGTTAACCAAATGATAACTTTCATATCAACCATATTCTTCTTCACCATAACTAGTCCAAATGACTCAAATGAACTAGTTAGAGAGTTGTTCAATTGCTATGAGATCTTATGTACTACACAAAACACAATTGAAGCAAAAACGATGTGATTCACTCGAATTGATTCATGAACTATAAAGCCACGGTTTGTAATAGCATTCCTTAAATAATTTAAATAAGTTCACGAATATCGTTTTTAGACATAACCACTCAAGTTCGTGAACTTAAATAACAGGTTAAAGTTCACAAACTCCAGCAGAAATTCTCGGGTTCGAGAACTTCCGTCAGTTCGCGGACTGAGTTCGCGGACTGAAACCAAGCTTCAACTCCAGCAGAAATTCTCGGGGTTCGAGAACTACGCTCATTTGCGGACTGAGTTCGCGGACTGGGTTGACTGCTCAAGTTCCGGTTTTCACTTGATCAACAAAGTTCGCAAACTTCAGTTTAAGTGCATAAGGACTTATACATATATGTGTTACCACAACAATTTTTATATCCCCCAGTGGTTATATTGTCTAAACTCTCATTTCAATCATTGAAACATTCTCAGAGGACGTCATATAGTTGTTATTCACGAACTAGTTTTCGTCAAAGCAATTTCCAAAGTGATTGAAATATTACATGACTTTCGTTACTCGGCAAAGATGAACTTGGCTAAATCGAAAGCTTTACCAACACACATTTTGAGAAATAGATAAGCGAGATATACTCAGCTCGAAATGTCACATGTGTATATCTTTAGTCTATATAGTAAAACGACTTTTGTCTCAAGATAGGAGATAGAGTAGATAGACTTTTGAGTAATAGATAAGTTCAAGTCTCCAAGAGATCACGTTCTCGATCAAGAGACATTTCAAATTCATCAATGAGATGATCATGATTATTAAAATCAATATCTTTAGCTGTATGTTTTGAAATTCTGGTGAGCTCCTTTTCAGCTTCTGCTAGAGAATCACATACCTCATGAGAGGAAAAAATGTCATTATCACATTGAACATTCTTTTTACCTCGGGATTCGTAAGAATCAACTAAGGAGTAATCCTTTGAGGTGTTTCCAAGACACTTGACATGATCAAAAGCTTTAGGAGGCATTTTGGTATGCGCAACAGAGATTTTGTCCACATACTCAGATATCCACAAACACAGACTTGTAAGGTCTTAAACATGTTTGCCTGCGAAAAGACAGCGGTGATGTGGTTGCCTCTTGTAACGCTTTTTCCAGTCGTGCGCCAGCGTGACCAGTTTTTAAGCCTTGTATCTCCCTCCGCATCTTCTCCATTTGCTCCATAACCAAGTCACATTATGATCATATTTGGAAAAATGCCTTGTCGTAGTAGGATTTAGAGGGTTTGTATGTTGATTCCACTTCATCCGGATCGTGGTGCGCTTTTCCGACTCCTTTATATTGATTGGTCTTTGGTGGGTTGAGATCCAACCTTCTTCTTCCTGAGATATCTCCATTGCCATGCCGCTTTTGTGGAGGGCGAGCTTAGGAACCTTTGATCTGTGTGTCTAGCATACCTTTGAGGTTTTGGTTCTGCTGAGCCATCTCCTGCAATGGATCTTTGTTTTCCTTGTTTCGAAGTATCAAAGCTGCTACTTGTGCCACCATTTGGTATTTATTGTGAGCTCCACCTCCTTGAGGAGTGTTGTCGGCCAGATCTTCACAGTTTTGTACATCTTCATCTACTATTGGTGCATCTTGAAAAAGCGGGGGTCTAACAACCTTACCCAATATTTTGATTAGCAATCTGTATGGACAACTCCGAGTTATTTTTCTAGAGAATCAATAGACTCAATCAACAGAAAATACTCAAGGAGTTATTATCCCAATCTCTCGATTTGATTTACTCAAGAAAATATGATTCGCGAGTCTAATCAAAGAAAGATAACTTGGATGGTACCAAAAACCAATATCCAAGTGTCAATCGATTTAAATCAACAACCAATAGGTCGGATATTCTAATCGATTGAAAAACGCACAACCTGTATTATTTCAATTATATAACAAAATATAATGCGGAAAAGAAATAACGTAGAAACCAGAATTTTGTTAACGAGGAAACCGCAAATGTAGAAAAACCCCAGGACTTAGTCCAGATTAAACATACACTGTATTAAGCCGCTACAGACACTAGCCTACTCCAAATTAACTTCGGTCTGGACTGTAGTTCAACCCCAATCAATCTCACACTGATCCAAGGTACAGTTATGCTCCTACGCCTCTGATCCCAGCAAGATACTACACACTTGATTCCTTTAGCTGATCTCACCCACAACCAAGAGTTGTTACGACCATGTTGATGGTGGTTTTTAGTTTAGGGTTAAAATCGTAAAACACTAAACCCTAGCAGACAGTGATGTCACAACATTTAAAGCAACAAGCATTTACTAGGAACATTTACTGAAACCTTTAATGTGTCTTTAAAATAATTACCGGGGTATATTTTTCAAATTAGGGTTACGACAAGCCAAACCCTAATTCCCACGTGTGCCAATGGAAAATCATGCCAGCCACACCGACCGCGCCAAAGCATGCTAGCCGCACCTCTGTGCCAATGGAAAATCATGCCAGCCACACCGACCACTCCAAAGCATGCCAACCATGCTATCCGCACATCTGTGCCAATGGAAAATCATGCCAGCCACACCAACCGCGCCAAAGCATGCCAACCATGCTATCCGCACCTCTGTGCCAATGTAAAATCATGCCATCCACACCAATCGTGCCAAATCATGCCAACCATGCTAGCCGCACCTCTGTGCCAATGGAAAATCATGCCAGCCACACCAACCGCGCCAAAGCATGCCAACCATGCTATCCGCACCTCTGTGCCAATGGAAAATCATGCCAGCCATACCAACCGCGCCAAAGCATGGCAACCATGCTAGCCACACCTCTATGCCAATGGAAAATCATGCCAGCCACACCGACCGCGCCAAAGCATGCCAACCATGCTATATGCACCTCTGTGCCAATGGAAAATCATGTCAGCCACACCGACCGTGCCATGCCAAACACATCTCGCCATGGCCCCTCACGTCGCGCCACCATGCTGGCCTTCCTCACGCGGCTACTAAAGTGAAGGAGTGCAATAATCAACGGTTGCCCTTCAATCCCGGGAGAAAATCCTGGCCATCTAAGGTCACCTCATGACCTTTGTCCCAAAACCCTAGCTTGGTCATGCACCTTGCCAAAACTAGCCACGCCATACGCCCAAGGCAAACCCTTGGCCCCACATGCCAAGCCAAAACAAACCTAGCCATGCTAGCCGCACCATGCCAAACGCACCCTGCCTTGGCCCTATCCACACTAGTCACGACATGTCAAGCCAAAACGCCCTTAAATTGGACCAAGCTATGCCATACGTCCATGGCAAACCCTTGGCCCCACATGTCAAGCCAAACCAAACCTAGCCTAGATAGTCGCGCCATGTCAAACACACTCTGCCTTGGCCCTAGACATGTTAGTCACGTCATGCCAAGCGAAAATGCCCTTACATTAGCTCTAGCTATGACATACGTCTATGGAAAACCCTTGGCCCCACATGCCAAGCCAAACCAAACCTATCCAAGCTAGCCGCGCCATGCCAAACACACTCTTTCTTGGCCCTAGCCATGCTAGTCACGTCATGCCAAGCCAAGCGCCTTTGCCTCGGCCCTGGACACGCCATACACCCATGGCGAACCCTTGGACCCACATGCCAAGCCTAAATACACCCTAGCCACGCTACTCTGTTGGCCCTCACTACGAGGCTACCAAAACGAAGGCGTGCAACAATCAACGACTGTCCTTTAATCCCATGAGAAAATCCTAGCCATCCAAGGTTACCAGACGACACATGGTAACCTTTGTCCCGAAAACCTTAGTTTGGCCATGCCAAACCATGCCATGCCAACGACATTCCAACCTAGCCACGCCACAACATTGGCCCTCACTACGCGTCTACCAAAACAAAGGCGCGCAACGATCAACGGTTGACCCTCCTCTCAAGATGTAAAATCTCGACCGTCGAAGGTCACCAGGATAGCAAGTTTCCCTAGCTTGAATTTCCAAGCCACAAAAACATGCTCCATGTTTTCCAAAAACATTCGAGACATCAACACAAACTGGGGGATGCTCATTAAGGTTTTGGTTTGGTGGTCTATAGCGTGCGGCATACACAAATGCCCGTTTCAATATAGTGTAATAAGATTAATGCGGTTAGTAAATGCAAGAAGAAACGGTGAAATGCTCCTTCATTATGGGACATCAATTTTATCAAATCCCATCAATACCAGGCGTTACCACCTCTTCCCATTTAACTCATCCGTTTTCTTTTCTTAAGAGGCCAGAGTACGTTTCTTTTTTGACTTGTATAAGTAGGCTTACCTATTTCCACCAGAGACACGAGTTCTTAGTCAGGAAAAATATCACACTCAGAAAGGAAACTCTTGTTAGCTTTCTCAAAGCTCTCACCTTCTGATACAAGTCAATCACTTCTTTTCCAGAATTATTCTGGCCTTAACACTCTCTTCGCTTCCCTCCCTAAACCAACCCTTCTTCTCCACTATGTGACCGAAGCAAGTATGGAATGGTCATTTCTTGGTTTAGGCCAGACTTGTACAGATTGATCTCTCGAATATAAAAGTACTCCCTTGTAGTACATTGTTTAGGGTTCAGATTGTTTCTCACTTTCACACATGCAATTACCAAAGTCAGCAGAAACCATTTTCACCTATAAACAATTGGAGACCACAGCGGGAGATTCGATCTTTCGGTTACAACGTCAATTTTCGACTGTCGATCTCGTCCTTCGACCCAGACGTCAAGATGGTAAAGGAAGACGATCCACTCCGACTCAGCTACCCGATGACTCGATTATTAGTCATGACTCGACAAGGGATAACTTGGGACTTCCCAGAGGATAGAAGTAGATGATCCTCCCAAGGATCAACGGCTCATTTATCAGACGGCTCAGTAACGACTGAGGACTTTCCATGGTGTTTTTTCACATAAAACTCGATCTTGCACCCGGAAGGTTCACTTTTCATCAGGAGACCTAAAACCCGAGTAATGACTGGGGACTTCCCAGATGATAGAAGTAGACGATCCGTCCAAGGATCAACGGATCAGTTATCAGACGTCTCAGTAATGGCTTGGGACTTTCCATGGCGGTGTTTCCCATAAAACTCGGTCTGACACCCGGAAGGTTCACTTTTCATCAAGAGACCTAAAAACCAAGTAAGTCTTGCCTAGACAAGATATATGGTTTGCTATTTCAAGTTTCCAAGACAAGATACATAGTTTACCTCATGTCGTCTACCAACACACGGTTATAAGGTTTTTCCTGGGATGTCTGTGTCACTTTCAATCATAACCAAGACGATTCAATTCTAAACATTTCATTCAAAAAAAAAAATATAAACCAAAACCGTCAAGGTAGCATTTATCTATTAACTTTGAGAAAATCAGAAAGTCAAAAACCAAAAACCAGGCGTCTCATTTGCCTTCAAAAAAAAAAACCTAAGGATTAGAGGTCCAAAAGACAGATATATATTCAAGGGAAGTTTTACAATAATGGCTTCCTCCTATTAGCAAAGGCCTCCCTCGTTCTTTGGAGAGCCGCCCTCTTAAGTTTCAGCTTCCTGCACAACTTCTTGAATTCCGCTTCCTTCTTCTTTATCATGTCTACGGAAGGACCTTCAACTGCTCCGGCCAACGAACTTTCAACATCAGAGAGACCTTCAATGAACCAAGGAATGTTGAATTCGAAGCCCATGCACATGTCACGATGGAACTTCCAGCTCGAGATTACATCCTCATAAACTGTATGACCAGTCATACTGCACATCTCATCAATCGAAGACAAGGCTTCCTCCACACGCTTGACCAACAAATGTCGACTAGTAATCTTCTTAGTCGTGGAAGTGTGACCATAGATTTCCCAAATCTTGGTGTACAATATCGCATGTTTAGCTGGAACGCTAAATCCACCAATCAACACATGACCGGGGAAAGGGTCCAGATATGGAGGATTGAAGGTGTCACCTGCAACTGAATCAGCAACTGGCAGGGGATGCCTAAACACCATCTCACCCCCCCGAAGTACTCTCCTCCACCTGAGTCATGGCAGCGCCCTCGTGATGATGAATCTCCATGTCCAAATCACTAGCTGGTGTAGTTTCCGCAGTAGGAAGTACGGTTACATCTTTGCTCTGGTGGTCTTCCACTTCAAGATCATCCCCAGGCATGGTTTTCTCCTAAAAATCAAGATTTAGTTTTACTGCAAAAAAAAAGGGGAAAAAAAGAAAACGTGGAGAAGACTCACTGATTCGCTTTCATACTGACTAGAGGAAGACTCAACACTGTTATTAGAAGAACTACTCTCACCATCACCAGACTCAAAACTTTCATCCTTCTCGGATTCTTCATCACTATGGATAGGCTCGACAACGCTACTCTCTGTCTCGAAAAAATGATGCTTTCTGACTACTCGCAAGTTTGGAAAAGGCGTTCGTACTACTGAGACCTTGGACGGAATACAATGACGCATTCTCAGAAAATAAATAAAGATATAAACGTTCTAAGCTAAATTTAAGAGGAGAGCCATACGTACCCGCATATTGGACGAACTAAAAGTTGGCAGAATCGTGGAGTCCGACTGAAAGCCTCCAACACGATTCTTAGATCTACGTTCCTTCACTTGGGGACTATCTGCATTTGGACTGAAGGATTTTCGCTTGGGATCCCTCAGCAGTGGATGTTCTTCTAAAACCGCAGGAGAAGGCTTATCCCGACGATTCTCTACCACATCACTCGTGAATCCATGAATGACAAGGAACTCATCCTGCCAGAATGTGTTATATTTGGAGGTCGTCGATGGATTCCGTTCCGCGAGAAAAGGAAAACTTTTACCCGACACATGAGCACTAGCATCGAGAATAGTTGATAACAGTATTTCTTAAATAATCGGTTGGCGAACAAATGGGACCCCCTGGTCAAAACCCATATGTCGAGCATCCTTATCAACATTATAAGAGATCACTTTGAAAACTTCTCGGAAAAAAGATGGCATGTGACCGGGCGTGCAGCTAATCAGGAACACTATCTCTCTAACACTCAGGACCTCATCATCAGAAGACAAAGATATGTTCGAAGCGGGAGCAAAAGTACTAACCTGAGTTATGGACGCATGCACTGGAGCCCATGGATGAAAATTAACTGCATACAAGTTGTCAAGAAACCTAATCAGTCTCAGACCAGTTTTTCGGCGCCTATTCGACCAACGCAGTATTCTGGAGCCACCCCAAGACTCGGAAAGTATGGCCAACGGTTTTGGGGCATACTTCTCGAAATGCTCCCACAACCATGCTTGGAGAAAAATGGCATGAACATATGAATCCACCTTCATATGGCCGTTCGAGGCACGCATGTCCGAAACCAGCTGATCCAGGTGTGCATATAGAGAACCAAGAAACAAACCACCGATGGGGAGAACGACGCCCTTTGCCAATTTTATGGCAAACTTGATAAGTTCATGTCTTATCTCTTTCTTGCCCGAGACGTCGTCAAAAATATCCCTGGATAGCCAAAGATCCAAGAACGCCGCGACATGAAGTACACTATTTTTCTGGTCCGATTCCAACTCATCAGGAAACCACTGAGACACCCAACAGTCATAAAATCACTTCGTTTCGTTTTCCTGTCGAACGAATCCATTTGAATTCGCAGCCAGGGTGGCGCACATTTATTCTTCATATGTAGACATCCTGACGTCGAGGTTTCCAATTACGGGAAGATTTAGCAATACATCCACGCTCTCCAAAGAAATAGTCATTTCGTCCCACCTGCATACGGCCGTATGAGTGTCTGGACACCAGCTGGAAACAAAAGCGACCAAGCCTGGAATGTCTTTCCTAATTTGAAGTATTGCGGAAGCCATAACAGCATCAACAATCTGTGCCATGGTCAAATTGGTCTTTACAGGCTCCTGATCCATCATGAATCGCACCCATTTCTCAAAGGAACACAAAGGACTTGCATGGATTTTAAATTTGATAAAAGAGGCATGATATTCTTCCCTCTGAAGGCAAAACCTTATTACACCTCCTGGTTGAACCGATCGATCCTCTCCTTCACTCTCCGAACCGGTCAGGAGGATCGGTATGTATTGGGGATGGTTTCTCTTAACCGTGGACAATGTTATGAAGAACTCGTCATCTATGTTTGGCTTGGAATTACTCACATCCTTCGGTAGCACGGAAACTGTTGACATTGATAGGTGTCTAAAACACCTTAATATTTATCTATTGTTTATGCTTTCTTTACTGAGTTTTCTTGTAAAATATGTATCTTATGTTTGTTTTTGAGTATTTAGGTACTTTGGAGTCATTTGAAACAAAAGGAGAGGAAACAGGGGAAAAAGGGAAAAAGTGTTGGAGGCGGACTATTTTTCATTATTTGATTTTATTTATTCATCTCTATCTGAAAAGTATGTCACCTTTAGTGATGCAATTTTTGTCTGAAAAGCATGACAACTTTAGTGATGAAGAGACATTGAAGAGAAGAAGTGGACTTGAGAAGTAAAAGATGGCTGTTGTTGGAGAAAGAATTCAAGAGAATAAATGAGCGTCCATTTGGAGCAAAAATGAGCACAAAGTACCAATTCATAGGCAAGCGAAGATGGGCGTGTCAGTTCTCTGGAACCGACAAACAATCTATCATTTGGTTACCCCTTATCTACCCTCACTGGGTGGCCATATCCAAACTCATTCCTACAGCAAACCTAAAAATCAGAGAGAAATAATCATTTTCTCTCTTTCACTCTGATTGAAACCGAGAAAGCCATGGCGGCTTCATTAGAGAAAATAATAGAGGAACTGAGAAGATTAGAGAGGAAACGTTCCTATGAAGATTGATTAATGATTTTACAGATAGGGTTTGATGCTGAGATGGATGGAGAAGCTCGAGAAATCAAGGTGAAGATGTTTCAGTTATATGAGGAACAAGACAGCAAGGGTTTGAAGATTTCAAATTGGCAGAGACACTGCTTGATTGCAGTTGAGATAAATTAGGGTTTCTAGTCATGGTTGAGCAGATGGGTTTAATTCTGGTGATGTTGGTGGAAGAATTTGAAGCTGAACTGAGGAGAAATTTGGGTTTGTATCAGAGATGAAGAAGGTGTCATAGCCATGGGGATATGAGTGCTGTGTGTATGAATTTCACAGGAGATTAAGAAGATGGTGGATTGTTTTACAGGAAATATGGCTGGAGTTCATGGAAATATGATGTTGTGATTACATTCAAGAGTATACTTGTGTTGGTGGTGATTAGGAACTACAGCTGGTGACATTCAGAAGGAGACGGTGAAACTGAGATGGTGATGAACAATGAATGAAGAGTGGGTTTATGATGAATCTCAGGGATGATGGGGGCTTTGAGAATGAAATTGATTATGAACTGAGATGGCCTGAGGAGTGTTGCTTTGTGGTTTTGAGATGATTTTCCATAGTAGATGGAAATGTTGGTGGTTGATGTGTAAGCTGAAATGATTGATGTTGCGGTAGCCGGAATGGATGCAAACTGGCGATATTGTAGCTTGGAGTGATGTTCAAGAGTTTTCAGGTGGGTAATTGAAGCTGCAGTTTGTAGTGATTTTGTGGGTCTGAGAAGAGAATGGAAATAGATGTATGTTTAGGAACTTTACAGGGAAGGTTGGAATGGAGAGTATGTGAAGGGATGAAGTTGGTGTTGCTGCCATTGTGACTGGTGGAACCAGGCATGGAGAGGATTTGGGTGGTTACAGGGAGAGGACTTGTTGCTTCTGAGAGTTATGTGGTCTGCTTCTGGGAGGTTGAGACAATGGTTGTGATATATTTTGCAGGTGGACTGTGAAGCATATGGCAGATGTGTAGTTGGAGCTGCAGGTGGAGTCGAGGATTTGCAAATATGAGCTGACATGGAGCTAATGGTTTAGTGGAGGAGTGGTACTGCAGTTCTGATACAGAGAACAACAAGGTTTGAAAGTGGAGTTGCAAGTCTTATTCACAGATATGAATGGCATTGTTGGTATTGCAGGAAATGGAGTAGCTGTTATGTGAGAACTTGAACAAGGTGGTAGCTGCAATAGATCTGCTGGAAGTTGGTTGCGCATCTGCGATGAAGTGGTGCTGGTATTTCTATGTGCAGATGGTTTGACTGAGACAGTGGATGGAGAAAGAATTGATGAGCAATTGTAGGTCAGAGCTACAATGCAAAGGAGAAGTGTTGCAGGACTGGTGCAACTGAGTATGGATTAAGATACATATGAAATTGAGTTACAGATGATCATGGTGGTGGAATTACTGACTGGATCTTGAGTTAGTAAATATGAAGCTGTGATGTTGTTACAATGGATTTGGTGGTTGGTTCTAGTTGCAGGAGAGATGTTGCTGCTATGGTTTACAAGGAAGCTGAAATGATAATGGATGAGAGCTACAGTTCTGTGATGATTGCAGGTGTGTTGCAGTAGGGTAAATGAAGCTGTATATGTGATGGCTAGGTTGATAAGAAGATTGCAGTCAAGAACAAGCAAGGAATGGAGCTCCAATGGAATTGACAGAGCTGTGAATGAACCTGTGATATAATGAGGAGATGCTTCATAGCAGGGAAATGACTTAAGTCGAGATAGTTGGAGGTTCTTGAGTTCAAGTTGTTGCAGTTGGTGGCTGAGTTCAGTGATTCTAGCATTAGACGTGTGTTTAGGTGGTAATGTAGCTGCTATTGAGCTGAAATGTTAGGAATTGTTGTTGTCCTGAAATGGAAGTGAAGGTTGCGCTGAAATTGCTAGGCTGTGAAATATTGAGCACTGATGGTATTGGTGGCTTGGAATCATTGCAGGATGGTTGATTTCTGGTGGTGATGAAGCTGTAGAGTGGTTGTAAACTGATGCTAGAGTTCACAGGGTGAAGCATTGGTTGAGCAAAATAAATACAAAGAAGGGTGCAGTGGTAGTATGTCACAGTGTTGGTAGATGTGTAGTGCAGCTGGAACATAGAACAACCATCATGGCTGAAGCGTAATGATTGCACTACAAAGTTTGGTTTGTGCAAATGGCCTGGTCTTGGCCAATTCAGCCGAGTGAGCCAGCTAACTCGTTTCTAACTCATATCTGAGTTATTGACCTGACTGAGTTGACTAGTGACCGGGTGGACTTTGCCGGTCACCTGAGCTCCGTTCCAGTGCCGGATTTCGGCCAATTTCCGGCAGAAACTCCAGTTTTCCGGCGACTACTTTTTGGACATAATTTTACATGGGTTTTTCTCACAAATGGTTTAATGGGCTTGGTGGACTTTTTGGTTATGGACTTTGAAGACTAGACCTAGTTTTGGAAGGAAGAAAAGCTACAAAAAGGAAAACTTCTACAATTTTGGGGGACGTATTTTTCTTGGAGATTTGGAGGAGAGCATCAACTAGGGTTTGCTTTCGTATTTATTTTTCATCTTCTTCTTTATTTGTTGATTATGATGAACTCCATAGCTATGAGTAGCTAAATCTTATATTATTGGTTAAGGATGTAGTCCTATTTTTAAAACTTGTGCTTGAGTTATGTATTAGTTTTCTCTCTTGATTATCGTTCAAATCTCTACTGTTTTTAATAATCACATGATTGATGTATTGTGATAGGATATAGATGTTTGTTTAGTTGAGTGGCCAATTAATTGAACTTGCATCTTGTCCATAACTATTTTAGGATTTTTCATCAAGCGATAACCCAAATACAAGTAGCATGATATGATTATAGTTTGTAGTGATACACTCTTGTAATCATATGTAGAGTTTTACCATTGTCTGAATTGTCATGCGCAATGTATGACAATTGCATTGATTATCCTATTTCCCGAACTTAATGCTCCTAGGAATTGAAATTAATTATCGCAAGGCATTAGGTTATTTTTTAGGTAGAATTCACATACGCAGCTCTAATGTGTGTGTTGATGAACTTAGGAAATTATTGGATTATCTTGCTCTCTTGATATTCTAGGCTTTTGATAATAAAAGAGACTAAATCGTAATTCTAATCATATAGGCAAGCACTCGTTTAAGATTGAAGATGAATTCCTTGACCAATATCTTTCTCTCATTGATTACTTACAACTATTTACTTTGCTTTTATTATACTTTTATTTTGCAAAAATTAGAAATCCCCCCTTTTGGTTACTAAGAAACTAGAATTTGATAACAACAATCGCCTCTCCATGGATACGAACTCTTCCTTACTTTATACTTCATTTATATTTTGTTGAGTAAGAAAGAGAATTATTTTTGACGCATACGACTGCGATCAGACATCTTAACAAAAATTCTCTTACGTTGTTTTTCACCGATGCAATAACTACGAAGGAACAAGAGGAGCAGGAATTATTACATAAAGCATGTAGAAATTATTTTTATCAGGCACAAGGGAGCCACCCTGGGCACAAACCGACTGGTTTCAAGACTCTACATCACCACTACACGCATCCCGGAAACTCACGCCCGGCCAGATAGACGCGCCCAACAAAAAAAAAGGGGGGGATCATGCACACGGCTACACCAAAACAAGGAGCAAACCCTAAAAAGCTAGGTTTTCGTGAGAATACATGGCAATTACTATCACGTACCTACCTTGCACAGTGTGTATGGGCGGTCAACATTACTATGGTATCCATTCCTAAGTGTTACAACAAGCTAGGGCAAAAAATACCTAAGATTCACGCCAACATTTCTACAAGGTCATGAAAAGGTATGCCTACAACTAGGGTTTACACCAGCAAAAAAGAAACGAGTTAAAGAGAAGTGTTGGAAGGCGTACCTGGGATTCGCTCATCCGCTTTGTTTTACTGCTGTCACACGGCTGGGAGGAATAAATAGGCATGAAACAAAAGAGAAGCCGTCCCTCCTTTTATATATACATGGTACGAGGGAGTTTGAACAAAAAAAGGATTTCCTATTTTGAGCCAAGAAGGGAAAAGAGGAAAACGGTCCCGCAAAGACCAATTTCCATGTCCAAAACCACTCACGCCATACCACGGACCCACCGCGCCTATCCGCCCATGTATGCCATTATCTCGGCCCTAGCCAACCCCCCGCTCCATTACCGCGGCCCCACCACGATTAGCCGTCCGTGAACGTCTCGTCTTGCCAAGACCACACTATGCCAAGCCGCCTGCTCCACTGTCACGACCTTATCGTACACGCACATTTACCTTACCAAGCCCTCGCTCCATCATCGCGGCCCCACCATGCCTAGCCGTCCATGCACGTTCCATCATGCCATTGCCGCGGCCAGGACCACGCCACCTCTTGGCCCCTCGAGCCAAGCTGTCCACTTGTGTCGCCTCCCAAGACCACGTCCCCTTTTCCTTGGAGATGTACGACCATACCAAGCCGGTAAATTTCGCCTCACCACCCCACAGTCTGCATTCCCAGTACAACTTACGCAGGGCCGCCAACACGTGAAGCCAAAACTCTCTTTACCACTCAAAAAGGTTAGTCGAATTCTCTTGACCATCTTTGCAATGATTTACACCTCGATTCCGTCCTTGTATGTCACCATCATATGCTTACCTCACAACAAGGCACCTGTTCCGAGCTAAGCAGGGGACTTAATGTTGATGGTGGTTTTTAGTTTAGGGTTAAAATCGTAAAACACTAAACCCTAGCAGACAGTGATGTCACAACGTTTAAAGCAACAAGCATTTACTAGGCACATTTACTGAAACCTTTAATGTGTCTCAAAAAATAATTACCGGGGTATATTTTTCAAATTAGAGTTACGACAAGCCAAACCCTAATTCCAACGTGTGCCAATGGAAAATCATTTCAGCCACACCGACCGCGCCAAAGCATGCCAACCATGCTAGACGCACCTCTGTGCCAATGGAAAATCATGCCAGCCACACCAACCGCTCCAAAGCATGCCAACCATGCTAGCCGCACCTATGTGCCAATGGAAAATCATGTCATCCACACCAACCACGCTAAAGCATGCCAACCATGCTAGCCGCACCTCTGTGCCAATGGAAAATCATGCCAACCACACCAACCGCGCCAAAGCATGCCAACCATGCTAGCCGCACCTCTGTGCCAATGGAAAATCATGCCAGCCGCGCCAAAGCATTCCAACCATGCTAGTCGCACCTCTGTGCCAATGACAAATCATGTCAGCCACACCAACCGCGCCAAAGCATGCCAACCATGCTATCCGCACCTCTGTGCCAATGGAAAATCATGCCAACCACACTAACTGCGCCAAAGCATGCCAACCATGCTAGCCGCACATATGTGCCAATGAAAAATCATGACAACCACACCAACCGCGCCAAAGCATGCCAACCATGCTAGCCGCACCTCTGTGCCAATGGAAAATCATGCCAGCCACACCAACCGCGCCAAAGCATGCCAACCATGCTAGCCGCACCTCTGTGCCAATGGAAAATCATGCCAGCCACACCGACCGCGCCATGCAAAACGTATCTCACCATGGACCCTCACGCCGCGCCATCATGCTGGCCTTCCCCACGCGGCTACCAAAGTGAAGGCGTGCAACAATCAACGGTTTCCTTTTAATCCTGGGAGCAAATCATGTCCGTCTAAGGTCACCTCACGACCTTTGGCCCAAAACCCTAGATTGGTCACGCACCTAGCCAAAGCTAGCCACACCATAAGCCTAAGGCAAACCTTGGCCCCACATGCCAAGCCAAACCAACTTGCCAAGCTAGCCGCGCCATGCCAAACGCACCCTGCCTTGGCCCTAGCCACGCTAGTCATGACATGCCAAGCCAAAATACCCTTACCTTGGCCATAGCCATGCCATACGTCCATGGAAAACCCTTGGACCCATATGTCAAGCCAAACAAAACCTATCCAAGCTAGATGCGCCATGCCAAACCAAACCTATCCAACCTAGTCGCGCCACCACATTGGCCCTCACTACGCGGCTACCAAAACAAAGGTGTGCAACAATGAACGGTTTCCCCTCCTCTCAAGATGAAAAATCTCGACCGTCGAAGGTCACCAGGCTAGCAAGTTTCCCTAGCTTGACTTGCCAAGCCACAAAAACATTCTCCATGTTTTCCAAAAACATTCGAGATATTAACACAAACTGGGGGATGCTCATTAGGGTTTTGGTTTGGTGGTATATAGCGTGCGGCATACATAAATGCCCGTTTCAAGATAGTGTAATAAGATTAAGGAGGTTAGTAAATGCAAAAAGCAAAGGTGAAACGCTCCTTCATTATGGGACATCAATCCCATCAATGCCAGGCGTTACCACCTCTTCCCATTTAACTCATCCGTTTTCTTTTCTTAAGAGGCCAAAGTACGTTTCTTTTTGGACTTGTATAAGTAGGCTTACCTATTTCTACCAGAGACACGAGTTCTTGGTCAAGGAAAATACCACACTCAGAAAGGGAACTCTTGTTAGCTTTCTCAAAGCTCTCACCTTATGATACAAGTCAATCATTGCTCTTCCATAATTATTCTGGCCTCAACACTCTCTTCGCTTCCCTCCCTAAACCAACCCTTCTTCTCCACTTTGTGACCAAAGCAAGTCTAGAACGGCCATTTATTGGTTTAGTCCGGACTTATACTGATTGATCTCTCGAATCTAAAAGTACTCCCTTGCAGTACATTGTTTAGGGTTTAGATTGTTTCTTACTTTCATACCTGCAATTACCAAAGTCAGTAGAAACCATTTTCACCTATAAACATACCCAAAGTCGAAGACTTTAGCAAACAAATCTGTCTCACACAGAAAAGTCTACAAGATAGATAACTTCATCTCCCACGAATAAACCTATGAGTTTTGTTCCGTCTTTTGATAAATCAAGGTGAACAGGAACCAATCAATAAAACCAGACTTATATTCCCGAAGAACAGCTCAGTTTTATCAATCACCTCATAATTGTCTTAATCGACACAGCGAAAAAAGATATTGTGGAATCACAAACGATGAGACGAAAATGTTTGTGATTACTTTTATATCTTGCCTATCGGAGATAGAAATCTCAAGCCAATTATTACAATTGTACTCATATGATAGAAACAACAATATCAGATCACACAACGACAAGAAAAGTAGTATCGGTCTAGATTCACAATCCCAATGAAGTCTTTAAGTCGTTAACCTGGTTTTAGAAGAAGAAAACCAAAGGTTAAAGGAGAATCGACTCTAGCTTAGCAAACCAGTATCACACAGAATGTGTGGGGATTAGGTTTCCCAGTTGCTAGAGTTCTCCATTATATAGTCTTTCAAATTAGGGTTTGCAATCAATGTTAGCTGAATAACAAAGCATTTAATATTCACCGTTAGATGAAAACCTGATTAGATACAAGCTAATATCTCTCAACCGTTAGATCGAAAACTTAGTTTGCCATACATACATGTACTTGACGATTTTGGGTTTGTGTAACCATACCCAAACATGTACAATAGTTGGTTGAAGATTAGTCAACCAAATGGTTAGCCAAATGATAAATTTCATATCAACCATATTCTTCTTCACCATAACTAGTCCAAATGACTCAAATGAACTAGTTAGAGAGTTGTTCAATTGCTATGAGATCTTATGGACTACACTAGACACAATTGAAGCAAAAACAATGTGATTCACTAGAATCAATTCATGAACTATAAAGTCAAGGTTTGCAATAGCATTCCTTAGATAATTTAAATAAGTTCACGAACATCGTTTTTAGACATAACCACTCAAGTTCGCGGACTGGGTACGCGGACTTAAGTAACCGGTTAGAGTTCACAAACTCCGAAAGAAATTCTCGGGTTCGAGAACTTTCTTCAGTTCGCGGACTGAAACCAAGCTTAAACTCTATCAGAAATTATCGGGTTCGAGAACTAAGCTCTTTCGCGGACTGGCTTGACTGCTCAAGTTCCAATTTTCACTTGATCAACAAATTTCACAAACTTCGGTTCAAGTGCATAAGGACTTATACATATATGTGTTACTACAACAATGTTTATATCCCCCAATAGTTATATTGTCTAAATTCTCATTTCAATCATTGAAACATTCTCAGAGGACGTCATATAGTTGTTATTCACGAACTAGTTTTCGTCAGAGAACTTTCCAAAGTGATTGAAACATTACATGACTTTCGTCACTAGGAAAAGATTAACTTGGCTAAATCGAAAGCTTTACCAACACACAATTCGAGAAATAGATAAGCGAGATATACTCAGATCGAAATTTCACATGTGTATATCTTTAGTCTATATATTAAAATGACTTTTGTCTCAAGATAGGAGATAGAGTAGATAGACTTTTGAGTGATAGATAAGTTCAAGTCTCCACATACCTTTTAGTCGATGAATATCTACCGGTTCCTTGAGTAGTCCTTTGTCTTGTATGATGATTTCCATGGGTTCTTGAGCTCAACTACACTTTATATCCTAGTCCAAGACCTTAGCTATAATAGACTAGAAATCAAGACTTTATAGTTTTGATCACTAACATTGACAAACATGCTTGATATAGCAACGCATGCGAGTTCGACCGAGCAGTGATCTAACACATCTGGATCTATCTGAATTGGTGTTAGGTTTCCCAACCCTCATCCCATAGGAGATAAGGTTCTGGGTAACCCTACGTCATCCACATGTGGCCTTGTAGTGGTAGGATTATCCGGTAATGGCATATCGTAGATTGGTTGAGCTCCCGATGTCTGCCCCATCCTATCAGTGGGAATAAGTGTTTTGGTAGCAGTTGTTCTTCTTGCTATCTCACTTTGTCCGTCCTATGCTTCGTTCCTCTGATTTGCTTGAGATGACTTTTGGGATCTTTCTATCGTGAGATCCGGTCGTGAGCTTATTGGTATATTATTTGGTTTCTGCATGCCTTCGGCTTCCGAAATCCTGTTGTCACAAAAAATTAAAGAAATTTGCTACTTGGGTACCTTTGTCCAAAAAGTAGCAATTAATGCTCTGACAAAGAAGACGGCTAAGCAACTTTTTTAGAAAAGGGACTGAAATAATGTCTTTGATAGACATGTATTAAATGGTTATGACACCCTTGGAGAAAACAACCTTAAAACGTTGAAAACCGAAAATAGGGGTGTCAGATCTTGTCAAAAACAAGGTTATTAAATATTTTAGGAGATATTTTTTCCTTAAAATCTCCCTGAGATTCCTCTGTCAGTCAAAGGTTCTCAGATCTAGAACATGCTTCGTTAAAAAAAAAAAGAGAGGTTGTTTTAGTATAAAACAAAGATTTTGGCATTTTGTGGGTACGCTTTTTGTGAGAAACTTTATAGATCTGTAACAAGGTATGTTTTTCGAGACTATGAACTCAAAAACATACTCAAATAACGAATGAACAAATCACTAGAGATTGAGATTCAACGTCAGAAAACAGATCCCTTCATTTTCGAAGATGCAGAAGTTAAAAGTAAAACTGTGTCTAAACTCAACGTCATGAGAAAGAACACGGTGGGCGCCAAACTGTGACTACTCTTTTCCTGTAGTCTACGTGATGTGTACAGTTCAAAGGATCAGATGCTAAGTAATATTGATACCTTCGTTGAACTGATTATGCTGAGTAATAAAATATATGTAAGATCACAATAATAACGAAGAACACAAATATAATGTAAGAGCTTCTAAGTTATCATAAGACACAAGAGGTTTACGTGGTTCGACATTTGTCTACGTCCATGGGTTAATGAGTGATTGTTTTGTATTAAGTTATGGTGGTGTTTATGGGAGAAAATCGCCTCTGCCGAATTTGGTAAATTCGATGGTGGAGAGACTGGTTTAAACCCTTAAACAAATGTGATTCACATGAGCACTTTTGATTCGAGATATCAATCTGTACAACTCTGGCCTAAACCAAGAAGATGGTCATTCCATATTTTCTTCGGTCACAAAGTGGAGGAGAAGGGTTGATTTGCGGAGGATAGCGAAGAAGGGTGATGAGACCAGAGAGTTCTGGCTAGGTAGTATCTCGACTTGTATTAGAAGTGTAGAATCTTGCGGAAGCTTGCTAGTGATGGAAGATTTTGAGAGAGCTTGTAGAGTTTCTATCTGATAGTGTTGTATTTTGCCTGACCAAGACTTGTGTGTTTTGGAAGAATAGGTGAAACCTATTTATACAAGTGAGATTGAACGTACCTTGGCCTCATTAAGGAATTGAGTAAATGTGTCAATTAAAACAGAGGAGGTGGAAACCGTTGGCTTTATGGTGAAAAACGTTTTCACCATAAATTTCCTTATTTAATTGACCGTATTCATTCCTTGCATGCCTTGATTTATTGCGAGCGTAGTGTACGCTGCACGCTGTGACCACCAAACCAAAACCCCAAGAAAGAATCCCCCAGTTTGTGTTGATGTCTCGAGAGTTGGGCGCAAGTGGCAATGACAAAGTTTCTAGTGAAGCATTGCGGCATGTGCCAATGGCATGTGCAGGATGTCTTGACCGCGAGTTGTACTTTGAGTGTGGATGGAAATGCCAAAGTCGCTTAGTGGAGCATTTGGCATGTGCCAATGGCATGTGTGGAATGCCTTGGCCGCGAGTTGTACTTTGAATGCGGATGGCAATGCCAAAGTCGCTTAGTGGATCATTTGGCATGTGCGGAATGCCTTGGCCGCGAGTTGCACTTTGAGTGCGGATGGCAATGCCAAAGTCGCTAAGTGGAGCATTTGGCATGTGCGGAATTCCTTGGCTGCGAGTTGCACTTTGAGTGCGGATGGAAATGCCAAAGTCTCTTAGTGGAGCATTTGGCATGTGCCAATGGCATGTACGGAATGCCTTGGTTGCGAGTTGCACTTTGAGTGCGGATGGCAATGCCAAAGTCGCTTAGTGGAGCATTTGGCATGTGCCAATGGAATGTTCGGAATGCCTTGGCCGCGAGTTGCACTTTGAGTGCGGATGGAAATGCCAAAGTTGCTTAGTGGAGCATGTGGCATGTCCCAATGGCATGCGCGGAATGCCTTGGAATAGAAAGCGGCTAGTGGTAACGTGTTTGGCATGTGCCAATGGCACGTACTCCCACTTTGGCCAAGTTGCGGGCGCTACTTTGGCATGTGCCAATATCATAGCGTCTTGGAATGGGGATTAGCTAGTGGTTGCGTGTTGGCATGTGCCAATGGCACGTATGACCACTTTGGCCAAGTTGCGGGCGCTACTTTGGAATGTGCCAATGGCATAGCGACTTGGAAAAGAAAGTGGCTAGTGGTTTGTGTGTTGGCATGTGCAAATGGCACACACGTCCACTTGGGCCTTGAGTTTTGGGCTTGGTAGCGGTTTGGAAAATGGCTAGTGGTGCGTGTTTGGCATGTGCCAATGGCACGCACGGCCATGTTGACCTAGTTGCACGGTTTGCAAACCTAGGGCGCTATTTGTGGCATGTGCCAAACGGAATAGCGGCTTAGAAATTGGCTAGTGGTGCGTGATGGCATGTGACAATGGCACGCACGGCCAAGTTGACCTAGTTGCATGGTTTGCAAGCCTAGGGCGCTATTTTTGGCATGTGCCAAACGACATAGCGGCTTAGAAATTGGCTAGTGGTGCGTGTTGGCATGTGTCAATGGCACGCACGGCCAAGTTGACCTAGTTGCACAGTTTGCAAGCCTATGGCGCTATTTTTGGCATGTGCCAAATGGCATAGCGACTTGGAAATTGGATAATGGTGCGTGTTGGCATGTTCCAATGGCACGGCCAAGTTGACCTGTTGCACGGTTTGCAAGCCTAGGGCGCTATTTTTGGCATGTGCCAAATGGCATAGCGACTTGGAAATTGGCTAGTGGTGCATGTTGGCATGTGCCAATGGCACGCACGGCCAAGTTGACCTAGTTGCACGGTTTGCAAGCCTAGGGCGCTATTTTTGGCATGTGCCAAATGGCATAGCGACTTGGAAATTGGCTAGTGTTGCGTGTTGGCATGTGCCAATGGCACGCACAGCCAAGTTGACCTAGTTGCACGGTTTGCAAGCCTAGGGCGCTATTTTTGGCATGTAACAAATGGCATAGCGACTTGGAAATTGGCTAGTGTTGCGTGTTGGCATGTGCCAATGGCACGCACGGCCAAGTTGACCTAGTTGCACGGTTTGCAAGCCTAGGGCGCTATTTTTGGCATGTGCCAAATGGCATAGCGACTTGGAAATTGGCTAGTGGTGCGTGTTGGCATGTGCCAATGGCACGCACGGCCAAGTTGACCTAGTTGCACGGTTTACAAGCCTAGGGCGCTATTTTTGGCATGTGCCAAATGGCATAGCGACTTGGAAATTGGCTAGTGTTGCGTGTTGGCATGTGCCAATGGCACGCACGGCCAAGTTGACCTAGTTGCACGGTTTGCAAGCCTAGGGCGCTATTTTTGGCATGTGCCAAATGGCATAGCGACTTGGAAATTGGCTAGTGGTGCGTGTTGGCATGTGCCAATGGCATGCACGGCCAAGTTGACCTAGTTGCACGGTTTGCAAGCCTAGGGCGCTATTTTTGGCATGTGCCAAATGGCATAGCGACTTGGAAATTGGCTAGTGTTGCGTGTTGGCATGTTCCAATGGCACGCATGGCCAAGTTGACCTAGTTGCACGGTTTGAAAGCCTAGGGCGCTATTTTTGGCATGTGCCAAATGGCATAGCGACTTGGAAATTGGATAGTGGTGCGTGTTGGCATGTGCCAATGGCACACACGGCCAAGTTGACCTAGTTGCACGGTTTGCAAGCCTAGGGCGCTATTTTTGGCATGTGCCAAATGGCATAGCGACTTAGTTTGGCATGGTTGCCCATGGGTGCAGTATGTGGTTTGGTTTTGGTGTCGTTTCCATGGTGCGCAGTATGCGTCTTGGTTTTGGCGTCATTGCCATGGTGCGCAGTATGCGGCTTGGTTTTGGCGTCGTTTCCATGGTGCTCAGTATGCGGCTTGGTTTTGGCGTCATTGCCATGATGCGCAGTATGCGGCTTGGTTTTAGCGTCGTTGCCATGGTGCGCAGTATGCGGCTTGGTTTTTGCGTCGTTTCCATGGTGCGCAGTATGCGGCTTGGTTTTGGCGTCTTTTCCATGGTGCACAATATGCGGCTTGGTTTGAAATTAGGGTTCTGTGTCGAAAACCCTAATCCGGTATTTTGAAAAAAAAATACCCCTATTAATTATTTACACCTGAATTAAATGCTCTCAGTTAATGTGTTGCGGGCAACATTAGGTCATGGGGTTTTAAGATTTTACCCCTTGTCTAAAATCCACCATCAACATTAAGTCCCCTTCTTAGCTCGGAACATGAGCTTTGTTGCGAGGTAAGCATAAGATGGTTCCAAGACAAAATCTAAAAGAGAAGTGAGAAGATTTATCTAACCTTTTTCTAAGATGCGAACTGGATTCAGAATCCTTGTCTTTGGAATTTTTTTGCACGAAGCGGGAGGTTGGCACAAATTGGCGGAAACGGGAAGTTGGGAAGCATTGAGTAGCTAGCGCGAATTGGGAAATTGAGCATGCTAGCTGGTGGGCCTTGAGAAGCTGGCGTGCTAGTTGGTGGGGCTTGAGAAGCTGGCGTGCTAGTTGGTGGGGTCGGTGGAAGATGGAAGTGATAGCTAGTGCAGCTTGGGCGGCATTGACAGGTCGGCGCGATTGGTGGGACCAGTGGAGCGTTGGGAAGCAGTTTTGACTTTTCTTCACACACGACTTTTAATTAGGGAACCATTCATGCTAAAAATCCAAAAGCTTTATGTTCCTCATTACTTTTTTTTCCTTTTTTAGGATTCCACATTCATTTTCAGCGTAACTACACCATCTCCCTTTTGATAAAAGGTTCTTCTTATTGAGATCTTTTCCTTCTTTGTTATGTCCCCCAGAGACGAATCATCCTCCAATCGTCCAGATTCTCCGGGTAAAGACGCAAGATCCGACTCTTGCGAAAGCATCCCAACTAGAGTTATGCGGGTCAAGAAGATCATACCGGTATGTTCCCCTTTATTCTTCTAATCAGTGTTTACTTCATTATTTGTTCATTGATGAATGAGAAATTCTTCTTCCGTACATAGGTATCCCGTTGGAGCATGTGTTATTGTTATCGATGAGGATTATCTAGTTGCTTCCCTGCCTTCAAACCCGACTTCATTGGCTGCTACATATTTGGAGAATGCTGATTTAGGGATTTCTTGTCACGAATACCCCTACGCGGGTTTGTCGTTTGGGACTCGCATGTGGTGCCTCTCTTCCAATTACCGGAACGTTGGTGGTTTCCTGGTGCCAAAAGAGTTCGTGACTCTTTACATAAGGATATGGAAGACATACATCCATATTGGTACCAGGAGCGTAGTGAAATATTGTTCATCTGCCTTGGTTTCTATAGTGAATTTTCTTCTACCAATGATCGTTGAAATGGAGAGTACATCCATTCGTGTTGTTGTAGAGCCGGCAATTTATAGATGGGAGAGCATGGTGGCTACCTGTGAGTCCTTGGAGTTCAACATCAGCTGGTTGCGGCATCGTCTTGATATTGTGAAAGTCGACAGAGCTGGTATTCTTGCTGGTGTGACTCCCGCCACCAAATCCATTATGGAAGAGGATAAAGCTTTGGCCATGGAGTCTCAGAGGATCGAAGGGTTAACTCGAGATTTGAATAGTAGGACTGAGAGATATCATAATCGATTGAATATGATGTTTTGTAGGGATTATGATTTACTAGATGGGATTTTCTGATTTGTGTTGCAAGATTTTAAAAAAAAAAATTGAATGAATAAAGTAATTTTTATTAATATGTTAGGCTGTATTGAAGTTTTGATAATAGGTAAGGAAACACGTAAGCAAAAAGAGTGTTTGGTGTGTATACTTTGATGTAGCGTGTTGAGGGAAAGAAATCAAGCATAGTATGCTTTGAGCCATTTTTCGTTGATGACTGCCTCTAGTTTTCCTTCATCTTCTTTGATAATCTTGTAGTACCCGCTGTCGTATGCCTTGGTGATTATGTATGGCCCTTCCCATTTGGGAGAAAACTTTGGTGCCGATACATCTTGCTGAATGTGCTTGGCAGTTTTCATCAAATCTCCCTTTTTAAAAACTCTAGTCTTCACGGTGATGTTGTATTCCCTGGAAATCCTGTTTATGTATGCTTGTAAATGTTCTTCTTCCCGAGATCTTCTTGAGTCTATAGTGTCTAGTTCTGTTATTCTGGAATTCATCGTCTCGGCTTCACTCCATTGAGGTCCACTTGCGGCGGTGATTCGGGCAGATGGAATTTTGATTTTTGTTGGGAGAATTGTATCTGTGACATAGACAAGAGAGTAGGGAGACATGCCGGTGGACCTTCTAGGAGATGTTCTGTATGCCCATAGAGCCATTGGTAGTTGCTCATGCAAAGTCCTGGGATTGTCGTGTATTGTTCGGCTGAGGATCCGGATCAAAGTCTTGTTGGTGCTTTCGGATTTCCCATTTTCCTGTGGGTAGTAGATGGTGGAGAAGACTTGTTTAATGCCGTACCCCTCAAGTAAGTCTTGTACTTTCTTGTTAGAGAAAGGTGTGCCATTGTCGGTGATGATATGATTAGGTACGCCGAAACGACAAATGATGTGTTCCTTGATGAATGTTGCGATTATGGCTCTGGTGGTTCCTTTCAGCGGGACCGCTTCAACCCATTTGGTAAAGTACTCGGTTGCGGTTATTATGTATTCATGTTGTTTCGGGGACGGCGGGTTGATTTTTCCAATGATGTCGAGTCCCCAGCTATAAAAGGGCCACGGGCTACTTATTGAGTGTATGGGTGTTGGAGGTGCGTGGATGAGATTTCCTTGGACCTGACATTCACGGCATTTCTGGACGAAAGCGGCTGCGTCATCTTCCATGGTTGGCCAGTAGTACTTCTCATGTATCTGCAGGAACAACTTGTGTTTCCCTTGGTGTTCGCCATCGTGTACTTCTCTTAATATAACTGGGACTTCTGTATCGCCTAAACACCGTAGTAGACTTCCCCCGAAACTCTTGTGATATAAAACCCCATCGTGAAACAAAAATCTCTTGGACTTTTTTTTTAACTTGGATGCATCTTCTTTGTCGGTAGGGAGAATGCCATCGCTGAGGAAACTGATGTATGGATCTTGCCAGTCCCCAGAATAGTTGATGTTAAGGACTCTTGTTTGACATGGGGGTGCCTGGAAATTGGGGCACATCTTCTGGAGAAATCGAGATTGGGCTTCCATTTTCGATCAAAAATATCCAAGCCGTTGTAGGCGGCGGTAGAGGGTTACCACAGATGTGATTCCACAGACTTCGGTATGGACATGTTCAATTTGATATTATGCTTCTTCCTTTCCGATACACCTTGACAGGGAGCTATCCGAGTTTCGATGATACAGAACATTTTGAAGCACAAAGAAGTTTCGCAAAGTCTTGAGACCGACTTTCCCTTGGAAAAGTGAGATGTTGAGTTCTTGGATGATAGGGGCCCTCCAGTCATCGTCTTCGGTCTTCTCAGCTTGTGAAAGCCACGTTGAGGATATGGTTCGTTTCCTCACTGTCAGGATTTCTTTGGATCCTTCGAACTGTAGTCTTGACGCTAGTGTAGCCAGGCAGTCAGCGTGCCTATTACCGCTTCGGCCAATGTGTGTGATAGTTTCATCGGCGAAGTAATTCAGTAATCTTTATGTTTCAGTTCTGTATGGTTCCAGCGTTAGCTCTTTCAATGTGTAAATCCCGTTCACCTAGTTGATGAGCAATTTAGAATCCTCTCTTATCTCCAAACGTGTGGCCCCAACTTGTTTAGCTAGTGACAATCCTATGAGGAAGGCTTCGTATTTGGCTGAGTTGTTGGTGCAGGGGAATTCTAGCTTGAAAGAGTGTGAAAAAACTTCCCCAGCAAGGGATACCGGAACTATACCCGCTCCTCCAGTATTGGTGCTGGGGGTGGATGAGCCGTCAAAGAACAACAGCCATGCTTCTTCTTTGACTAAGAGAATTTCTGGAAAGTCCCCAGGGAGATCTTCACGTAGTTCCGCGGTGTTTTCTCCTGGGAATGCTGCTAGAAAGTCTACGATGGAGTGTCCTTTTATGTCCCTCTGGGAAGTGCATGTTATGTCGAACTCTGACAGCTGTAGGATCCACTTAGCCGGCCTCCCTATCAGGGCAGGTTTTGATAGGAGAAACCTTACAAGATTTGACTTTGATATTAGCATCACCTTATTGGAAAGGAGGTAGTGCTGAATTTCTGAACTGAGTGGATCAGTGCTAAACATGCTTTTTCCGCTCTGGGGTATCTGAGTTAGTCATCTCTTAACATACGACTGAAGTAGTATATGGGATACACAGGATATCTTCTCGGAAGACACAGTATATATGAATCACAAGATAAAAATTCTCGAAACCAATGAAGCTGTCAAACGTGTACTTTAGCTCATGATCCGTTTCTAGTAACCTGAGTTCTTATTGCCTAGTAAATCTTTTTTTTTCCTCCTTTGTTTAGAAAAATAACTAGAGTTTTGGAATAGCCATTATTGTGATTACACATAGCTATATCCAATGTTTTTTCATCTTCTTGTTTTTAGATTTATTGGTTTAAATTCTAAACTTGTTTGGAAGATGATAGTTGCAGTATTAATCTCTTGATTTTATATATTGCAATATTTTGATGGGATATGTGTGTTTATGTCCGTGAACTTGATTGTCCCATATTTTGTCAAAAGTAAAGTCGTTCATGAATTGATATGCAAATATTGATAAAAGAATGAATAGACTTTTGACAAACACAAAAGTTAAGCTTATATTGTCAATTATTGATGTAAGATAGGTTAAAATCTTTTGTGATTCAAGGATTATGTCTATTGTGTGTCATTGTGCAAATGGTGATGGAAACATAGAATGAATCCTTGTGTATTCCGCAGTAATTGATCTTCCCTGATCCATATTTTTTGTATTACTGTGAGACTCCGTATTGTGCCTTATGTTGAGCATTAGACAACCAAAGTAGATTATTTTTGTGATTATCTTAGTTGTGTTCCGTAAGATACTTTACGTCGAGTATTTTGAACTAAATCAATCATCTTGTGTGATTGTTTAGTTAGCACTCCATAAGTTTTCTTATGTTTGAGCATTTCTTTGACTGGGTTGGTTATTCATGATTAACAAAGTCATTGCTCCATAGAATGTTCTTATGTCGAGTGTATCCAATTAAATTGATTATTGTTGTAATTTTGGTTGAGTATGGCAATTAGATTATTTGTGAGTTTTCTTGTGATTAACCTAATTGATTTTTTAAGTCTCCATAAGTTTGCTTATGTTGAGCATATTTAATCAAATTAATCTTGGTTCGCTTGGGTTAATATGATTGAATATTTCTTGTTGGATTCCAAATTCATACTTGTATGTAATTTGTTGAGTCTAAAGAAATCCTTCTTTTCTTTTTGAAATTAAGGTCACTCTTTTTGTTCCTTAGGGAATGACATATTATGGGGGAGAGTTCTTTTGAACTTGTGCTTAATTGCCAAATCTTTGTGGGGAGTGCAGCTGTGGAATAATGGAGGGGTTATCTTGCGTCTTTATAAACTCCTGATGAATGCATTTAGCTTCGGATTTATGATTGCATCTAAATAAGATGATATACATTTACCTTTAGTCATGAAATGTCTCTTACAAAAATTTCATTAGGATCTCGTTCTTGTACCTTTGCCAATTTTATTGACAAAAAGGGGGAGAATTAATATGTAGTTCACACTACAAATACATATGGTTTTTGTATCATTATGTAAGGGGGAGTGGTTTCCATGTGAGATGGAGTATTGACTAAGGGGGAGTGAAGTATCACCATAGTATTGTTGTTGAAGTTGTGATGCAATTGGACTTTGACGTTGTGTAATAATACTATGACACTGTATAACAATGATTGAGAACCGATGATTTTCTCATTGTTATAGATACGGATTTTCAACAATGATGATGCTAAACTTACAACCTTTGGGATCATTAGACTACTTGGAAATGACGAAGATTTTGAGCATTGTTGAAGATTAGACATGTGGAATAGGAGCTACAAAGTTTATTTATATATTTTTTGTATTACATATGTACTAATAGTTTTGCCACTAAAATTGACAAAGGGGGAGATTGTTAGAGCATTGCTCGGTCGAACTCGCATGCGTTGCTATCTCAAGCATGTTTGTCAATGTTAGTTATCAAAACTATAAAGTCTAGATTACTAGTCTACTATAGCTAAGTTTTTGGACTAGGATAGAAAGTTTAGTTGAGCTCAAGAACTCCATGGCAATCATCATACAAGACGAAGGACTACTCAAGGAACCAGTGGATCTCCATTGAATAAAAGGTATGTGGAGACTTAAACTTATCTATCACTCAAAAGTCTATCTACTCTATCCCCTATCTTGAGACAAAAGTCGTATTACTATATAGACTAAGAATATACACATGTGATATTTCAAGTTGAGTATATATCACTTATCTATTTATCGAAATATGTATTGGTAAAGCTTTCGCTTTATCCAAGTTCATCTTTACCTAGTGACGAAAGCCATGTTATGTTTCAATCACTTTGGAAATCGCTCTGACGAAAAATAGTTTGTGAATAACAACTATATGACGTCCTCTCATAATGTTTCAATGGTTGAAATGAGAGTTTAGAAAATATAACCACTGGGGATATAAACAATGTTGTGGTAACACATATATGTATAAGTCCTTAGCACTTGAACCAAAGTTTGCGATCTTTGTTGATCAAGTGAAACCGGAACTTGAGCAGTCAACCCAGCCCGCAAAATCAGTCCGAAAACGTGCATAGTTCTCGAACTCGAGAATTTATGCTAGAGTTGTAGCTCGGTTTCAGTCCGCAAACTGACGAAAGTTATCGAACCCGAGAATTTCTGCTGGAGTTTGTGAACTCCAACCGGTTAACTTGAGTCCGCGAACCCAGTCCGCGAACTTGAGTGGTTATGTCTAAAAATGATGTTCGTGAACTCATCTAAATTATCTAAGGAATGTTATTGCAAACCGTGGCTTTATAGTTCATGAATCGATTCAACTGAATCACATCGTTATTGCTTCAATTGTGTCTTGTGTAGTACATAAGATCTCATAGAAATTGAACAACTCTCTAACTAGTTCATTTGTTTCATATGGACTAGTTATGGTGAAGAAGAATATGGTTGATATCAAAGTTATCATTTGGCTAACCATTTGGTTGACTAATATTGAACCAACTATTGCACATTTTTGGGTACGGTTATACAAACCCAAATCGTCAAGTTCATGTGTGTATGGCAAGCTAAGTTTTCGATCTAACGGTTGAGAGATATTAGCTTGTATCTAATCAGGTTTTCATCTAACGGTGAATATTGAATGCTTTGTTATTAAGCTAACATTGATTGCAAACCCTGATTTGAAAGACTATATAAGGGAGGACTCTAGAAACTGGGAAACCTAATCTCTACACATTCTATGTGATACTAGTTTGCTAAGCTAGAGTCGATTTCCCTTTAACCTTTGGTTTTCTTCTTCTAAAACCAGGTTAACGACTTAAAGACTTCATTGGGATTGTGAAGCCAGACCGATACTATTTTTTTTTGTATTTGTGTGATCTGATATTGTTGTTTCTATCGTAGGAGTACAATTGTAATAATTGGCTTGAAATTTCTATCTCCGATAGGCAAGATATAAAAGTAATCACAAACATCTTCGTCTCATCGTTTGTGATTCCACAATATTTTTTTTCGCTACGTCGATTAAGTTTATTGTGAGGTGATTGATAAAACTGAGCTGTTCTTTGGGAATATAAGTCTGGTTTTATTGATTGGTTCCTATTCACCTTGATTTATCAAAAGACGGAACAAAACTCATAGGTTTATTCGTGGGAGATGGATTTATCTATCTTGTAGACTTTTCTGTGTGAGACAAATTTGTTTATTAAAGTCTTCGACTTTGGCTCGTAGAAACTCTTGGTTGTTGGTGAGATCCGCTAAGGGAATCAAGTGCACGGTATCCTACTGGGATCAGAGGTGTAGGAGCATAATTGTACCTTGGATCAGTGTGAGATTGATTTGGGTTCAACTACAGTCCAGGTCGAAGTTAATTTTGAGTAGGCTAGTGTCTGTAGCGGATTAATACAATGTATGTTTAATCTGGACTAGGTCCCGGGGTTTTTCTGCATTTTCGGTTTCCTCGTTAACAAAATTCTGGTGTCTGTGTTATTTATTTTCCGCATTATATTTTTATATAATTGAAATAATACAGGTTGTGCGTTGTTCAATCAATTAGAATATCCGACCTTATTGGTTGTTGATTTAAATTGATTGACACTTGGATATTGGTCTTTGGTACCATCCAAGTTATCTCTCTTTGATTAAGACTCGCGAATTGTATTTGCTTGAGTAAATCAAATTGAGAGATTGAGATAATAACTCCTTGAGATATTTTCTATTGATTGAGTCTAACTGTCTAGTTTATTCTCTAGAAAACAACTCGGGGTTGTCCATACAGATTGCTAATCGAAATATTGGGTGTGGTTGTTAGACCCCCGCTTTTTTAGATATAACATGTTGTGACTTTTTCACATATTGTTCTTATAGGAACCCCTCATGATCCTTTGATAAATCCTACCAACATGGGATAAAACTTAATCATGCTAAATCAAAAAGTCACCCAAACCATAAGGGTTCACAACATATTATGAGATCGAATATCAAGGTAATAAAACCGAAATCAAACATCCCATAAACATCCATAGCAATAAATAAAGCATTCAAGCACAGGCTATGTAAATCAAAAACTATCACAAGAAAAATTACAAATCAAATAACTTTATTCATAATAATAAGATAGTTTTTATTCATAATAGACACTAAACAAAAATTGAAATAAATCAACAACTAATGTCTACTTTTATTTTCTTGAAGATAAATCAACCTTCATTTGTTTGCTCTTCAGAGTCTTCTTCTTTATCTATATTTAAGAACTCATCATTGATCTTTTGGATACCTTCAAGAGTATCTGTATCATTTCTATAGGAAAATGCCAACTATTTATGTATACAGTCTAATTGTCTTCCAAGACGTAGAATATGGAACATAAGATCTCCATTGCTATAGACTTGATCATATGAGACACTGGATTCCCTTTTTGTTCCCCCCATTCGATTGATAATTCCTTGTGAGAGAGTTTTGATGTCTTTCTCATCTCTAAAGTTGTTTTCCAAAACTTTTTCACGGAGCTTGGTGATAAGACAGGGATAACCAAGGTTTCTATGAAAACTTGTGACATTAAGAGATTCAATGATATTAATCATTGGGTTATTTTGTTTTTGGTACTCAAGTTTTGACCAACTTTTCTGTTTGGTCTAACATTTGTCCAGCTTGGGGTTTGGTACTTGGAATTGACGTGGACTTACGTTGACTCTTGACTTCTGTTTAGTATTTATTAAAAATTAATATAAAATTTAATAATTGTCTGAAATTACGTAGTTACCCTCAATGAATTTATTAATTTACTTATTTACTTATTTATTTTAAATTTTTTTGATTTTTTTTTTCAAATTTAATTTTTTTCTGTATTTTTTTTAAAGATTTTAAAAAGTTTTTCTTTAAAAAAGTTTTAAATTTTTTATAAAATAAAGAAAATTATTTTAAAAAAAAAATCATTAAAAAGATAAAAAATAATAATTTTTTAAAATTTTTAAAATAATAATAGAAAATAATAATTTTTTAAAAATTTAAAAATAATAATTTTTAAAAATTAGAAAAAAATATTTTAATAAAAAAGTTAAGGTTTAAAAATAATATTAAAAATTAAAAATGGAGGGGTAAATAAGTAAAAGACTAAATTATTAATAAAAAAAAGAGAAATATAAAAAGATTGGGTCAAATAGAGTCAATCACGGTCAAACGTCAATTCCAAGTACCAAACCCCAAGCTGGACAAATGTTAGACCAAACAGTAAAGTTGGTCAAAACTTGAGTACCAAAAACAAAATAACCCTTAATCATTTGATTGATAATCATTCCACAATTATCAACTCGCTTCTTTCTTTCAAGAAGGAAGTAAATTAATTCAACAAATTCTTTATTTCATAAGGAGGAATCTCTTGAACATGCAAACAGAGTTGCTACATCCAGTTTTCCGAACACCCTTAGATAAAACGGTACATCTTTGGTTAGCATCTTTCCCTTTCTCCATTCGACGGTTTTTCCAGTGATAAGTTTTGAAATGCTATCGTGATCAATTCAAAACCTGTAACCATATGGCCTTTCACACTGTAGTTGATGATTTCTGATATCATATTTCTATTGACATGAAGAAAAGTACTTCCAACCAAGGTACTTAAAGTAAGTTTTTTATGATTAATGTTGTGAATATTTCCATAAAAATTTCTTATTATGTCAGGGGAATATTTTTCAAATCCGAACATATTTTTCCAAATTCAGTCTTGAACAAATTTCACATAATTGGTCTCTAAAACCTCTGGATCGAATCTCTTTTCTTCAGTGAAGGTTGCTTTCTTCAAGGCTTGATATCTTTCAAAACATGTGGTGTCTACGAAATTCATAAGATCATGTTTTCCTTTGATCAAGTGGGGATGCTTGATTTTTTCAACCTCTCCAGGAGGAATAAATTTATTCAAGACATACTTGTCTATTCTAGAGCTTTCTTCTATTGATTTCTTCTTTCTCATATTTGCGAAAATATGAAAACCCTAGTTACGGTTTTGACTAATCTTCCCCAGTATGTTCAAACACATAGTGTTTGTACCGTGTATAAAATACACTAGAAGCCCATGAATCAAGCCCAAAAATCCCGTTAAAGAAGATTCCAAAATCCCAAACCGGACTTATTGAGGAAGTCCGTAGGATTATTGAGGAAACCAACACTTGGGTTTATTGAGGAAACCCAGAGGACTTATTATGGAAGCCCAGTCTAGCTTATTATGGAAGCCCAAATGACTTATTATAGAAATCATTTTGGGATAGACACAAATCTTGGAAGATAAACAGGAATCATCCAAGATAACTACAAATCTTGGGAGATTCATAAGAATCTTCCAAGATATATACAAATCATGTGAAGATATACAAGAATCTTTCAAGATATACTCAAATCATGTGAAGATATACAAGGATCTCTCAAGATAAACATAAATATGTGGAAGATAAACATGGATCTTCAAGGATAAGTACAAATCTAGGTAGTTATTTTGGATAATTACAAATTTAGGGCTATTATGGAACTAGATTAGGGTTTTTTGCCTATAAATAGAGGCCAAAAATCCAACTCAATGGACATGGAATTTTAGGTTAGCTAACCCGGAGAAAAACCTTTGTATCATCACAATCAATAAAATATTTCTCTGTTCCCCGTGGATGTAGGCAACACTTGCCGAACCACGTAAATCTTTGTCTTCTTTATTTATCTCTAATTCTCTCGTAACCCTAATTTTCATATAACCATCATCAAATAATCGTGTTTTGTGCCTAGAATTTATTTTGGGTACGAACACATAGCAAAAGGTTATCTTTTATAGGAAGACTTGAGATCAAAGACAGGAAATAAATGGTTTTAGGAAATACTAGCAAAATCGGAAACCGAGACTTGTGTGGAAATAATTCTGATTTTGATTCTAGGTCTTTCTTTTGGAAAACTATTTTTCGTGGACTGGATCTTTATTTTGGATTAATTCCATGTTTTTGTTCAAAAGTCTGTTTACTCTTTTATTACCAGAGATTGATAATATTACTTGGAACTTACTCAAGAATTTTATAGAGCATATAGAAATAAGTTTGAACAAAATATGATATTTGTTAAAAATACCATTGGAATGATAAACCATGTATTTTAAAAGATCACTTTCTTTATTAAAACAGTTGTGAGGTGTATGAAGCAATCCATAGTTAATAGAATTATTAATTGAAAACTCAATCCTTTTAGGATTACGTTTTTTCCAAAATCGCATCCAAGAAGGCGAAGCATAGACAGTCTTTGATCTGAAAATGTATACGAATATACTTTGATAGGCTATCCAAAATATATTTAAGATTCCAGATTTCTTGAGACAATAACCGAGGTTCATGAATATCTTAAGTAGAATCTTATACATCTTCAAGATACGATCTGTCTCATAGACCATCAAATCATTATTTATCATAATGATATACATCCTAAGACAACCAAAGGATTATGTAAGTCAATTACGACATACATATGCATAATTCCTAAAAGGTTTAGGAATAAAAGTATTACATACTTCATAAGTGTTTTCCACCACGAACTCCTGAAGTATTCAAATCCTGCCATTACGTTAACTGAATCATTAACAAGATTCAAATATTATAGGATGGATTGCACCTAACACATATTGTTAGATCTTTTCGTGTTTGCCTGCTCTGATACCAATTGAAAAGGCAAATATTTAGCTTGAGGTACCCAAATATACCTCAAGCTAAAACTTTTCCTTCCTATAAGTCCTTTCTCCAAAAGTGAGTGTCTATGGACTGAGTCGAGACAATACAAAAAATCGGTTCACACTTCGTGTGATTGTCTATGGATACAAGATAAAGACAATACAACGGCAAAGTGTGTTTACTTGATACAAATGTTCGGACTTAACCAAACTCAATAGGATTACGTATCAAGTAAATAGGAATTAACGTTTGTGCAATTTACTTTAATTATAATAAAACAATTATAATGCGAAAATATAAAGTAAATGACACAACAAGATTTTGTTAACGAGGAAACCACAAATGCAGAAAAACCTCGGGACCTAGTCCAGAATTGAATACTCTCGGGATTAAGCCGCTATACAAAATAAACCAACTTCGTATAGTTGAGACCAAGCAACTAAACCTATAGTTCACCTAGTTCTATCTGTATTCCCACGCCTTTGACCTTTAAACAAGTCACGTACTTGGACCAATTCCTTTGGTTCGTATTCCAAACAGTAAAGGAACAACAAATATGTCTGGTATCAACTCTCTTCAACCACGTGATATGAGTTGGAAAAAGTCTCTTCTGTTTATATTAACATAAACTCCTTTGACAGGTTCTAAGATTTATCTTATGTTCAATCACCAAAAGGTAATCGTTAAGATTTTGCAATCAATACCTTTAATCCCAAGGAAATATATTGATGCCGATCTACACAACTATTCTATCAAAATACCACAAGGATAGATCGATTATAGTTGGATACTCTATTACCGAAATAAGTATTGTACACACCAAAGATTTATATAACCAAGTCAGAAATATTCTATCTCTTCTTTGTCTTCAAATCTTCTTAGATCTTCTGAAAAAGCGAGGGTATAACAAACTCACCCAATATTTCAATTAGTAATCTGTATGGACAACTCCGAGTTATTTTCTAGAGAATCAACTAGACTCAATCAATAGAAAATACTCAAGGAGTTATTATCTCAATCTCTCAATTTAATGTACTCAAGCAAATGTGATTCGCGAGTCTAATCAAAGAGAGATAACTTGGATGATACCAAAAACCAATATCCAAGTGTCAATCAATTTAAATCAACAACCAATAAGGTAGGATATTCTAATTGATTGAACAACGCACAACCTGTATTATTTCAATTATATAACAAAATATAATGCGAAAAAGAAATAACACAGACACCAGAATTTTGTTAACGAGGAAACCACAAATGCATAAAAACCCCGGGACCTAGTCCAAATTAAACATACACTGTATTAAGCCGCTACAGACACTATACTACTCCAAATTAACTTCGGTCTGGACTGTAGTTGAACCCCAATCAATCTCACACTGATCCAAGGTACAGTTATGCTCCTACGCCTCTAATTCCAGCAGGATACTGCGCACTCGATTCCCTTAGCTGATCTCACCCACAACCAAGAGTTACTACGAACAAAGTCGAAGACTTTAACAAACAAATCTGACTCACACAGAAAAGTCTACAAGATAGATAAATCTGTCTCTCACGAATAAACCTATGAGATTTGTTCCGTCTTTTGATAAATCAAGGTGATCAGGAACCAATCAATAAAACTAGACTTATATTCCCAAAGAACAACTCAGTTTTATCAATCACCTCACAATAGTCTTAATCGACGCAGCGAAAAAAGATATTGTGGAATCACAAACGATGAGACGAAGATGTTTATGATTACTTTTATATCTTGCCTATCGGAGATAGAAATCTCAATCCAATTATTACAATTGTACTCGTACGATAGAAACATCAAGATCAGATCACACAACTACAATAAAAGTAGTATCGGTATGGCTTCACAATCCCAATGAAGTCTTTAAGTCGTTAACCTGGTTTTAGAAGAAGAAAACCAAAGGTTAAAGGAGAATCGACTCTAGCTTAGCAAATTAGTATCACACAGAATGTGTGGGGATTAGGCTTCCCATTTGCTAGAGTTCTCCCTTATATAGTCTTTCAAATCAGGGTTTGCAATCAATGTTAGCTTAGTAACAAAGCATTCAATATTCACCGTTAGATGAAAACCTGATTAGATACAAGCTAATATCTCTCAACCGTTAGATCGAAAACTTAGCTTGCCATACACACATGTACTTGACGATTTTGGGTTTGTGTAACTGTACCCAAAGGTGTACAATAGTTGGTTCAATATTAGTCAACCAAATGGTTATCCAAATGATAACTTTCATATCAATCATATTTTTCTTCACCATAACTAGTCCAAATGACTCAAATGAACTAGTTAGAGAGTTGTTCAATTGCTATGAGATCTTATGTACTACACAAGACACAATTGAAGCAAAAACGATGTGATTCACTTGAATCAATTCATGAACTATAAAGCCACGGTTTGCAATAGCATTCCTTAGATAATTTAAATAAGTTCACGAATATCATTTTTAGACATAACCACTTAAGTTCGCGGACTGGGATCGCGGAATCTAGTAACCGTTTGGAGTTGACAAACTCCAGCAGAAATTCTCGGGTTCGAGAACTTCCGCCAGTTCGTAGACTAAGTTCGCGGTCTGAAACCGAGCTACAACTCCAGAAGAAATTCTCGGGTTCGAGAACTACGAACGTTTGCGGACTGAGTTCGCGGACTGGGTTGACTGCTCAAGTTCCGGTTTTCACTTGATCAACAAAGTTTGCAAACTTTGGTTCAAGTGATAAGGACTTATAAATATATGTGTTACCACAACAATATTTATATCCCCGGTGGTTATATTGTCTAAACTCTCATTTCAATCATTGAAACATTCTCAGAGGACGTCATATAGTTGTTATTCACAAACTAGTTTTCGTCAGATAAATTTCCAAAGTGATTAAAACATAACATGACTTTCGTCACTAGTCAAAGATGAACTTGTCTAAAGCGAAAGCTTTACCAACACACATTTCGAGAAATAGATAAACGATATATACTCAGCTCGAAATGTCACATGTATATTCTTAGTCTATATAGTAAAACGACTTTTGTCTCAAGATAGGAGATAGAATAGATAGATTTTTGAGTGATAGATAAGTTCAAGTCTCCACATACCTTTTAGTCGATGAAGATCCACTGGTTCCTTGAGTAGTCCTTCATCTTGTATGATGATTGCCATGGAGTTCTTGAGCTCAACTAAACTTTCTATCCTAGTTCGAGACCTTAGCTATAGTAGACTAGAAATCAAGACTTTATAGTTTTGATCACTAACATTGACAAACATGCTTGAGATAGCAACGCATGCGAGTTCGACCGAGCAATGCTCTAACAATCTCCCCCTTTGTCAATTTTAGTGGCAAAACTATTAATACATATGGAATACAAAAAATATATAAATAAACTTTGTAGCTCCTATTCCACATGTCTAATCTTCAACAATACTTGAAATCTTCGTCACTTCCAAGTAGTCCAATGATCCCAAAGGTTGTAAGTTTAGCATCATCTTTGTTGAAAATCTGTAGCTATAAATAACAATGAGAAAAGCATTGGTTCTCAATCATTGTTATACAGTGTCATAGTATTATTACACATCGTCAAAGTCCAATTGCATCACAACTTCAACAACAATACTATGGTGATACTTCACTCCCCCTTAGTCAATACTCCATCTCACATGGAAACCACTCCCCCTTACATAATGATCCGAAAACCATATGTATTTGTAGTGTGAACTACATATTAATTCTCCCCCTTTTTGTCAATAAAATTGGCAAAGGTACAAGAACGGGATCCTAATGAAATTTTCGTAAGAGACATTTCATGACCAAAGGTAAATGTGTATCATCTTGTTTAGATGCAATCATAAAGCCGAAGCTAAATGCATTCATCAAGGAGTTTATAAAGACGCAAGATAACCCCTCTAATATTCCACAGCCGCACTCCCCACAAAGATTTGGAAATTAAGCACAAGTTCAAAAGAACTCTCCCCCATAATATGTCATTCCCTAAGGAACAACAAGAGCGACCTTAATTTCAAAAAGAAAAGAAGGATTTCTTTAAAATCAACAAATTACATACAAGTATGAATTTGGAATCCAACAAGAAATATTCAATCAAATTAACCAAAGCGAACCAAGATTAATTTGACTAAATATGCTCAACACAAGTAAACTTATGGAGACTTAAAAAATCAATTAGATTAATCACAAGAAAACTCACAAATAATCTAATTGTCATACTCAACCAAACTAATTACAAAATAATTAATTTAATAGGCCACACTCAACATAATAAAATCTATAGAGAAATGACTAAGTTAATCATGAAAAACCAACCCATTCAAAAGAGATGCTCAACATAAGAAATTTATGGAGTGCTAACTAAATAACCATACTAGATGATTGATTTAGTTCATCTGGGCTCAACATAAGAGATTATGGAACCCTGATTAAGATTATCATAATACATGACAACCTTAACCGTACATGTACTCAAATACGAAAACTTATGGAATACAAACTAAATAACCACAAAAGTTGATTAATTTAGTTCTTAATGCTCAACATATAGCATCTCATGGAACAACCAACCATGCCAATAAGGAATCGACTTAGTCGTATGGTGCTCAACATAAGATACACAATGGATCCTTCACAGTAATAATAATATGGATCAATAAAGCTCTATATTGTGAATTACACAAGGATTCATTCTATGTTTCCATCACCATTTGCACAATGACATACAATAGACATAATCCTTGAATCACAAAAGATTTTAACCTATCTTACATCAATAATTGACAATATAGGCTTAACTTTTGTGTTTGTCAAAAGTCTATTCATCCTTTTATCAATATTTGCATATCAATTCACGAACGACTTTACTTTTGACAAAATATGGGACAATCAAGTTCACGGACGTAAACACACATATCCCATCAAAATATTGCAATATATAAAACCATAAAGATTAATATTGCAACCATCATCTTCCAAACAAACTTAGAATTTTCTTTAAACCAAAAAATCTAAAAACAAGAAGATGAAAAATATTGGATATAGCTATGTGTAATCACAATAATGGCTATTCCAAAACACTAGTTATTCTTCTAAACAAAAGAGAAACAATAGAAGATTTACTAGACATTAAGAACTTTGGAGAATTCATTATTGTCCCTGAACTCCTTGTCGTCAACAACCATGGGAACATAAGGTTCATTAAGAAAGGAGTTTATATCGATGAACCTTCTTGGTTGTTGTTGTCGAACCAGGGCCTTCTGAATCTCATGAGTCTTATACACAAAAGCATTTATTTGTTGAATATCCTTTCGCATCTCCTTAAACACTTCAAGAACATCAGAAAACTTCTGAGAATTTGAAGGAACAACTCTTGGCTTCCTCATATTCCTTCTTTTTCTTTTCAAGGTTGGAGGCAATGGAGATTTTTCTTTTTCCTTCATGATTGATGGCTTAACAATCACATTACCTTCTTTTTCATCAGAAGACATTATTCTTGGAGCGTCCATAAACGTATGGGTTTGTGAGAGGAATTCACAATTAGCTCAACAAGTAGTCTTAAGATAAAGAGAGGTTTTTAGAGAAGGAAAATGAATGTAGGGTTCGAAACCTAAAACAGGTTCGTGGACGATCAACTCTTATCCCTATAAAGAGTATAATTGTCGATAGTACCCTTTCTTCAGTTTGATAGACAAAAGGAAAACACTTCTAAGAAAAAAAACTTTTCCTAAAGCCTGAGAGGTACAAAATCATTGTATCTTTTGATCAGGAACATGAGACAAGATTTTAAGAACAACACAATCAAGTTGCGTTGTGGTGAACTACAATTTGTCCACCAATTTCCTCTTGTGGAAAATCCACAGACTTCTGTCTATCAAAACTGTTTGACCATACTTTCTTTTCAAATGGTCTTGTTTTTTCCTTGGAAACTAACTTCTTAGACGAAGATAAAATCTTACATACCTCTGCGGTCTTCTGAGCAAGTATAAGCTTTCTTGCTAGATGATTTGGTCTTCGTTGAAGTTTGTTGATGTGTCTTTGCTTGTGTTTGAACTTGTAACACTTTGAGATTTCATGACCTTTTAATGAAAAATACGAGCACGTCACACTTGGATAGTAATCAGGCTTCTAAAATGTGCAAGCAGCTAGGCACATAGTGGATCCTGAAACATTATAAACAGAGTTTCCAAGAAAAGGGTCAACTTTTTCTTCCAGAATGGTTGGATTATCTTCTGAAAGAATATCAAAATTGATATGTGTATTGCTACAATTATCAAAATTAATATTTTCACCAAGAAGTGCAACACTTGATTTTCCATCTTCATTAGAGTCATAATTGTCAGACATTTCATCAAGAGTTACTTCAAGACCTTTGTTCCCAGTGTATTTTCTATGATTTGGACACTCGTTTGCAAAATGACCAAATACCTTACACATGAAGCACTGATGCATATCCTCATCATCAGTTTCATCAATATCCCTATTTTTAGGAGGAACACGATTATGAGGTTTGACTGATGCCTTAGGCTTATCTCTGGAGAATCATTTACTTCTCTTCAATAGAAGATCCCTAAACTGTCTTGTGATCATCGAGACTGATTTGTCAAGATCTTCATCTGATGAGTCTATCTCAGAGTGATCATCTTCAGATTTATACACTTTTTTACTTTTATCAAGTAATTTAGCGTCCTTTAGTGCTTTGAACACAACATCCTTAGATTTGGATGAATGTTCATGATCAAAGATCTTAAGCTTTCCAACCAGCGTATTTTTGGAGAGATTATCTAGGTTATTTCCCTCAACGATGGCATGCTTCTTAGGATCGTATCTAGATGGCAGTGATCTGAGAATTTTCATCACAATATCCTTTTCAGGAATAGTCTTACCCAATGCAAAAGATGCATTAACAATTTCAGACACTTTGTGATTAAACTCATCAAATATTTCTTCATCTGCCATACGAAGGTTTTCCCAATCGGAACTAAGGTTTTGAAGCCTAGCTTCCTTTTCACTGGTGTTTCCTTCAAATACGTTTGCTAAGATATCCCAAGATTCTTGCGATTTAGTGCAATTAGACACATGGTGCTGAATATTTGGGGTAATGGCATGTATGATTGTATTCAAATCGTCGGAGTTTTGCTTTGCAGCAAGAATCTCTGCAGGAGTGTATTCAACGATATTCTTTGGAACATATACACCTCCAACTGCCTCAACGGGAGCATCATAGCCATAAACAACATATACCCATGATTGGAAATCACGTGCTTGAAGAAAAGCGTGCATAACAATTTTCCACCATAAGTAATTAGATCCATCGAAGACTGGTGGTATGTTTATTGAGATAGCATCTCTGTCCATAGAGTTAGATCTCTTACAAACACAGACTTATGAGGTCTTGAACGTATTTGCCTGCTCTGATACCAATTGAAAAAGTGGGGGTCTAACAACCTCACCCAATATTTCAATTAGAAATCAGTATGGACAACTTCGAGTTGTTTTCTAGAGAATCAACTAGACTCAATCAATAGAAAATACTCAAGGAGTTATTATCTCAATCTCTCAATTTGATTTACTCAAGCAAATATGATTCGCGAGTCTAATCAAAGAGAGATAACTTGGATGGTACCAAAGACCAATATCCAAGTGTCAATCAATTTAAATCAATAACCAATAAGGTCAGATATTCTAATTGATTGAAAAACGCACAACCTGTATTATTTCAATTATCTAACAAAATATAAAGCGGAAAAAAAATAACACAGACACTAGAATTTTGTTAACGAGGAAGCCGCAAATGCAGAAAACCCCCGGGACCTAGTCCATATTAAACATATACTGTATTAAGCCGCTACATACACTAACCTGCTCCAAATTAACTTCGGTCTGGACTGTAGTTGAACCCTAATCAATATCACACTGATCCAAGGTACAGTTATGCTCCTACGCCTCTGATCCTAGCAGTATATTGTGCACTTGATTCCCTTAGCTGATCTCACCCACAACCAAGACTTGCTACGACCCAAAGTCGAAGACTTTAGCAAACAAATCTGTCTCACACAGAAAAGTCTACAAGATAGATAAATCCGTCCCCCACGAATAAACCTATGAGTTTTGTTCCGTATTTTGATAAATCAAGGTGAACAGGAACCAATCAATAAAACCATACTTATATTCCCGAAGAACATCTTAGTTTTATCAATCACATCACAATAGTCTTAATCGACGCAGCGAAAAAAGATATTGTGGAATCACAAACGATGAGACGAAGATGTTTGTGATTACTTTTATATCTTGCCTATCGGAGATAGAAATATCAAGCCAATTATTATAATTGTACTCGTATGATAGAAACAACAAGATCAGATCACACAACTACAATAAAAGTAGTATCGGTCTGGCTTCACAATCCCAATGAAGTCTTTAAGTCGTTAACCTGGTTTTAGAAGAAGAAAACCAAAGGTTAAAGGAGAATCGACTCTAGGTTAGCAAACTAGTATCACACGGAATGTGTGGGGATTAGGTTTCCCAGTTGATAGAGTTCTCCCTTATATAGTCTTTCAAATCAGGGTTTGCAATCAATGTTAGCTTAGTAACAAAACATTCAATATTCACTGTTAGATGAAACCTGATTAGATAAAAGCTAATATCTCTCAACCGTTAAATCGAAAACTTATCTTGCCATACACATATGTACTTGACGATTTTGGGTTTGTGTAACCGTACCCAAATGTGTACAATAGTTGGTTCAATATTAGTCAACCAAATGGTTAGCCAAATGATAACTTTCATATCAACCATATTCTTCTTCACCATAACTAGTCCAAATGACTCAAATAAACTAGTTAGAGAGTTCTTCAATTGCTATGAGATATTATGTACTACATAAGACACAATTGAAGCAAAAACGATGTGATTCACTCGAATTAATACATGAACTATAAAGCCACAGTTTGCAATAGCATTCCTTAGATAATTTAGATAAGTTCACGAACATCGTTTTTAGACATAACCACTCAAGTTCGTGGACTGGGTTTGAGGACTCTAGTAACAGGTTGGAGTTCACAAAATTCAGTAGAAATTCTCGGGTTCGAGAACTTCCGTCAGTTCGAGGACCGAGTTCGCGGACTGAAATCGTGCTACAACTCCAGCAGAAATTCTCGGATTCGAGAACTACGCACGTTCGCGGACTGGGATGACTGCTCAAGTTCCGGTTTTCACTTGATCAACAAAGTTCGCAAACTTCGGTTCAAGTGCTAAGGACTTATACATATATGTGTTACCATAATAATGTTTATATCCCCCAGTAGTTATATTGTCTAAACTCTCATTTCAATTATTGAAACATTCTCAGAGGATGTCTTATAGTTGTTATTCACAAACTAGTTTTTGTCAGAGCAATTTCTAAAGTGATTGAAACATAACATGACTTTCGTCACTAGGCAAAGATAAACTTGGCTAAAGCGAAAGCTTTACCAACATACATTTCGAGAAATAGATAAGCGAGATATACTCATCTCGAAATATCACATGTATATATTCTTAGTCTATATATTAAAACGAATTTTGTCTCAAGATAGGAGATAAAGTAGATAGACTTTTGAGTGATAGATAAGTTCAAGTCTCCACATACCTTTTATTCGATGAAGATCCACTGGTTCCTTGAGTACTCCTTCGTCTTGTATGATGATTTCCATGGAGTTCTTGAGCTCAACTACACTTTCTATCCTAGTCCGAGACCTTAGCTATATTAGACTGGAAATCAAGACTTTATAGTTTTGATCACTAACATTGACAAACATGCTTGAGATAGCATCGCATGCGATTTCGACCGAGAAATGCTCTAACATCTTAAATAAACACCTGCGCACAACTACTTGAATCTTTTGTGATTAATCACACACAGAATAGAGTATGTTAATAATGGATTATCACAAGATCGTCTTTAGATCTAACAATAGTATAAAGATCCATGTCGAAACTTTGAACAAGTTTGAGTTAATCTTATATCAGAAGAGAAGATTCTCAAGCATAAACAAACTAGGTGCAATCAAAGTTCAACCACCCGTTATTCAATAAAATCAATATGAAAATTAAAGATAAACCACAATTATCTAGTTTCCCACCAACGGTACGCACTAGAGCTTCTTAATCCCAAAGAAGACTTTAAACTGAGCGTCCGTAAGAGATTTCGCCTAATTAGGTTACTCTCCTCTCCGAATAGGCGGCTTCACCAGTAATAGTACAACAGAGGAAGTTTACTGTCACGAAGGATTAGTTTTCTAAAAATGCAAACTCAACGTATTTATTGACAAGGAAGTTTGTGAAAAAGCGGGGTCTAACAACCACACCCAATATTTTGATTATAAATATGTATGGACAAACTCCAATATAATTTTATGAGAATCAACTAGACAGTTAGACTCAATCAATAGAAAAGTATTTCAAAGAGTTTATATCTCTATCACTTGATTTGATCTTTACTCAAGCAAATATAAATCTGTGAGTCTTTATCAAATACAAGGAGATGACTTGGATAGTACCAAAGACCAATATCCAAGTGTCAATCAATTTAAATCAACAACCAAAAGGTCGGATATTCTAATTAATTGAACAACACACAACCTGTATTATTTCAATTATATAAAAATATAATACGGAAAAAAAAATAACACAGACACCAGAATTTTGTTAACGAGGAAACCGCAAATGCAGAAAAACCCTGGAACCTAGTCCAGATTGAACATACACTGTATTAAGCCGCTACGGACACTAGCTTACTCCGAACTAACTTCGGTTTGGAATGTAGTTGAACCCCAGTCAATCTCACACTGATCCAAGGTACAGTTATGCTCCTACATATCTGATCCTAGAAGGATACTACGTACTTGATTCCCTTAGCTAATCTCACCCATAACTAAGAGTTGCTACGACCCAAAGTCGAAGACTTTAATAAACAAATCTGTATCACACAGAAAAACCTACGGTAATAGATAAATCCGTCTCCCACGAATATACCTACGAGTTTTGTTCCGTCTTTTTATAAATCAAGGTGAACAAGAACCAATTGATAAACCAGACTTATATTCCCAAAGAATATGTCAGTGTAGGACCATAATATCGCCACAACGATATTCTCGCGATGGAAACAACACTTCTGCGAGAAACCCAAACATTTCTACAAGTATTAATAACACTTTGACGAGAACGTCGCAAGATTTTTCAACGACATTTGGCGAGTGTCACAAAAGAGTAATATAGCAATTAATGACCGAAGATATATGAGAAGAATAAGTCTGCTTCACGATGGTTACAAAGTTGGAGAAGATGAAGACTAAAGTTATGGCGATGAGATCGCAGAGTAAATCCGAATTAAGGGGAAATCTTAGCTATCTTCCACTATGTATTTTCCTATATAAAGGGTTCGACTAAATCCAGAAGAGGATAATGTACTTTTGAGAGTTGAGAAAATTTTGAGGAGAGAGAAACTCCAGAAAGAAAGTTGTATTTCTGAGTTTTGATATTTCTTGTAAATCTTCCTGAAAGTGAATTAATAAAAGTGTTGTTGTTCATCCACAATTATGACTTAATTTTCATATATTCTTGACAAGGGTGTAGTGTAGGAAATCCTGCAACTACACTCAGTATTATCAATCACCTCACAATAGTCTTAATCGACGCAGCGTAAAAAGATATTGTGGAATCACAAAAGATGAGACGAAGATGTTTGTGACTACTTTTTATCTTGCCTATCAGAGATAGAAATCTCAAGACAATTATTCAATTGAACTCGTACGATAGAAAATGTCAAGATCAGATAGCTCAAATACAAGAAAAGTAGTTTCATATGGCTTCACAATCCCAATGAAGTCTTTAAGTCGTTAACCTGGTTTAGAAGAAGAAACCAAAGGTTAAAGGATAATCGACTCTAGCTTAGCACAACTAGTACCATACAAAATGTGTGGGGATTAGGTTTCTCAGTTGCTAGAGTTCTCCCTTATATAGTCTTTCAAATCAGGGTTTGCAATCAATGTTAGCTTGGTAACAAAGCATTCAATATTCACCGTTAGATGAAAACCTGATTAGATTCAAGCTAATATTTATCAACCGTTAGATTGAAAACATAGCTTGTTATACACACATGAAATGCACGTTTCTAGGCTTGTGTAACCGTACCCAAACTTGTACATTAGTTGGTTCAACAATAGTTAACCAAATGGTTAGCCATATGATAACTTTCATATCAACCATATTCTTCTTCACCATAACTAGTTCAAATGACTCAAATGAACTAGTTAGAGAGTTGTTCAATTGCAAGGTAATCTCATGTGCTACACAAGACAAAATTGAAGCAAAAACGATTTGATTCACTCGAATCGGTTCATGAACTATATAGCCACGGTTTTCAATTGCATTCCTTACTTTATAAAGATAAGTTCACAAATATCGTTTTTAGACATAATCTACTCAAGTTCGTGGACCTAAAGTTCCCGGATGGTGTTCACAAACTCCAGCAGAAATTCTCGGGTCGAGAACTTCCGCCAGTTTGCGGACTGAGTTCGCGGACTTAGCTCGTGGACTTCTCCGGTTTTCTTGATCAACAAAGTTCGAAAACTTCGGTTCAAGGAATAAGGACTTATACATATATGTGTTTCAACAACAATACTTATATCCTTCAATGGTTGTATAGTTTAAACTCTCATTTCAATCATTAAAACATTCTCAGAGGACGTTATATAGTTGTTATTCACAAACCATTTTTCTTCAGAGCAATTTTCAAAGTGATTGAAACTTAACATAACTTTCGTCACTAGGTAAAGATGAACTTGGCTAAAGCGAAAGCTTTACCAACACATATTTTGAGAAATAGATAGGCGAGGTAAACTCGGCTCGAAATACCAAATGTGTATAACCTAAGTCTATATAGCAAAACGACTTTTGTCTCAAAATAGGAGATAAATAGACTTTTGAGTGATAGATAAGTTCAAGTATCCACATACCTTTTAGTCGATGAATATCCACCAGTTCCTTGAGTAGTTCTTCATCTTGTATGATGATTTCCATGGAGTTCTTGAGCTCAACTACACTTTCTATCCTAGTCCAAGACCTGAGCTATAGTAGATTAGAAATCAAGACTTATAGTTTTGATCACTAACATTACTTGAGATAGCAACGCATGCGAGTTAGACCGAATAATGCTCTAACAGTTTGGACACCAAGGAATTTCCAAAACTGAAAATATTCTCAAGATATTCAATAATAATTTCCAAATTCGGTTTTCATAATTCCTGAGAATGCTCTGTCCAAATTAATGATCGAAATCTCCTTGGAAAATCTTTAACTAGTAAATGCACATTACTAATTCTTATTTTCCATATATAATTGAAAACCTTAATTAAAAGATTATTAACTTATTTAAATTTGATCCTGGGATTTACTTCCTTCTTAGTTGTTAAGGAATATCTTTGAACAATAAAATATATGCATTAATGCACGTGTTCAAAGTGTGTAGACATTCTTTCTCTTGTAAGTCCTTTTTCATACTTACTCACTTGAAACCGATTTACCACGCTTCCAAACAAGTTTAGAATTAGTTCATCTGACTTTCAAGAACTACGTGATTGATCAAGTAAAACTCAATCACAAATCATGGGTTTAACGGTTCTACCAAAACAAGTTTCGGTTCTACCCCCATGTGAGTACTGTGCATAGTCACACTATCTTACCAAACTTTGGTTGACTAGGTACTAGGATCGGTTCCCCACATATATATGGTATCTAACTTATATGTGTTGTATATGTCCATAGGATCGGTTCCCCTTTTCCTAAAAATTTGTTGCACATGTCCATAAGGTCGATTCCCCTTTCTGCACCTCATACAAGGATCGATTCCCCTTTGTATGTGTTGCACCTCTTACTAGAATCGGTTCCCCTTTACCCAGTGTTAGGTCTTATACATACAAACTCGATCATACCATCAGGTGATTACTTAAGGTCGGTTGAACTAATAAAAGTCATACCAATACATAAGTCATGCTTCATGTGAATAGTTTTACCAAGAACACAAACAAGTCATGAGCGGTTATACTAATCACACATATTGGTCGTTCATAAGATATGCAATGAAGAACAGCCCCAATAATGCCTGGAGATTTCCTTTTCGATTCACAACACAAGATCATGAACTTACTTCCTGATAAGTGCATAATTCATATAATTTTAGTATTCATTCCATACTTGCTTTAGCTATTATTCTTGCATATTTTCGTATTATTACTCTTGTTTTCTCTTATTTGTCTCTATTAGGTGAATCATCCAAAAAGAAGCTACAAAGTACTGAAAAGATCTAGGAAGAGAAGTTTTCCAAGTATCCAAGTACCCAAGTCCAAGAGAAGTGGAAGAAAAGCTACGAAAAGGAGCAAAACGCTCAAAATCAAGAGAAGGGCCAAAGACCGATCTTAACTCATTCAAATCAAGGATTTCTCATCACCATGAAGAGAATTGAAAAATAAAAAGAATGCAAAAATAATGAGGTCATTATGAGTTCGGATGAAGAAGTTATGGCCAAAACAAGCTTTTATTGAATACCGAAGACAATAAAGTTCGCGGACGGGTTTCATACTTTAATTCCGAAAATTTCTGCTGGAATTTGAAGTTTACGGACTGGATTTGCGGACTTAGTAAGTGGAAAACGCGTATAAGCTCCTTGCAAGGCTTAAGGGCACATTTGGGAACGTTATTTTGTTATTTTGGGTCGGGGTCTTGAACCAAACTAAATACTTGAAGGCCAAGCAATGTAAACCTATAAAAAGGTATTAGGTTATGTAAAATATATGACATCCTTAGGTCACAAAATTTTTAGGGTTTAGAGAGAAGAAACATCATACAGAGCGATTATCAATCGTAACGTTATCTCTTTACTTTTCTCATATGTATATCAAGGATGTTTCTACATCCATGAGTATCTAAATACCTATTGGTTGAGGATGAATTCTAAGTTGTAAACAATATTTGAGTTATTATATTAATCTACTTTGAATTTCTTCATATGATTGTCGTTTTTTATACTATTTGAATATTTATGATTGATTGATAGATTGTCTAGGTGGCCAACTGGATTGATTTATTGGTTTAATATATTGCTAGTATTAAGTTAGGAGATAAGTAATCATCGAATAACTTGTACACAAGTAGAAAACACAAAACCTTGCAGAGGGATTATGTGGAGCGATTGTGTGTATAAACAACACTAAAAAGTGGACCTCCATCTAAGAGTTTGACTATTAGGATCAACCTATAAATTCACAAAAGATAAAGCATTCGATTGGATTACACCTTGAGTGATCTACTACTAGGTGGTTCGTTGAATAGAATCTGGTAGGCGAGAACTTTCGTATTCAGTGATATAAAGAAATTAGGGGATATCACTGATCTAGCTGTTATTCTATGGTTGGTGATAATCTATGATTAATGACGAGTAGGCAACTATAATAACTCATTGACGGTTTATTAGCGAAGAAGGATTCCTCGATCATATCTCTCTCTATTGATTACAATTCAACTTTATTTGCTTTGATTATTTATTTTGTTTACAATCTAAAACAAAAACCCCTTTTGTGACACTTTGACAACTAAAACTCACTACTCTTCGTGGGAACGATCCTTACTTCCATTATATTACCAGTTAATTGTGTGGAAATAAGATTATTACTTTGATTGCACTCACGACACGCATCACTTCCTTAAAACACATGTAAGAACATTGTTTCCTAGGATGAAATCCTCACCTTATACCCATACATAATCACAATAGCATTTATACGATTATGTTGATGTCTTATATACAAAGTTTGATGGTTAAGCAATAAACCTCGTATTGTAATCCTTAATATTATGTCTATATAGAGTGTTCATGCTTCACAATTTTATGTTTTCAATATGCACGAGTTGAAACATATGTGATAGGTGTGATAAACACCTAATTTTATATCTAGTATTTATGCTTTCTTCGCTATGTTTTCTTGTAAATTATGTATCTTATATTTGATTTTTGAGTTATTAGGTACTTTGGAGTCATTTGGAGTAAAAGGAAGTAGAGCCCGTTCAAATCCAGGATTTCTACCCATCATCTTGAAGAAGGCGAAATGACAAAGTCAGCAGTGAAAAAACGAGATCATTCCGACTTCGTATGAAGAAGTTGCGAGATTTTGAAGCGAGCCAAAGGTGTCGAATTTGCGAAAGCACAGAATTACTAAAGGCATCCGTTCTTTAGCTCAGGGCTCCCACCTGCTCACCCTAGTTTGGGTAGATAGTTGTGGGGCGCATAAATCCATCTTTCATTCATAAGCTTGCCAAATTAGGTCAAGAATCATTGAAATTCAGAGTTTTATTCTTCTCATCGGACCAGGACGCTGCTTAATGGGTTAGCTGCCGGCTAGCCATGAGTCCGATGGATTTTCACTGTGGGTTGCGGTGGGTTTTGTAAGTTCAGGCAAACAGTGTAGTCATCCAGAAGACAGGATGTTGTCTACTGATTTCGAAATTGAGACAGTGATTTATTTCAGGCTGGTAAAGAAGAAAATGGTTTCGGAGTTTGAAGAAAATTGAAGGATGGAGGATGATGTTGGTTCGTGAAATTAAGGAGAAGATGTTCATGGGGTGCTGGATTTGTGAGATGATGAGTTGGGTTTTGATCTCAAAGTGATTGACAGAAAGAGATGATGGGATTTGAAGTTGTTGATGTTTACAGGAGAGATATTGTGTTGCTGCAATTGATGGCGAGAATATAGAGGTTTGTGGTGTTTGATTGATCTCAGCAGATGGGTTTTGGTAACTGTGAAAGAACCAGAAATACATGGTAGAAGCTGAAATTTCACACTGGGTGCTTGTTTTGTTGCTTGAATGAGTTGTTTTTACAGCAAGAACAACTGCAGTTACAGAGCAGGTGGTGATTGTGGTGAAATAGTGATTCTCAGGGCAGGTGGTAAGACTGAATTAGTGCAGGGAGTGGAGAAGTTGGGGTGATAGCTAAGGAGGATGGAACTGAAGATAAATGATTTGTTGATGCTGCTGTGGCCTTGTGAATTGTGTGGAATTTAGTGATACATCTCTCTGGTTCTGCAACCTTTTTTTGAAGTTGTTCTGAAATTGCAGGTAGTGTAGAACTAAATCTGGGTTGCTACACTTGGTGCATTGAGGCAGAGCTACATGGAAGCTCAATTGGTGGTATTGATGATATTTCTGGGGTAAATAAGTTATTGCTACAGTGAGCAGCAATGGTGCTATGGACTGATGCATCGAAGTGGAGGTATTGGAGCTGTAATGTGCAGCTCAGGTGGTTCTGCAATGGGTGATTGTTTTGCTGTTGTTTTGTTGGTGGTTGTAAGCTATAGATAATTGTAGTTGGTGTCGCAGCTTGTGTGAGGAAGAGATGAAGGACATGGCAATGTAACTGATATTAAGCTGGTAATGAGCAAGGAGGAGATGAGGAAACTATAGAGTTATGTGCTGTTACAGGCAGGTGGTAGCTGCAATGGTGGTGATAATTGACTACTGGTGCAAATGGGTTGAGTTGTAGGTGGAGATTTTGAAGCAGTGATGCTGTTGTTGCAGCATATTGATTTATAAAATGCAACTGAGTTAGTTGTAGAGAAGCAGCAACTGGTGATGGCAGTAAAGGGATGATACTGGTGGCTCTGGTAGTATGCTAGAACTGCTAATGGTTGGTGGCAAGCTGAACAGTGCGTTGCAGAGAAGTGGCTTAAGAATAAACCTTGGATTGTTGGTGTTGATTGATTGTTGAAGCTGCAGTTGGAGTGGTTGCAGGCATGTATTGTACTGGCTATATTCAAGGAAAGTGGACAGTGCCTAAACAAAACTGCAGAAATTGTGCGAAAAGTGAGCTAAAATGGTGACCCGGTGGTACTAGCTCGGGATGCCGGATTTCGGAATGGAAAGTGGGAATTGCAAATTTTCAGTGAATCATGAAGGGGGTACGAGTCAGATGCAAAATTCGACGGCCGGACATATGAGCTACGAGTCACGCTTTTAGGTACGTTTTCGCAAGATTATGAATTGGCTTAAATGGTTCTATGGTGAGTGTGTGGAATGAAGAGAAGCAGAGTGAGCTGCTGGAAGTGCAGAATTACTTGGTGATAGTTCTGATCATTCAATGGCCGGAGACAAATTCTGGCGACCGTTGACCGGATTCCGGCCAACTTCCGACCAAAGCCCCAGTTTTCCGGCGACCACTTTTGGGACAAATTTTCTACACGGGTTTTCTCACTCATGGGCTTGGGGACTTCTATCTATTGGACCTTTGAAGGCTAGATCTAATTTTGGAACAAGAAGAGCTATAAAAGAGAAGACTTTTCTCAAAACACAATATATCTTATCTTCTTCTTTGGTGCTTAGGGTTTAGACATGGAAACCTTTCTCTTTATCCTTGTTATGAACTCCATGAGCATGAGCTAATTTTATTATTGGTGATGGATTGATTTGATTTCACATAATATGTTTCTTATTCAATAAATTAGTTTTGTCTCATATTGTTTATGATTCACCATTAATATTGTTGCATGATTGAATGTTAGTTTTGTCAAGTTGCAAATTGGTAGAACTCACATGCATATCTTTTGCTAGATTAGGGTTATTATACGCAAAAGTGATAATTCCTGATTGCAAGTAGCACAAATATGGTTATTTCTTGTAGTGATATATGTTAGTAACCATATGTGAACCATAACCTTTGTTAAATCGGATTAGTGCTTTTACACGTTCGATTGCTTTGATTGGCCTGATTTCATAGAACTTAATGCATCTAGGGAATTAAACTTGATTAGTGCTTTTACACGTTAGGTTGTTCTCTTAGATAAAATTCATATTCGCATCTTTTAATGTGATTGTTGATGATAAGAGGAAATTAGCGGGATATTATTGTGATCAAGGTATTCTAGGGCCATTGATAAATAGAGATTAAATATCAATTCTACTTATTGTTAAAAAAGCATGTTTGTGAATGAAGATGAATCCTTAACCAATATCTTTTCTGCTTGATTTATTTGTTTATTTGCTTTTATATTTGTTTCAGTTTTAAAAATCAGAAAAATCCCCCTTGTTACTTTTAGGAAACCGAAACATATTGACAACGAAAGCCTCTCTGTGGATATGAACTCTTTCTTATCACTACTACATTTATTTTAGTTAAGTAATAAAGTGAAATTATATTTGTGTCGGCTGACAACCGACCAAATTTTGGCGCCGTTGCCGGGGAGGCAGCGGTTGTCACTTGTTTTTGGTTTCTTATTTTTTTTTAGTTTTGTTTTTGTTTTATTTTCTGGTTTTTAACCTTGTTTTGAGAATAGTGTTTCATGTACTTATTTCTCATGGATGGAGCATATTGGAACAATGGATGCGGTTTTCAACAACCTCAACAATATGACAACTACCAATTCCAGGGGTATAATCAAAACCATTTAATTGGTTATGACCAATATTCCATGGAACCTTATGGTTTTCCTCAACAACCTTATGGAGGGTACATGTGTGAACAACCACAAGGATTGGAGGATTCTTATGCTCGTGAACAACAAGTCTCTAACTTGTTAGATAACTTTTCCAACTTTGTACGGCAAGAGTTTCAAAAAGATAAAGAGACTACAAACGAGCAACTTCAAGAACTTCGTGAAGGTATTGCTAACTTACAAAGAGATATTGATCAATACAAAGAAGAAAGGTATGAAGAAGATTTTTTTTTCAAAACAATAATTATTCTAATGTGCATGTGGTTTGTGACGAATATTTGATTGATGCTAATGTTTAAAAAGGCCAACCTTTGGGGTCTTTCGTTGATAATTGTGTAGTTAACTCAACTCTTGATCTTAATAATGATCATTCACCTATTCAAAAGGATGAATTTGAGACTATCAACACTAAATTCAGTGAGAACCAATCTTATGTTAACTATGAAAGTGATGCTGATTATGAAGATACATCGCTTGAACCAACTCATGGTGACATTTCCCAAAGGTGTACCGCAGAATCTTTTTGGGATCAAGATGAAGACGAAGAGGACTGTGATGACACTTCTGTAGATAACTCAAGCATTGATCTTAATAATGATCAAGAACCTATTCAAATAGTGGAGCTTGAGGATGATGCATTTTTTAGTGTTCTAAAGAAATTCCTCATAGTGAAATTTGGATCCTCAGTAGAGCATGTGCCTAATAACGAAGAGGAGAATGTTGAGAATGAAACCGATTTGACCAATATTGTGGAAGACCCAATTGAGCATGAAAAATATTGTAACGAAGATGTTGATGTCGAGACTTTGGTTAAGGCAGAAACGAATGAAGAATTGTTGCAAATTTCAATAGTGGACCACGATGTGCAAGAGGTAAGTAATTCACTTGAAGTTTCTAAGGATGAAGAGGATACTATAATACAAGAGTTGCAAGGTTTGGCTAATACTTTGTCTATTTATCCTTCTCCTTTACCTCTTATTGGATTGAATATATGTGCTTCTAGAATATTGTTAAATGAATTTGTTTCTCGATATCCACTATTATAAACTTTTGATTCTCATACTATGAATGTTTGCAAAGAAGAAACCATAGAAGTCCCAGATTTTTATGTTCTTTATACACTTCCAAGTGTAGAAAAGAATAAGTGTGGGGGAAACTTCTATGGGGCGATAGCTTCAATTCAATTTTATTGTACTAATATTTGTGCGAAGCTAGTGTTTGAAAAACAGGTGCTATGGGTGGATCCCCAACTTTTTCGATTATTGGTGTATGGGGAATTCAACTTGCATGTCGGGCTGACGACTTAAAACCAAGCGCTAAATGGGAGGCAACCCACCGGTTTTGTGTATCTATCTCTATCTTTTTATTTACTTTTTAAGTCTTTTATCTTTATTTTCTTATTTTGGATATTTGCATATCAAAACTCCAACTTTTAGAGATTTTTGAACAATCTAGAATAAACACTAGCCTTTCTAAGTAGATGGAATTTTTTCTTAACGATGAGGTATATATATTGGCTGAGTTGGGATTAGATGCCAACTAAATAGCTTGTTTAGTGTTTATCCTCTATTGTTCCGAAATAGCTATGAGTTGGAGTAATGAGTTTTTATTATTCATTCTATTTTCATATTGTGTATATATATCATGTTATGGATTTCCCACCTTGACTTTATTTGGACGATTCAATTTACATTGAGGATAATGTAAAGTTTAAGTGTGGGGGAGTGTTCTCATATAGAGTTTTTAGCATTGTTAGTTTTCCCTTGTGTTCATTTAAAAAAAAATTGCTTTATACACTCTGAAACCTAGAAACATGGGCCTTTAGGATGACACTATCAATCTAAATGGATGGAACCATCTTGGCCGGAGGATTTGAGGAACCCATTAACTAAAAGGGACAGAATTATTCGAATGTTAGAAATAATATGATAGTTGTTACCATATCTCGGAATATCACTATATCACGTTCTATTTTTATTTTTCCATATTTATCTATTGTTATCTAAGTGATTTGGTGGGTCACTAAACATCGAATTGTTATTACTGCTAGGATGAAATAGAGTGATTGAGTTGCTAAAAAAAAAAAGACCGACCAATTAGACCAATAGGAATAAAAAAGACACTTGGATAGCAATATGTGTGTGTTCTCCCTGTCTACGTCGCCTAAACAAGCGTGGAATGCATGATCCATGGGAGCTATCATGTAATCTGCTGACAAGAAGCATGCGCTTGGATCCAAAAGATCTAATCATGTTGTCTAAAAAAAAGTGAAAAAGAAAAAAATAATATTATATTTGTTGAATAAAGTCACTCCTGGTTCCCTTGTATATGTCAGTTGAGTTGATGTAGAAATAAGATTGTTGACCACTGGTTCCATTATATATGCCAGTATGTTGACCCTAGAATTCAGACCAGTAGTTCAATATAATAGGATGCATAGGTTCATCTTGGCGGTGACCTTCAGACAGATATGGGAAATACCGATCACTTGTTAACATTCGCAAACATCTACCTATATATCCATCTTCTTAATATTTTCATTGTGTTTGTGGTTAGTCATATTCCGAGTATTGTGGTTTGTTCAACTTTCTAAGAAGAGCTTAATTTACATATATATGAATTGAATTTGCATCAAGGTACCTCCTCCAATAGCCATTTTGGATTCGTTCATATATTTGTCACATGTATCCGGAGTTGGAAATATAGGTTTTGTAGGTAGACCTCTTGTAAACCTTCATGAGACTATAACTCGTCCACTAGGGATACCTAGGGGTTTAAAGGCTTGTTATTTATGCTAAAAGTAACCGTAATCTCGACGAGAAGGAGTTGTTGTATAATTGTTTTATTTGATTTGCTCGAGGACGAGCAAAGTCTAAGTGTGGGGTAATTTGATAGGTGTGATAAACATCTAATTTTATATCTAGTATTTATGCTTTCTTCGCTATGTTTTCTTGTAAATTATGTATCTTATATTTGATTTTTGAGTTATTAGGTACTTTGGAGTCATTTGGAGTAAAAGGAAGTAGAGCCCGTTCAAATCCAGGATTTCTGCCTATCATCTTGAAGAAGGCGAAATGACAAAGTCAGCAGTGAAAGAACTAGACCATTCCGACTTCGTATGAAGAAGTTGCGAGATTTTGAAGCGAGTCAAAGGTGTCGAATTTGCGAAAGCACAGAATTACTAAAGGCATCCGTTCTTTAGATCAGGATTCCCACCTGCTCACCTTAGTTTGGGGTAGACAGTTGTGGGGAGCATAAATCCATCTTTCATTCATAACCTTGCCAAATTAGGTCAAGAATCATTGAAATTCAGAGTTTTATTCTTCTCATCGGACCAGGACGCTGCTTAATGGGTTAGCTGCCGGCTAGCCATGAGTCCGATGGATTTTCACTGTGGGTTCCAATGGGTTTTGTAAGTTCATGCAAACAGTGTAGTCATTCAGAAGACAAGATGTTATCTACTGATTTCGAAATTGAGACAGTGATTTATTTCAGGCTGGTAAAGAAGAAAAGGGTTTCGGAGTTTGAATCAAATTGAAGGATGGAGGATGATGTTGGTTCGTGAAATTAAGGAGAAGATGTTCTTGGGGTACTGGATTTGTGAGATGATGAGTTGGGTTTTGATCTCAAAGTGATTGACAGAAAGAGATGATGGGATTTGAAGCTGTTGATGTTTACAGGCGAGATGTTGTGTTGCTGCAATTGATGGCGAGAAGATAGGGGTTTGTGGTGTTTGATTGATCTCAGCATATGGGTTTTGGTAACTGTGAAAAAACCAGAAATACATGGAAGAAGTTGAAATTGCACACAGGGTGCTTGTTTTGTTGCTTGAATGAGTTGTTTTTACAGCAAGAACAGCTGCAGTTACAGGGCAGGTGGTGATTGTGGTGAAATAGTAATTTTCAGGGCAGGTGGTAAGACTGAATTAGTGCAGGGAGTGGAGAAGTTGAGGTGATAGCTAAGGAGGATGGAACTGAATCTAAATGATTTGTTGTTGCTGCTGTGGCCTTGTGAATTGTGTGGAATTTAGTGATACAGCTCTATGGTTCTGTAACCTTTATTTGAAGTTGTTCTGAAATTGCAGGTAGTGTAGAACTGAATCTGGGTTGCTACACTTGGTGCATTGAGGCAGAGCTACATGGAAGCTCAATTGGTGGTATTGATGTTGTTTCTGGGTTAAATAAGTTGTTGCTACAGTGAGCAGCAATGATGCTATGGACTGATGCATCGAAGTGGGGGTATTGGAGCTGTAATGTGCAGCTCAGGTGGTTCTGCAATGGGTGATTGTTTTGCTGTTGTTTTGTTGGTGGTTGTAAGCTACAGAGAATTGTAGTTGGTGTCGCAGCTTGTGTGAGGCAGAGATGCAGGACATGGAAATGGAACTGATATTGAGCTGGTAATGAGCAAGGAGGAGATGAGGAAATTATGGAGTTATGTGTTGTTACAGGCAGGTGGTAGCTGCAATAGTGGTGATAATTGACTACTGGTGAAAATGGGTTGAGTTGTAGGTGGAGATTTTGAAGCAGTGATACTGTTGTTGCAGCATTTTGATTTATAAAATGCAGCTGAGTTAGTTTTAGAGAAGCAGCAGCTGGTGATGGCAGTAAAGGGATGATACTGGTGGCTCTGGTAGTATGCTAGAACTGCTAATGGTTGGTGGAAAGATGAACAGTGCGTTGCAGAGAAGTGGCTTAAGAATAAACCTTGGATTGTTGGTGTTGATTGATTGTTGAAGCTGCATTTGGAGTGGTTGCAGGCATGTATTGCACTGGATATATTCAAGGAAAGTGGACAGTGCCTAAACAAAACTGCAGAAATTGTGCGAAAAGTGAGCTAAAATGGTGACCCGGTGGTACTAGATCGGGATGCCGGATTTCGGAATGGAAAGTGGGAATTGCAAAGTTTCAGTGAATCATGAAGGGGGTACGATTCGGATGCAAAATTCGACGGCCGGACATATGAGCCACGAGTCACGCTTTTAGGTACGTTTTCGCAAGATTATGAATTGGCTTAAATGGTTCTATGGTGAGTGTGTGGACTGAAGAGAAGCAGAGTGAGCTGCTGGAAGTGCAGAATTACTTGGTGATAGTTCTAATCATTGAATGTCCGGTGACAAATTCCGGCGACCGTTGACCGGATTCCGGCTAACTTCCGGCCAAAACCCCAGTTTTCCGACGACCACTTTTGGGACAATTTTTCTACACGGGTTTTCTCACTCATGGGCTTGGGGACTGCTATCTATTGGACCTTTGAAGGCTAGACCTAATTTTGGAACAAGAAGAGCTATAAAAGAGAAGACTTTTCTCAAAACACGATATATCTTATCTTCTACTTTGGTGCTTAGGGTTTAGACATGGAAACCTTTCTCTTTATCCTTGTTATGAACTCCATGAGCATGAGCTAATTTTATTATTGGTGATGGATTGATTTGATTTCACATAATATGTTTCTTGTTCAATAAATTAGTTTTGTCTCATATTGTTTATGATTCACCATTAATATTGTTGCATGATTGAATGTTAGTTTTGTCAAGTTGCAAATTGGTAGAACTCACATGCATATCTTTTGCTAGATTAGGGTTATTATACGCAAAAATGATAATTCCTGATTGCAAGTAGCACAAATATGGTTATTGCTTGTAGTGATATATGCTAGTAACCATATGTGAACCATAACCTTTGTTAAATCGGATTAGTGCTTTTACACGTTCGATTGCTTTGATTGGCCTGATTTCATAGAACTTAATGCATCTAGGGAATTAAACTTGATTAGTGCTTTTACACGTTAGGTTGTTCTCTTAGATAGAATTCATATTCGCATATTTTAATGTGATTGTTGATGACAAGAGGAAATTAGCGGGATATTCTTGCGATTAAGGTATTCTAAGGCCATTGATAAATAGAGATTAAATATCAATTCTACTTATTGTTAAAAAGCATGTTTGTGAATGAAGATGAATCCTTAACCAATATCTTTTCTGCTTGATTTATTTGTTTATTTTCTTTTATATTTGTTTCAGTTTTAAAAATCATAAAAATCCCCCTTGTTACTTTTAGGAAACCGAAACATATTGACAACGAAAGCCTCTCTGTGGATACGAACTCTTTCTTATCACTACTACATTTATTTTAGTTAAGTAAGAAAGTGAAATTATATGTGTGTCGGTTGACAACCGACCAATACGTTAGGGAATGAAACAGTTCAAGTCAAATATCACTAACCTCAAGTGGAAGGATGATGTTGTGGTTGTAGCTCCGTACTTCTTCACTTCTTCAAGTCTTCGCAATACTTGTAATCTCTCATATCCTAATAATTTCAAGCTAACCTATACGAAGTTGACTCTAGTACATTTAATCAAGCGACTCTTAAATGAGTTTTGGTTCACTAAAATATGGCAACTAAACTTGACATACCAACGATTGGTGGGTTCAATAGAGTTATGCTCTAACATAATGTTCAAGGATCAATCAATTTCAATCAACAACCAAAGGTTGGATTTCCCAATTGACCGATTCAACGCACAACCTGTGGTATTTAAATTATATAACAAAATATAATACAGAAAATAAATAACATAGACACCAGAAGTTTTGTTAACTAGGAAACCGCAAATACAGAAAAACCCCGGGAGCTAGTCCAGATTTGAACACCACTTTTTATTAAGCCACTACAGACACTAGCCTATTACAAACTAACTTCGGTCTAGATTGTAGTTGAACCCTAATCAATATCACATTGATTCAAGGTACAGTTGCATTCCTTACGTCTCTGATCCCAGCAGGATACTACGCACTTGATTCCCTTAGCTGATCTCGCCCAAAACCAAGAGTTTCTACGACCCAAAGTCGAAGACTTGATAAACAAATCTGTCTCACACAGAAAAGTATATTGAATATATAAATCTGTCTCCTACAGATAAACCTACGAGTTGTTTTCCGTTTTTTGATAAATCAAGGTGAACATGAACCAATCAATAACCAGAACTTATATTCTCGAAGAACAGCCTAGAATTATCAATCACCTCACAATAATCTTAATCGATAAACGAAATAAGATATTGTGGAATCACAAACGATGAGACGAAGGTGTTTGTGACTACTTTTCTATCTTGCCTATCTGAGATATAAATCTCAAGCTAATCTTATGATTGTACTCAAATACAATAGAAACAACAAGATCATATCACGCAACTACAGAGAAAATAGTTGGGTCTGGCTTCACAATCCCAATGAAGTCTTTAAGTCGTTAACCTACAAGGTTTCGTGAAAAACCCAAGGTTAAAGGAGAATCGACTCTAGTCGCAACTAGTATCACATATGAGGTATGGGATTAGGTTTCCCAGTTGCTATAGTTCTCCTTTATATACTGTAGATGGTGGATTTTCGATAAGGGGTAAAATCGTAAACCCATAAATGTATATGCTCCTGATCCAGCAATCATACGAGTGTTGAGGATCATGTCTCTTATCGAGAGCATGAAAGCTCATGCCACAAGAATCTCTGACTGAGGATACTGTCTCTCAGAGTATATATAGATGTGTAGTCTCTCAACTGAGGCAACGGCATATCTCATGAATACTGAGCAATTTCAGTGATCATTTTTATATAGAATTGCAAGATTAGACGGCTCCTAGACAGCTTGCATGCTAGTATAGAGCAATAACATCTTCAGGATGTAACAATGTTTTTCTTGACTATATAAAATAAATATGATGCTTCAACAAGCTCATATCACTCAATTCCTGAATAATTAATGCTCCTAGACGATCGTACTAGTATAGGGCCATCAATTAATTATTCTTAAATCCTTAGATTCATTAAAACTAAATCCCTGGAAAGTATTCATCGTTTTTCATAATATTTTGTTACTTCAATTTATGGTTCTGCCCAACAGGTATTCAACACACGGGCATCTGAGCTACCTTCGAGTAAGCCCCGACCAAAATGTGCAGTTTTACTCGACAATAATACACTAACAAGCACCTGAATACACAAATGAGTATTTCAAAATACGACGAGACGATGAACCTATGCAAAATAGGAAAGAAAATAATAAATAATAAAATATTAACCAAGGCGCTGAGGGACTGGGCCCACCGGCTGGCCGGTCGTGCCGTGATCAGTCCCACGCCCAATTTTATATTTTATCATATTTTTTATTATTTTCCTTAATCTTATGAAAATACTTTCATTTGAACAAATATCCTTCGTTTTAAGGAAATTCCTCAGCTGAACAAATATCTTTCGTTTTAAGGAAATTCCTCAGCTTCATGGTGTTTCCTTCTGTTTGTGGGAGAAAACTACTTCTGCCGGTTTAGGTAATTTTGGGTGTGTGTGGATGAGAATTTAGTTTAAACCTTCAACAAATGTGTTGCACGATGAGCACTTTGATTTGAGAGGTAATATATACAATTCTGGCCTAAACCGAGGACACGGCCGTTCCAGATTTGTTTCGGTCACAGGTGAAGGATGTGAGGTTGATCTTAGGGAGGGAAGCGAAGAAAGTGTTGAGAGTATGAAGGTGAAGTCTATTTGATGACTTGTTAACAGAAGGTTGAGCAGGATAGAAAATGTTGCAAGCAGTCTCTGGGTGTTGAATACGATTAACACTTGGTTTTCTGTGTTGTTCCAACTTCTTTTTGAAATAGGGAGGAGAGCCTATTTATACAAGTCATTAAGCCTTCTTCACGTCTCTCGTGGGAAGTGGAGGAAGTGGATTAAGGGAAGAGTGGAGTTGTGTGTGAGTGTCACACTATCAGAACTGCCCACTTCTCATCTTGACTTAACCGCCCATGTCTTCCTAACACGTTCTTGTGATGGCGCGTTGCACGCTGCACGCTGTAAACCGCCAGACCAATACCCCAGTTTGTATCCCCCAGTTGTGACGTGATTAATGTCTCGAGTGTGTGGATCGTGGGACCCACAGAAAATAGTGCAGGGTGAACCATGAACTTGGTATAACATCGCATGCAGCCATCTTCAGGTAACCGTTTGGAGGCTGTATAGACAGGCCATGCCTTGGTCGGTCACCTTGTGAAGAAGAGTGACGGATGGTGGTCATAGTGATACCTTGTTTGCTGGTTGATTCGCACCCTAATCCATTCGTCCAAGCTTGCAAAGCTGGACGGACGAGATGACTCATAGCCTTGCTTGCGACCGTTGGATGGAAGGCATGCATGCTGCCTCTTTCGGCCCAAACGTTTGCATGCTTAGAGAGTTCTAATGGAGGAACCAATCATCCCTGCATGGAGGTAGTACAATGGTGTTCACGCCCATGCCTGCTTGACTCGCAAATATTTAATCTAAGCCACTCGACTCAGGCGGCAAAGACGAGTGGTCGAGATTCGAATTTATGTAGGGGCCATAACATATCACCTTTGGGCGCGCGTACCGAGGAGCTTGATCACCGCCGGTCTTGGACGATCATCTAGACGTGAATCTGGGCCCACGGTGGTCATCCTAGCATGCTCGGTTCCTCCTAAGTCTCCATCTTGGCCTTCCGTCCAAGCCTGCGAAGATGGACGCTCGAGATGTTTCTGCGCCGCAAACCCTAATTAGGTCTTTAGACCGGCCACTTTGAGCGGTCGGTTTTGGGTTGCGTGCACCTCTTTTGGGGAGACCGACCATGTATGCAGCATCTTGGGTCGACGGTGAGCATGTACATGCTTTCTCTATGACCCTGGGCGCAATCTAAGCCATCCAACTATTCCGGCGAAGTCGAATGGTCGTGATCGTTTTGGATATTCTCAACCTGCATAAGGCGTTAAACTAGCCTTGCTTGGGCAATCGTTTCTTTCACCACGGCTTGCCTATGAGGGAGTCGGTCATGTAGGTAGAAAGTAGGCCCGCCCATGGTGTACCATAACTTCACTACTTGTTTTAGGGTATAATCTAAGCCGTCCAACTATGCCGGCGAAGTTGGACGCTCACGATTAAAAGAAACCCTAGCCGTGCGTCATGCTCACTTTAAGCGCACGTTTTGGAAGGACCAACCGTGGTTGGTCTTGACCGTTCGGTCATGTGTTAAGGTGGGTCCGAGGTGATCATGGTAGCATGCTCAGGACCCCCTGAATCTATATCTACACCATCCATCTATGCTTGCGAAGTTGGACGGGTGAGATATATTTTTGGTTTTGTTTTCAGCAAGTGAGACTAACATGGATAGTCTTTCATGCGTTCAATGGGGCTAGTATAACCTACCATCAGGCAGCCTATGGGTGTTTGCACGTCGACCACAAGGCTTTAATTAAAGCATTAAAAGTAATGTTATATACCTACAGAAAACCGGGATGGTTGCCACATGCTCCGTCGGGATGGTTGCCACATGCTCCGTTCTGGGTAGGTATGTTTAATTCTCAGGGATGGTTGCACATGCTCCAATGAATTAATATGGCGAGAAGTATTCACCGCCTGAAGGCTTTATCCTTTGCAGGACGTCTGCTTACAAAAATTGGCTTTTTATAATTTTACCTTTTAAATAGAAATCCACCATCAATATTAAGTCCCCTGCCTAGCATGCAATGGTTACACTATTGTAGGGTAGGCATGAGATGGTGATAGTTTGCAAAAATAATTAAAGCTAGGGTAAACGTACTTTTACCACATGGGGAGGGTGCTCGTGCTGAATGCCCTGTAGCGCTGGTGGAGTTGTTCCCCTTCAACGAATTTTTCTCCGATTTCATCTAGGTTTCTGAAGCTAGCGCGACTTGGTCGGTGTTGATCCATTGCCGGCCGGATGTAGTCTAGATGCGTCTAGGGTTTCCCTTGGCGTGTATATATACGTATGCACAGGAATCTTCTTCTAAATCTTAGGATATAATTTCTTCTCTGCATAGTTCCATCATGTCAGGCAACAACAAGTCGTCTTCTTCATATCACCCAGGTTCATCTGTCAAGCGTACCCGCTCTACATCTCAGTGCGCTTCTGAAACTCGTGACAATCCTCCAGCTCGCGTGCGTAGAGTCAAGAAGGTCATACCGGTTTGTTCTTTTCCCTTTTCTTTTACGAGTACTCACCCTTATTTCCTGATCAGGTGAATAATCTCCTCCTTTGCAGAGATGTCCACCTGGAACATGTGTAACAGTCATTGATGACGATGACTTGGATAGTCCACTTTCTTCGAATTCAGCTACACCTTCACCGGACGACCTCGAGAATGCTGACCTGGGTATTTCATCCTATGAATACCCCAATGCCGGCCTTTTGTTCGATATTGGTATGAAATGTTTGTCTTCTAGCTACAAGACTGTCGGTGGTTTTTTAGTACGAAAGGAGTTCGTCTCCATGTACACAAGGATATGGAGAAAGTATGGCCACATCGCGATCAGGAACGTAATTCGGCATTGCTCGTCTGCTTTGGTTACTGTGGTAAACTGCTTGCTTCCCATGATTGCTGAGATGGAAGGTGTCTCTATTCTCAAGGTAGCTGAATCAAATCTTGAGAAGTGGGAAAATATGCTCTCTACCTGAGATTCCATGGAGTTCAACGTGAGTTGGCTGTGGAAGCGTCTTGACATCATCAAGGTTGATCGAGCTGGTATTCTGGCGAACGTAGTCCCTGCTGAAAAGGCTATCTTGGAGGAAGAGAAGGCTCTGGATGCTGAATCAGAGAAGGTGGAGCAGGCGATCCAAAGCTTGAAGGCCCGGAGAGAGAGGTACCAGGCTAGGTTGAAGATGATGCTTTCCAGGGATTACAACCTGTTGGACGACCTCTTCTGAGCTGCGTTGAGAGATTTCCTTCCTTCTTTTTCTTTTGCACACCATCGAGAGATGTGAGATTTTTTTTTATGTAGATGCATGGAGAAAAATTAATTTTTCCTGAATAAATTAATAAGTTAGACATGAAACGAGAATGCCTGTATTGTCATGTCATGGGACAAGTATGGGACAATGATCAGGCGTGATATGTCTTGAGCCATTTTCCATTGATGACTGCTTCCAACTTGCCTTCATCCACCTTAATGATTTTGTAGTATCCAGTGTTGTAAGCCCTGGTAATCACGTAAGGTCCTTCCCATTTTGGAGAGAACTTTGGTACAGACATGTCTTGTTGGATGTGTCTGGCTGTCTTCAGAACTAGGTCTCCCACTTTAAAACTTCGTGGCCTTACAGATTTGTCATACGCCCTGGAGACTCTGTTTCTGTACACCTGAGCGCGCTCCTCTGCCTTGCTTCTTCTGTAGTCTAGAGTATCGAGCTCAGCGATCCTGCAGTTAGACGCCTCAATTTCGTTCCAGTGGACTCCACTCGTTGCTGCAATCCTGGCTGATGGGATTTTGATTTCTGCCGGGAGGACAGCATCAGCCCCGTAAACTAGTGAGTATGGAGAAACTCCAATGGAGCTCCTAGGTGCCGTTCGGTATGCCTATAGTGCCATCGGTAGTTGTTCATGCCACTCTCTGGGATTGTCATGTATTGTCCGACTGAGAATCCGGATTAATGTTTTGTTGGTGCTCTCAGCCTGCCCATTCCCTTGAGGGTAGTATATGGTGGAGAATACTTGTTTAATTCCATATCCTTCAAGCAACTCTCGTACCTGCTTGTTGGCGAAGGGAGTACCGTTATCGGTAATGATATGTTTAGGTACTCCAAAGCGGCAGATGATATGCTCTTTAATGAACGCTGCAATCGTTGCTCCTGTAGTTCCACGCAGAGGAATAGCTTCGAACCATTTTGTGAAGTATTCAGTTGCGGTTATAATATATTCATGCTTCTTTGATGATGGCGGGTTGATCTTTCCAACAATATCAAGTCCCCAGATATAGAATGGCAACGGGATACTTATCGAATGTAGGGGAGTGGATGGTGCATGGACGAGGTTCCCGTGAATCTGGCATTTGTGGCAGCTTTGAACGAAGGCAGCTGCATCATCTTCCATGGACGGCCAGTAATATTTCTCGTGTATCTGGAGAAACAATTTCTTCTTTCCTTGATGTTCTCCTTCATGCATCTCTTTCAATATTGTTGAGATTTCTCCTCCATCCAGGCACCGTAGCAGATCACCTCCAAAGCTTTTTCGGTACATAATTTCTTCGTGGAACACGAAACGCTTCGCTCTCTGCTTCATTATGACTGCCTCCTTTGAGTCAGCAGGAACTGTGCCATCACGAAGGTAGTTAACATATGGCTGCCTCCAATCCCCGGTGTGATTTATGTTGAGTACCTCTAGTTGATGAGGAGGTGCCTGGCAGTTTGAGCAAGACTGTTGGAGTGCTCGGGACTGCGTCTCCATTTCCGGCCAGTAATAGCCTAAACATTGGAGGCGTCGATAGAGTGTCACCACCAATTTTTGTCCACAAATATCGTTGTGGACACGGTCAAGTTGCAGCTGTGCTTCTTCCTCTCCGAGACATCTTGATAAGGAACTATCCGGGTTTCGGTGGTATAACATGCTGTGGAGCATAAAGAAGTTTTGTAAGGCTTTAAGGCTGACCTTTTTTTGAGAAAGTAAACTGCTAAGCTCCTGAATGATTGTAGTCCACCAGTCACAGGTTTCAGCATCCTTGCATCGTGAGAGCCATGTTGATTCCACTGTCCTTTTTTTCACCGTCAGGGTTTCTTCTATTCCTTTGAACTGCAATTTAGAAGCTAATGCTGCCAGGAAATCAACATGCTTGTTGTTTTTGTGGCTGACATGAGTTATGGTTGAGTCAGCAAAGTAGTTCAGCAGGCTCTGAGCTTCAGACCGGTATGGAGCTAGAGTTATCCCTTTTAGTGCATACACCCCGTTCATCTGTTTAACCAATAATTTGGAATCGCCTCTTATTTCCAAACGTGTGGCTCCCGCCTGCTTGGATAATAGAAGCCCTATAAGGAAGGCTTCATACTCCGCTGAATTGTTAGTGCATTGAAAATCTAACTTGAAGGAGTGTGAAAAGACTTCGCCAGTTGGAGATACTAGGACTATGCCTGCTCCTCCAGTGTTGTTGCTGGGAGTAGCAGATCCATCAAAATATAATAGCCAAGATACCTCTTCGACAACAGAGATGTCTGGAAACTCTCCAGGAAGGTCTTCATGCAATGCCGTGGTACCTTCTTCAAGGAAAGCTGCTAGTAGATCCGCGATAGCCTGACCCTTAACAGCTCTGTGCGGAGTACACATTATGTCTAGTTCTGACATTTGTAGGAGCCACTTGGCAGCCCTTCCCATTAGAACTGGTTTTGATAGTAAGAACTTCGCAGGGTCTGATTTGGATATGAGCGTTACCTTGTTGGATAGTAGGTAATACCTGAACTTCTGGATGGAATGTATCAATGCTAGGCAGGCTTTCTCTGCTCTCGGGTATCTGAGTTCACCGTCCCTCAATATTCGACTGAAGTAGTATATAGGAAATTCGACTCCCTCATCATCCTCTTGCGCCAGCAAGGCTCCAACGGCAGTGTCACTGAAGGCAGTGTAGAGATAAAACTGTCTCCCTTGAACAGGAGACTTCATGATGGCTGGAGACGACAGTATGTGATACATTTTCTGAAACACTTCCTGTTGGACGCTAGTCCAGTTAAAATCCGTTCCTTTCTTCATCAGGGGGTGAAGGAAACAACGAGTTGAGCCAGACCAGGTATAAAACGTCGAATGTAATTCACCTTTCCCATAAAACTTTGAATTTCCTTCACGGTTCGAGGTGGTGGCATAGTGAGGATGGCTTGAGTCTTAAATGGGTCTACCTTGATTCCCTCAGCAGTCACTTAGAATCCCATAAACTTTCTGGAGGAGACACCAAAGGCACATTTCAAAGGATTCATCCTCAACTTATACTCACAGCACCTCTAGAATACTTGTCGCAAGACTCCTGTGTGTTCCGTCCGGGATTTCGACTTGACTACTATGTCATCTACGTAATCTTCAACTTGTTTGTGCATCATGTCGTGAAAAATTGCTGTCATGGCGTGTTGATATGTTGCGCCGGCATTCTTCAAACCGAAAGGCATAACTGTATAATAAAAATTTCCGAGAGGAGTTCGAAAAACAGTCTTACTTGCATCATGCTCGTACATACTTATCTGGTTGTAGCCGCTATATCCATCCATGAAGGAGAACATGCCATGGCCGCTCGTGGCGTCTACCAACATGTCGATGTTAGGTAGAGGAAAGTCGTCCTTGGGGAAGCACTTGTTTAAATCTCTGAAATCTACACAACATCGGATCTGCCCATTCTTTTTCTTTTCTGGGACCACGTTAGCCAGCCAGGTTGGATGGTGGATGGGTTTGATGAAGCCGGCAGTTAGCAATTTCTGGATTTCAGATTTAATATGATCTTCCACCTCATGTCTAAATTGTCTTGGAGTCTGTTTGATAGGATTAGATCCAGGCTTGATGTGCAGGTGATGAGTAACCAACTTTTCATCCAGACCAGGCATTTCATCGTACGTCCAGGCGAATATATCTTGGTATTCTTTGAGGAGTTGCACAAGATTCGTTCGTTCCTCCGTGGACAGAGTGGAACTAATGGAAATGGGCCTGGGAGACTCTTCACTGTTGATGTTAATAGTTTCGAGTTCGTCGGTTGTAGAGGTGGTACCGTCTTGCAGCTGTCTGGGGGCGTCCAACACCTCTTCTTGTGAGTCTCCGTTTTGACAACATTCTATTAGGCGGAGAGACCGAGCATCAGTCTCTCCTGCTAATTTCTAACAGGGGAGGCGGTAGAAAATCTTTCCTTTCTGATCTTGAGTTGCCACAAAGGTTCGTCCTCTCTTGGTAACGTGGTTTCCCGCCTGACTGGGTGAAGGAGAGTTCCTCGTCAGCTGGGATGCATCATGTCTGAGTTTTAATGACGCAAGCCGATCCTCCTCCTGGATTGACGCCCACGTAGGAAGTGGGGTACAATATACTTTGCCTGGCTCTTCTTGCATAGCTTCCTTCGGTTTGAACAATTCTACTCCGCATATGGGTGCGTATGGAGACAACGATGCAGGTATACGAATGACTTCTTTGTTCAGCGTATTTTTCAAGCACTGGTGATAGGTTGAAGGAATAATCATATTCTCGTGGAGCCATGGCCTACCCAGTATCATGTGGTAGTCTGGTTCCTTCTCTATGACTTCGAATTTCACTTTTGATTGAACATGACCTACAGATAAGTTCAGATTGACCTACCCATATGTGTTGGTTTGGTTCCCTTCAAAGTCCGTCATTGTGGTAGACCGCTGCACAATCTTGTTTGGGCGAACCTTAGCCTCCTTAAGTGTCTTGAGGGTAATCACATTTGAGGATGCTCCTGTGTCTATAAGGGCCCGTCTGAATTCTGAACTTCAGGCCGGTACAGAGCTAGAGTTATCTCTTTTAGTGCATACACCCCGTTCATCTGATTAACCAATAATTTGGAATCGCCTCTTATTTCCAAACGTGTGGCTCCCGCCTGCTTGGCTAATAGCAGCCCTATAAGGAAGGCTTCATACTCCGCTGAATTGTTAGTGCATTGAAAATCTAACTTGAAGGAGTGTGAAAAGAACCGCCATGATTGGAGATACTAGGACTATGCCTGCTCTTCCAGATGTTGTTCTGGGAGTAGCAGATCCATCAAAATATAACAGCCAAGCTTCCTCTGCGACAACAGAGATGTCTGGAAACTCTCCAGGCAGGTCTTCATGCAATGTCGTGGTACCTTCTCAAGGGAAAGCTGCTAGTAGATCCGCGACATCCTGACCCTTAACAGCTCTGTGCGGAGTACACGTTATGTCTAGTTCTGACATTTGGAGGAGCCACTTGGCAGCCCTTCCCATTAGAACTGGTTTTTATAGTAAGAACTTCGTAGGGTCTGATTTGGATATGAGCGTTACCTTGTTGGATAGTAGGTAATGCCTGAACTTCTGGATGGAATGTATCAATGCTAGGCAGGCTTTCTCTGCTCTCGGGTATCTGAGTTCAGCGTCCCTCAATATTCGACTGAAGTAGTATATAGGACATTTGACTCCCTCATCATCCTCTTGCGCCAGCAAGGCTCCAACGACAATATCACTGAAGGCAGTGTAGAGATATAACGGTCTCCCTTGAACATGAGACTTCATGATGGCTGGAGACGACAGTATGTGCTAAATTTTCTGAAACGCTTCATGTTGGACGCTAGTCCAGTTAAAATCCGTTCCTTTCTTCAGCAGGGGGTGAAGGAAACAACGAGTTGAGCCAGACCAGGTATAAAACGTCGAATGTAATTCACCTTTCCCTTAAAAATTTGAAGTTCCTTCACGGTTCGAGGTGGTGGCATAGTGAGGATGGCTTGAGTATTAGATGGGTCTACCTTGATTCCATCAGCAGTCACTTATAATCCCAAAAACTTTCCGGAGGAGACACCAAAGGCACATTTCAAAGGATTCATCCTCAACTTGTACTCACGGCACCTCTCGAATACTTGTATCAAGACTCCTGTGTGTTCCGTCCGGGCTTTCGACTTGACTACTATGTCATCTACGTAATCTTCAACTTGTTTGTGCATCATGTCGTAAAAAATTGCTGTCATGGCGCGTTGATATGTTGCGCCGGCATTCTTCAAACCGAAAGGCATAACTGTATAATAAAAATTTCCGAGAGGAGTTCGAAAAGAAGTCTTACTTGCATCATGCTCGTACATCCTTATCTGGTTGTATCCGCTATATCCATTCATGAAGGAGAACATTCCATGGCCGCTCGTGGCGTCTACCAACATGTCGATGTTAGGTAGAGAAAAGTCATCCTTGGGGCAGCACTTGTTTAAATCTCTGAAATCTACACAACATCGGATCTGCCCATTCTTTTTCTTTACTGGGACCACGTTAGCCAGCCAGGTTGGATGGTGGATGGGTTTGATGAAGCCGGTAGTTAGCAATTTCTGGATTTCAGATTTAATCTGATCTTCCACCTCATGTCTGAATTGTCTTGGAGACTGTTTGATAGGATTGGATCCAGGCTTGATATGCAGGTGATGAGTAACCAACTTTTCATCCAGACCAGGCATTTCATCGTACGTCCAGGCGAATATATCTTGGTATTCTTTGAAGAGTTGCACAAGATTCGTCCGCGAAGTAGTTCAGCAGCCTCTGAGCTTCATACCGGTACGGAGCTAGAGTTATCTCTTTTAGTGCATACACCCCGTTCATCTGATTAACCAATAATTTGGAATCGCCTCTTATTTCCAAACGTGTGGCTCCCGCCTGCTTGGATAATAGCAGCCCTATAAGGAAGGATTCATACTCCGCTGAATTGTTAGTGCATTGAAAATCTAACTTGAAGGAGTGTGAAAAGACTTCTTGATTGGAGATACTAGGACTATGCCTGCTCCTCCAGTGTTGTTGCTGGGAGTAGCAGATCCATCAAAATATAACAGCCAAGCTTCCTCTTCGACAACAGAGATGTCTGGAAACTCTCCAGGCAGGTCTTCATGCAATTCCGTGGTACCTTCTCCAGGGAAAGATGTTAGTAGATCCGCGATAGCCTGACCCTTAACAGCTCTGTGCGGAGTACACGTTATGTCTAGTTCTGACATTTGGAGGAGCCACTTGGCAGCCCTACCCATTAGAACTGGTTTTGATAGTAAGAACTTCGCAAGGTTTGATTTGGATATGAGCGTTACCTTGTTGGATAGTAGGTAATGCCTGAACTTCTGGATGGAATGTATCAATGCTAGTCAGGCTTTCTCTGCTCTCGGGTATCTGAGTTCAGCGTCCCTCAATATTCGACTGAAGTAGTATATAGGACATTCGACTCCCTCATCATCCTCTTGCGCCAGCAAGGCTCCAACGGCAGTGTCACTGAAGGCAGTGTAGAGATATAACGGTATCCCTTGAATATGAGACTTCATGATGGTTGAAGACGACAGTATGTGCTAAATTTTCTGAAACGCTTCCTGTTAGACGCTAGTCCAGTTAAAATCCGTTCCTTTCTTCAGCATGGGGTGAAGGAAACAACGAGTTGAGCCAGACCAGGTATAAAACGTCGAATGTAATTCACCTTTCCCATAAAACTTTGAAGTTCCTTCACGGTTCGAGGTGGTGGCATAGTGAGGATGGCTTGAGTCTTAGATGGGTCTACCTTGATTCCCTCAGCAGTCACTTAGAATCCCAGAAACGTTCCGGAGGAGACACCAAAGGCACATTTCAAAGGATTCATCCTCAACTTGTACTCACGGACCTCTCGAATACTTGTCGCAAGACTCTTGTATGTTCCGTCCGGGCTTTCAACTTGACTACTATGTCATCTACGTAATCTTCAACTTGTTTGTGCATCATGTCGTGAAAAATTGCTATCATGGCGCGTTGATATGTTGCGCCGTCATTCTTCAAACCGAAAGGCATAACTGTATAATAAAAATTTCCGAGAGGAGTTCGAAAAGCAGTCTAACTTGCATCATGCTCGTACATCCTTATCTGGTTGTAGCCGCTATATCCATCCATGAAGGATAACATGCCATGGACGCTCGTGGCGTCTACCAACATGTCGATGTTAGGTAGAGGAAAGTCATCCTTGGGGCAGCACTTGTTTAAATCTCTGAAATCTACACAACATCGGATCTGCCCATTCTTTTTCTTTACTGGGACCACGTTAGCCAGCCTGGTTGGATGGTGGATGGGTTTGATGAAGCCGGCAGTTAGCAATTTCTGGATTTCAGATTTAATCTGATCTTCCACCTCATGTCTGAATTGTCTTGGAGACTGTTTGATAGGATTGGATCCAGGCTTGATGTGCAGGTGATGAGTAACCAACTTTTCATCCAGACCAGGCATTTCATCGTACGTCTAGGCGAATATATCTTGGTATTCTTTGAGGAGTTGCACAAGATTCGTCCGTTCCTCCGTGGACAGAGTGGAACTAATGGAAATGGGCCTGGGAGACTCTTCACTGCCGATGTTAATAGTTTCGAGTTCGTCGGTTGTATAGGTGGTACCGTCTTGCAGCTGTCTGGGGGTGTCCAACACCTCTTCTTGTGAGTCTCCGTTTTGACAACATTCTATTATGCGGAGAGACCGAGCATCAGTCTCTCCTGCTAATTGCTAATAGCGGCGGCGGTAGAAAATCTTTCCTTTCTGATCTTGAGTTTCCACAAATGTTCGTCCTCTCTTGGTAACGTGGTTTCCCGCCTCACTGGGTGAAGGAGAGTTCCTCGTCAGTTGGGATGCATCATGTCTGAGTTTTAATGACGCAAGCCGATCCTCCTCCTGGATTGATGCCCACGTGGGAAGTGGGGTACAATGTACTTTGCCTGGCTCTTCCTGCATAGATTCCTTCAGTTTGAACAATTCTACTCCGCATATGGGTGCGTATGGAGACAACGATGCAGGTATACGAATAACTTCTTTGTTCAGCGTAGTTTTCAGGCACTGGTGATAGGTTGAAGGAACAATCATATTCTCGTGGATCCATGGCCTACCCAGTATCATGTGGTAGTCTGGTTCCTTCTCTATGACTTCGAATTTCACTTTTGATTGAACAGAACCTACGGATAAGTTCAGAATGACATACCCATATGTGTTGGTTTGGTTCCCTTCAAATTCCGTCATTGTGGTAGACCGCCGCATAATCTTGTTTGGGCGAACCTTAGCCTCCTTGAGTGTCTTGAGGGTAATCACATTTGAGGATGCTCCTGTGTCGATGAGGGCCCATCTGAATTTTGAATCTTTGATGCGTGCGGTTACATGTAGGGCTCGATTGTGGCCCTCTTCTGCCATCATGTCTTCCTCTGTAAAAGTAACATTGTTTACCGATGCCTCCATCGCGTTTGAAACTTCTGGGCGCAAGGGAGTTAACTGTACATCCAAGTCTATACGGTTGACGGCTGCAAACGTCTCTGTTCGCTGCTCTTTTGAGAGGTGTAGGAGTTCACATAAACTTTCCACTAAAGAAGCGGCTTCCTGATCCACAGGTCTTTGGCATGTAGTGAAAGTGTTGATTTGGGGACGTTCAGTCCCCAGCGTCTGGACCTCCATGACAGGGCCTCCCATCTATGACGTCATCTTGATGAGGAGATCGAGTATGTTGTTGATTGTTTCTTTGATCAGGTTCATGTTTCTCGTGTGGACCTCCTGTACTCGTGCTAACTCGATCAACGTTGGGATTCTTCCAGCCAGACCATTAGGTGTGCCGTCGGAGGGAAATTGATCATGACTGACGATATTCTAACTCGATGGGTACTCCTAAGACCGACCATCTTGAAATCAACTAAATAGGACTAGGTATCGAAGAAATCGACTTCACAACCGAGATTAACCTCCCACTTGATGGTCGCCAATTATTTGTGGGAGAAAACTACTTCGGGTTGCAACACTTCCAACTTTCTCTCTTTTTGTCTTCTCAATTCTTGCCGGTTTAGGTAATTTTGGTATGTGTGGATGAGAAGTGAGTTTAAACCTTCAACAAATGTGCTGCACGATAAGCACTTTGATTGCAAACAATATGAAGCAAGAAGGTAATCTATACAATTCTGCCTAAACCGAGGACACGGTTTTTCTATAACTATTGACATCATGGTCTGTTAGACCAAAATCCTGACATGATCTCTAACTAGCACTAGGCTTGTTGCAGAGATTGGGCGGTACACACTGAAAACATACCAATATTTTTTTCATTATTTTTTTTTTTTTTTGTTTTTTTTTTTTTTACGTTCTCTAATGACCTCGGGCATACATTAGAAAAAACAAAATAAAAAAGAAAGAAATAAACGGAAGGAAGTTCTATGCAATCACAAACAAGGATGACTCCACCACAGTAAACCTACTGATTTCTAGCAAACAAAAAGCATGATGGCTAATTGTTTTCTAGACCAGCTTCCTAAATCTTCGAAAGGAAATTCGTTACAATCTGAGTAAACCTCTCTGGAATCAATCCGAGTTTAAGTAAATTGAAAAGCTTTGTTGATTTGGGGACGTATGCTTAAGAAGTAACCAATATTTTTCAAACGGCTCCCTTATAGGTCTTGCGTGGTAACGTTTTTCTCCGGTGATATCTTGTATGGCCAGTCCTTGCCCTTTACTAGGAAATTAAAGCGTCCGTATTCAAATCCTCAACATATATCCCATCTATGACGGGGGATGAACCATTGTTGTCGACTCGGGCCCCGACTCCTATGTCATGAGCGACCCGAGGGCCGAGGTGTTGGACCTCCAGTGAACTATCGTTGCTACAGTAATAGTACCGGATGAAAAACACGAAGAACAGACGCAATCGTTCTGAAGAACACGAAAAACGACACGGAGATCACGATGTGGTGACGTTGGGACTGTTCTGGGCGTTTTTTTTTTTGGTGTTCCTGAATTACAGTAACAGCGACTTTTTTACACCATTAGGTGTTTGATTGATCAAAAGGGTTTGATTTTGTCGATCGAGGTACTCTAAGACCGATGCATTCCATCTTGAAATCAACTAAATCCAAGGACTAGGTATCAATATTTGGTTAAGCAAGTTGTAGCAAATCGACTTCACAACATTGTGAGAGCAAGATGTTGAGATTAACCTACCAATGAGATTAGGGCTTCATCTAAACCCCTAGTGTGAAGAACATTACAACAAAACTTAAATTTGATAAACTAACATGAACAAGCTATTCTTGGAATTATTTGTGGGAGAAAACTGATAGGAGTGAGGTGGATGTTTTGGAATCCAATGGTGTGGTGGTGGATGTTTTGGAATCCAATGGGGGTGAGGTGGATGTTTTGGAATCCCGTGGGGTGAGGTGGATGTTTTGGAATCCAATGGGGTGAGGTGGATGTTTTGGAATCCAATGGTGGTTGGAAATGGATTTGGGTCTTGGGTTTTGGAATGGGTTTTTGGTATGTATTGTGTTGCCACTAATGTTTTTACACTTACTTTCTTCTCTTTTGTCTTCTCAATTCTTGCTTTATTTAGTTTAAAAACACCAAAATTAATTAATACAAATATTTATTCTTGAAGATGGTAAAAATGCAAATTTGGGATAATATATGACTTTGAAGCGCGAAAGATGGAGTTAAGTGCCAATGAAAAGGTGTATGAATATAAGCACTCATTGATTCTTGAAATCAACTAAATAGGACTAGGTATCGAAGAAATCGACTTCACAACCGAGAGATTAACCTCCCACTGTGGTCGCCAATTATTTGTGGGAGAAAACTACTTCTGCCGGTTTAGGTAATTTTTGGTATGTGTGGATGAGAAGTGAGTTTAAACCTTCTACAAATGTGCTGCACGATAAGCACTTTGATTCGAAAGGTAATCTATACAATTCTGGCCTAAACCGAGGACACGGCCGTTCCAGATTTGTTTCGGTCACAGGTGAAGGATGTGAGGTTGATCTTAGGGAGGGAAGCGAAGAAAGTGTTGAGAGTATCAAGGTGAAGGCTATTTGATGACTTGTTAACAGAAGGTTGATCAGGCTAGCAAATGTTGCAAGCAGGCTCTGGGTGTTGAATACGATTAACACTTGGTTTTCTGTGTTGTTCCAACTTCTTTTGGAAATAGGGAGGAGAGCCTATTTATACAAGTCATTAAGCCTTCTTCACGTCTCTCGTGGGAAGTAGAGGAAGTGGAGTGAGGGAAGAGTGGAGTTGTGTGTGAGTGTCACACTATCAGAACTGCCCACTTCTCTCATCTTGAATTAACCTCCCATGTCTTCCTAACACGTTCTTGTGATGGCGCGTTGCACGCTGCACGCTGTAAACCGCCAGACCAATACCCCAGTTTGTATCCCCAGTTGTGACGTGATTAATGTCTCGAGTGTGTGGATCGCGGGACCCACAGAAAATAGTGCAGGGTGAACCATGAACTTGGTATAACATCGCATGCAGCCATCTTCAGGTAACCGTTTGGAGGCTGTATAGACAGGCCATGCCTTGGTTGGTCACCTTGTGAAGAAGAGTAACGGATGGTGGTCATAGTGATACCTTGTTTGCTGGTTGATTCGCACCCTAAGCCATTCGTCCAAGCTTGCAAAGCTGGACGGACGAGATGACTCATAGCCTTGCTTGCGACCGTTGGATGGAAGGCGCGCATGCTGCCTCTTTCAGTCCAAACGTTTGCATGCTTAGAGAGTTCCAATGGAGGAACCGATCATCCCTGCATGGAGGTAGTACAATGGTGTTCACGCCCATGCCTGCTTGACTCGCAAAGATTAAATCTAAGCCACTCTACTCAGGCGGCAAAGACGAGTGGTCGAGATTAGAATTTATGGAGGGGCCGTGACATATCACCTTTGGGCGCGCGTACCGAGGAGATTGATCACCGCCGGTCTTGGATGATCAGCTAGACATGAAACCGGGCCCACGGTGATCAAGCTAGCATGCTCGGTTCCTTCTAAGTCTCCATCTTGTCCTTCCGTCCAAGCCTGCGAAGATGGACGCTCGAGATGTTTCTGCGCCGCAAACCCTAATTAGAGCTTTAGACCGGCCACTTTGAGCGGTCGGTTTTGGGTTGCGTGCACCTCTTTTGGGAAGACCGACCATGTATGCAGCATCTTGGGTCGACAGTGAGCATGTACATGCTTTCTCTATGACCCTGGGCGCAATATAAGCCATCCAACTATGCCGGCGAAGTCGGATGGTCGTGATCGTTTTGGATCTTCTCAACCTGCATAAGGCGTTAAACTAGCCTTGTTTGGGCAATCGTTTCTTGCACCACGGATTTCCTATGAGGGAGTCGTTCATGTAGGTAGAAAGTAGGTCCGCCCATGGTGTACCATCACTTCACTACTTGTTTTAGGGTATAATCTAAGCCGTCCAACTATGCCGGCGAAGTTGGACGCTCACGATTAAAAGAAACCCTAGCCGTGTGTCATGCTCACTTTGAGCGCACGTTTTGGAAGGACCAACCATGTTTGGTCTTGACCGTTCGGTCATGTGTGAAGGTTGGTCCGAGGTGATCATGGTAGCATGATCAGGACCCCCTGAATCTATATCTACACCCTCCATCTATGCTTGCGAAGTTGGACGGGTGAGATATATTTTTGGGTTTGTTTTTAGCAAGTGAGACTAACATGGATAGTCTTGCATGCGTTCAACGGGGCTAGTATAACCTACCGTTAGGCAGCCTATGGGTGTTTGCACGTCGAACACAAGGCTTTAATTAAAGCATTAAAAGTAATGCTATATACCTACAGAAAACCGGGATGGTTGCCACATGCTCCGTCGGGATGGTTGCCACATGCTCCGTTCTGGGTAGGTATGTTTAATTCTCAGGGATGGTTGCACATGCTCCAATGAATTAATATGGCGAGAAGGATTCACCGCCTGAAGGATTTATCCTTTGCAGGACGTCAGCTTACAAAAATTGGCTTTTTACAATTTTACCCTTTAAATAGAAATCCACCATCAACACCTTCGTATCAAGGAAATAATATAAAATTGGGAAAGGTGTCGTGGGACTGTGTCTACTAGCAAGTCGGCTATGCCCTAGTCATGGTCGGTCCCATACTTCTTGATTCCTCATTATTTTATTATTATTTACCTAATCTCATGAAAACTCCTTAATTTCATGGTATTTACTTCAAATCATGAAAAATAATAATAATTAGGGAAACTCGTGGGACCGGGCCCTAGCCGGCCGGTCATGCCCTAGACGGTCCCACGCGCCCCTTATTTTATCAATATTATTTTTATGTTTCCTTGATCCCATGAAATTCCTTGATTTCTTGATATTTCCTTCAAATTATGAAAATTCCTTCAAATTATGAAAATTCCTTCAAATTATGAAATAATACATAAAATTAGGGAAAACTCATGGGACCGGGCCCTAGCCGGCCGACCATGCCCAAGCCGGTCCCAAATGCCCTTATTTTATTATTATTAATGTTATTTGTTTCCTTCATCTCATGGAAACTCCTTCACTTCAACAAAACTCCTTAGTTTCAACAAACTCCTGATTTTATGATATTTCCATAAAATCATGAAAAAATATAATAAAATTAGGGAAATGTTATGGGACCGGGATCATTATCCGGCCGACCATTCCTTAGCCATAGCCGATCTCACACTTCATGATTATTTCATTTTATTATTATTTTCCCTTCATCTCATGAAGTTTCCTCAGTTTCAGCAAAAATTCCCGATTTCTTCATATTTTCCCAAATGATTGCTCAAACGCACATCGGAAAATATCAAAATTCTTAGGACTGAGACACGAACACTTCGGTAATGCGAGCATACTACCTTGACCGACCAAGTTTGGCTCTTTGGCTTGCAAGAGTCCGGTCCCATATATTTTCATCATTTGACCTAATTTGTTCATATTAGGTTCAAACTCTTCCAAACAACTTGGAATTCCATGAAATGATCATCGATCCCATGACCACCCAGGGCCGGTTTTATGACCCATGGGTTGGTCCTCTTCATAATTAATTAGGTTTTATCACCTAAGGATCAGACGAGCATTATTTTAATGATTAAACCAGCATTTAATCGTCCTTTCATCAACAAATCAACAAGTCTTCAAGAGACCTTGGTATTTGCTCATGTGAGCATCTGGGCGCTACATGGTCGGAACATAATCCCATGTAGCCGGTCCCTCCTTCACTCCGTGGTTAATTTTCAATAAACCATCAATTGATCGAATTAGGGTTTTAAGTCTAAGGTTCATAACTCCAGATTCAAACACTAATAATTTTTACGATGATCTCATGGTCAAAATTTTATTAATTATACTTAGTTCAGTTTTCAGTATTTAAATTACTATTTTATTTGGTCATGCTACCAATAATTCATCAAACGAGCAACATTTGCTCAGATGAGCAATATTTGCCCAAACCAAGGAATATTGGTTCAACTATCAATATTCAACAAATCATCGAATGAGCAATATTTGCTCACATTAACTATGTTTATTTATACATTATTCCTCTGTCTCAATTCGTGAGTCTCAGAACATTTTCAAATCACGTTCGACTCAATAATACAAGGACTCATCGTCCCATGAAGTCATGAAGTCAGCAACTGACTAACTAAATACACGTCTGCCTTGCAGACTCCACAATCACGAGATATCAATCGTGTCACATGGGGGATATTAACTAGGGTTTTGGTCTGGCGGTCTACGGCACGTGTGTTCATACACACGATGAGAATGTAAGCAAGTCATGCAATCAGTTAGAGGAGTTAACAAAGTAGTGGATGGAAAATCAACCAAGTATTCGCACGTTGAGCAACTGGTTTTAACACGATTTCCACTTCTCCACTCTTTGATTCCATCAACTGTCACACTTCATGGGATCATTGTATTTATAACTATAGAAATATAAATATGTCTCTGAATTATGATTGAAAACAAGATAATCTTACGTCAAACAGACAACACGAGGTCAACAACTCAATGTCTGAGCAATTACTCTCAACAGAGTAAAATTCAATCATTCAGAACTTATCTTATTTTCAGAATACACAACACACCTACGATCTTCGATTACCATTGATCTCACACATTTCTCAGCTTCCCTCCTACAGATCGACCCATCCTCTCTTGTGACCGAATTTACTCTAGAACGACCATTGTCTTGGTTTAGGCCGGAGTACTATAAATTGATCTATTGAATTAAAAGCACTCACTTCTTGCAGTGTATATGTGTGAGGTTTAACAGTTCACTCGGTTCAAGGAGTTTCCTCCGCACGGTCGTCTCCTCAATTCCGTAAAAACTAGCAACTCGTTTTTCCCCATCTACATATACACGAATGAAACATACCTTCATTTAGGTTTGGGTAACCGTACCTAAATGTGTACACTTAGTTGGTTCAACAATAGTTAACCAATGGTTAGCCATATGAGCACTTTCATATCAACCTTATTCATCTTCACCATACGTAGTTCAAGTGACTCAAATGAACTAGTTAAGAGAGTTATTCAATTGCTTAGATCTTATAGAAGTATACAAGACACAATCGAAGCAAAATCGATTTTGATTCAGTCGAATCAATTTATGAACATTATAGCCATGGTTTGCAAATATTGCATTATTTATTATATAAATGTTTTAGTTCATGAACAAACAGATTTTAGAAAGTAACCTACTTAAGTATGCAAACGGGTACGCATACCTAAGTGGTCGGACCGAGTTTGGTTGCGCCAGTCTGCGTATGGGTGCGCATACTAAATCACACTTCCAAACTCTAGAAGAAATTCACGGACATGAACTTTCCACCAGCATGCATACGGGTACGCATACTTGCCCGAGTTTCCAACAACCGCCGGTACGCGTACAGGTACGCATAATTTAGGTTCCCGGTTTTGGACTTTACACAAATGTGAGAACACACTATGTTTATATCCAAACATGGTTACTTTTTCTAAACTCTCATTTCAATAATTGAAACTTTCTTAAAGGATGTTATAATAGTTGTTATTCACAAACTATTTTCATCAAAGCGATTTTCAAGTTATTGAAATAATCAACATGACTTTCGTCACTAGTAAAGATGAACTTGGATAAAGCGAAAACTTACCAACACATATTTCGAGGCATGTATAAGTGAGTTAAACTTGGCTCGAAATAGCATATGTGTATAAATGAAGTTTATATAGCAATACGACTTTTGTCTCAAAATAGGAGATAGAATAGATATATTTTTCAGTGATAGATAAGTTCAAGTCTCCATATACCTCTTTGTTGATGAAGTTCCACAAGTTCCCTTGAGTATTTCTTCATCTTCATTTGATGAACGCTGTGGAGACTAAGGCTCAACTACACTTACTATCCTAATCCGAGACTTAGCTATAAGTAGACTAAAAATCAAGACTTATAGTTTTGGAAACTAAACTTGACAAACAAGCTTGAGATAGAAACGCTTGCGAGTTCGACCGAGAAATGTTCTAACAAATAAGTTCTCGGACTTCAACTGTTAAACCAGTACGCATACGGGTATGCATACTATGGTTCCTGGACTTGGAATAACTTGCAACAATTTAGCATAATAGTACGCATACTGTGCTATATCCAATCAATGGTTAATTGTTCTAAACTCCATTTTAATCATTGAAACATTCTTAGAAGAAGGGAATAGCTGTCTCACCAAAACTATTAGCTTCAAGGCAATTTTCAAGTGATCAATACGAAACATTCCGAGTCTACATCAAATGACTGTCTCACACAAATCATGTAAGATGTTACCAGGAGATTTTCACATGATCACCTTTTCACTTTCGTCAAGAATAAAGATGAACTTGGTTAAAGCGAAAGCTTACCAACACATATTTCGAAAAATATGTAAGCCAGTTAAACTCAGCTCAAAATATCAAATGTGTATAAAGTGAAGTCTATATAGCTATACGAATTTTGTCTCAATAAAAGATAAAATATAAATAGACTTCTGAGTGATAGATGAGTTCAAGTCTCTACATACCTTTTGTTGATAAAGTTTCACAAGCTCCCCTTAGTAGTTTTTCGTCTTCAATAGATGAACGTCGTGATCTCTAAAGCTAAACTACACATCTATCCTAATCCGAGACATAACTATAAGTAGACTAGAAATCAAGACTTATAGTTTTGACAACTAAACTTGACAAACAATCTTGAGATAACAATGCTTGCGAGTTCGACCGAGCAGTGCTCTAACATAAGACAACTATTATATCCTTCTAAGGATGTTTTAATGATTGAAATTGGAGTTTAGAATGATTAACCCTTGTCTGGATACAACACAGTATGCATACAAGTATGCAAACTATTTTGGTATGATTCAGGTCCGAAAACCTTATTTGCATACCAGTATGCGAATGGTTTTAACTATTAAAGTTCGAGAACCAAGTTTGCATACCATTTTGCGGACGGTTCTACCTGAGTTAGGTCCGGGACGGAAGTTTGCGTACTTGTTTGCAAACGGATGGACAAGACCGAAGTCTAGAACTATAGTTTGCGTACCAGTTTGCAAACTTAGTTGTTAAAGTTCTAAAATCGGATTATGTATGTTTTCATACTCATGAAAAAATAAATTAAGGAATTAAGGAATGCAATCTTTGCAAAGCGTGGCTTAATGTTCATGAATTGATTTCATTATATGTACCTTGTACAATTACAAATCAATCTGATCTTGTTTCAATTGTTTCTTATATAGTTCTACTAGGATATGACCCGTGCCGTAACGGCACGGGGCTATGAGTTGCTTTTGGTGTTTGTTATATATGACATATGCTTAAATTGATTGTCATTTTGTGCTAAAAATAAATTTAGTGCAATTTATTTTTTTGAAATTTTGAAAAGTTGAATCAAAGTTGGAAACCCTTCTTTCGTATCCCTATAAAATGTTATATCTGCATTAATTCTTGGAATTGCTGACTGTGTTCTTATATCAATCTGGATTATTCTTTATATGCCAAAAATGTAATTAAATAACTTAAATATGCGCCTTAATCTGGACTGTCTTTTATGTGTCCAAACTATAGATCTCCGTTCAAATAGAAAAACAACATTGTCCGAACTATAGAAGAATAACAAATATAATTAATAAACTTAAATGCATTTGATACCAACATGTAAATGACTCTAATCCAACTAAGAGTTTGAACTCTCCAACAACAGTAGCCATACAGTTAACAAATGTTATTTACCGACCCAAGTTAAGGGCATAACAATGAAACCATGGTTTTCTTCGTCATTTATTTTCACTCCATGTAAATCTTCTGATTTTGGCCTTAAAAAGTCAAAGTCTGGTTGGACAATTTCCTGTCCATAGAAAATCAAAAATAGAAACAAAGAGAAATTAAATAGTATGGTATTAAAAAAAAATAACATAAGAAAAATGAATAGATGGCAATCATATTTGATCAGTATCTTTTGACAGCAAATGGAAAAACAAAATTAAGATAACAAAATACAATATTAATGAAAAAAAACAAAGAGAATTCAAACTCCATGAATCCATAGATGTTATAAAAAAAATTAAAGGGAAAGGTTAACAACAATTATCTCAATCAACCAAAACAATAGTGAATCATACCTTGAGAATAGAGTTATGCAAAGGATGAACATGTGACAAAATAATTTGACTATAAAAGGGATTTAGTTAAGAGATAAGTTAAAGGGCGTTAAATTTTGAATAAAAAAACGTTTGACATTAAATGGGAGGAATAGCTCCCAAATAAATGAGTGACCAATGCACATTAAAAATCTAAATTTATTATCTTAGGTAAAATTATATGTGAATTAATATGGACCCTTCTTTATAAGCCTAAAATATATATTGAAAATATAAAATATGTAGCTCAGTCTAGACCATTCTTAATATACCAGAAATGTAATTGAATAACTTAAATATGTTCCTTAATCTGGGCCATCTTTTATGTGTCCAAACTATAGATCTCCGTCCAAAAAGAAAACTATACTGAATCATACCTTGAGAATAGAGTTATGCAAATGATAAACATTTGACAAAGGAATTTGATTATAAAAGGGATTAAGTTAAGAGCCATGTTAAAGGGAATTTAATTTAATTTAATTTAGAATGAATGAAACGGTTTGACATTAAATGGGAGGAATAACTCCGAAATAAATGAGTGACCAATACACATTAAAAGTCTAAATTCATTATCTAAGGTAAAATTAATATGTGAATTAATCTGGACTATAGTTTGCGTACCAATTTGCAAACTTAGTTGTTAAAGTTCTAAAATCGGATTATGTATGTTTTCATACTCATGAAAAAATAAATTAAGGAATTAAGGAATGCAATCTTTGCAAAGGGTGGATTAATGTTCATGAATTGATTTCATTATATGTACTTTGTACAATTACAAATCAATCTGATCTTGTTTCAATTGTTTCTTATATACTTCTATGAGATATATACAATTGAACAATTTAATGAGTAACACAATTAGATTTATTTGATTATCTTTAATGATTGATTGATCATCATATTTGATCTACAAGTATTATATGAATGCGATACACAAGTGTTCATATGGCTAACCTTGGTTAACTATTGTTGAGCCAACTCCATATACACGTTTAGGTACGCTTACCCATATATAAATGAAGGTATATTTAATTTGTGTGTAACAAGCTAAGACCATCTAACAGTGGAGAGACATTGCTTTGGTTTAAAGCAAACTTAGCTTGAATCTTAAATCAGATTTTCATGTAACGCTGAATATTGAATGCTTTATTTCTAAGCTAACTTAGCTTTGGTTGTAAACAAACCCTGATTTGAAAGACTATATAAGGGAGAACTCTAGCAACTGGAAAACCTGATCCCGACACTTTCATGTGTCCTAGTTGCGACTAGAGTCGATTCTCTTTTAACCCAGTTTTTTCAAAAACTATTATAGGTTAACGACTCGACGACTTCATTTGGGATTCGTGAAGCCAGACCCAACTATTTTCTCTGTAGTTATGTGTTCTGATTTTACTTGTTCTATCTTATTGAGTATTATCTTCTCTAAGATTTTCTCGAGATTTATATTTGATAGGTAAGATATAAAAAGTAATCACAAAGCTCTTCCTCTCATTCTTTGCGACTCCACAATAACTTCTTCTACTACCATATAGTTAAGTTAGTGTGAGGTGATTGATATTTCTAGGTTGTTCTTCGGGAATATAAGACCGAATTATCAATTGGTTCCTGTTCACTTGATTTATCAAAAGACGGAACAAAAACTTCATAGGTACTTATGTGGGAGACAGATATATCTATCAGAATAGACTTATCTGTGGGAGACAAATTTGTTTATAAGTCTTCAACTTTGGGTCGTAGCAAATCCTAGTTGTGGGTGAGATCAACTAAGGGAATCAAGTGCTTAGAGTCATGTTCGGATTCAGAGGCGTAATGAACGTGAATGTACCTTAATCGATGTGAGACTTGGTTAAGGCTTAACTACATTCTAGTATGAAGTTAACTTGTAGTAGGCTAGTATCTATAGTGTCTTAATACAATGTGGTGTTCAAAACTGGACTAGGTCTTGGATTTTTTTTGCATTTGCGGTTTCCTCGTTAACAAAACTTCTGGTGTTTGTGTTATTTCTTTTTCACATTATATATTGTATATAATTGTAAAATCACAGGTTGTGCGTAGTTTAATCAATTGGTAAATCCGACCTTGTTTGTTGGATATAAATTGATTGACGCTTGGATATTGGTTTTTGATACCGTACAAGTTATTCTCATACCAATCAGCTCACGGATTCCATCATGTTGATTTGTTGATGGATTTGAGAAAGAGATATAACTCTTGGATATCTTTACTTTATTGAGTCTGACTGTCTAGTTTATTCTCTTGGAATTAAATTGGAGTTAGTCCATACAGATTGTCGAATGAAATATTGGGTGTTGTTTTTATACCCCCGCTTTTTGAACGGTTTGAGCATGATGAATCCTATCAACTCTATAAGATTTATACATAAGAATTTAATTTTGATTAAATATTATGTAATGCATTGTGGTTAATTTTAATTAAACGCTAGAACACTACACCATTTTAAGGTTTTAGCAACCCAGAGTAGCAACAGCACTAGCGTCGTTGCAAAATTTTTGTTGCTAATTTCCGTTGCTAATATTTCGCAACGGCGGATTATTGTTGCTAATTTCGCAACCGCGAAATTTCAGTTGCGAATAGCAACCATTAGTTATTCACGCATGCGAAGTGTGCGTGTTATAGGGAACACTTTGACCTATTTTTACGCCCAAGTCAACGTTTGGTCAAGTCCTCTTCTTTTTGTTTCCGCCCCTTCAGCCTTATCCGCCTTTATGTTTCCTTCCTTAGAGATTTCACAGCCACTTTTTTTTTTTAATTCTCTTTCTTCTTCGAAACACAGCTCTGAAGAAACTTCAAACCCTTATAACCAGATCGATTACGTAAATACCATCAATCTCTTCTCTTCTTAAAACCCCATCTCAGATTCAAAATCAAACCCTAGTCTCTTCTTCAACCGACTTTTTCTTAATGAAGAGCACAAAGTCATTAGATTCGGATCCCCTTTCACAAAATTTATTGAACCACAGCAAACCTAGTTCGATCTGCAGGTAATTATCATTTTTTTCTATGTATATGTTGGTTTAGGTTTATATTTGCTAATGGATTTTATTTGGAATTTTTATTGCAATTTGAAGCATCGATCTAAGATTTGGTACATCGGAAGAAGCAAAATTAATTCCTACTTCTGTTCAGCTAGATTCTTCTTCTCAAATCCACAGTAAGGTTGAATCTCAGAGAGTTGACTCAATTTCCGCTGGCGCTGTTAAAGACAAGGATGGTTCAGTTAATGAAACTGCAAAGATAGATGTTAATGACTACGCCTAGATAAATCAAATCAAAATCGGGAAGGTGGGTGAATCTGACCGAGAGTATTGCGCAAATTTTTGTGAGGAAAATGTCGGAAATATCGAATACTTGAAGGAGTTATTGTGTATTTTCTACAACAAATCAAACTGTGAACATTGTTTTTCTCTTCACCTTGATGAGACTCGTTCGTTATTCGACAGAGGTAAGTGTATCCTTATTTCATTCAATTCTTATGAGAAATTGATTTCTCGATGGATTTCAAGTTTTGGGTACCAATTTGAATTCTGGTTTTTCCATGGGATTGCGCGTTTGTGTATAACTAATGCTGCAATTTTAGATGAGAACAAAATGTTTGATAAAATGTCTGAGAGTGTTAAATTGAGTGGAGTTGGAGTTGAATTTTTCTGGAAGCTCAAAATGAGTAAGGTATTTGATAGAGGCAAAGAGTTAGATAGTATTAAGAAAGAGGTTCTCTAGTTCTGCTGGTAAATATGAATATGGTTTTTTTATATTTCCTTCTTGTGTGATTGTTCTTCTTAGTTCTGCATTTAAGTTACAAGTTCTTAGACCAAGGTACGAGTTCGAGTTGTTGCTTGAAGTGACTGTAGTTCTTTGTATGTGCCTTAAATGTGTCATCGATCTTGAAGGAACCTATATACTAGCAGATGAGTTATCTTTCCAACTGATTAGTGTCTGCAATTCAGCTGGTGCTGTGGGGTTCAATGATTTTTCTCTTCTGAAATTTTTCTGGACATGTTTCTGGAAGAGGGGTAGTGCAGGTACACTCAGCTATATGAATTCTTTCACGAAGGGTGTTCGTCTTTGGGTTCTTCTCGGCTTTGCATTACTGAGGAAGAACAATAGAGATTCGGTTTGTAAGTTGTTTCCTAGTCATGTATACCTTCCTGCACTTCAGTTTCTAAATTCATTGAGTATTGGAATTGTTTATGCTGTTGCAATTGGCGTTGAATGGATTTTGGTTGCTAAAATTACAGAGAGCAATAAACTCTTGCTTCATTTATTGGCTATAGTGGTGAGTTTTTACAACACATATTTTGTCTTTCAATTAGAGCATATCGATTCCAACCTATCGTGGCAGTGCTTGCAATCATTCCTCTCACACCTAAAAATATTTCAATTAGAGCATATCGACTGTCTTTGATGGGAACCACATGTTCCTATTTATTTTCGTTGTATGTAGTCTACGGGGTAAACATCCTAACAGAAAAATTTAATATGTTTACCAGTTTCAAGCTCTTCCTAATGTTAAATGTTGCCACTTATGTCTTGTTTCAGAAACCTAGGGCATGGAATCTACAAGCTGTCCAATTGTGGTTGCAATCACTACTTGCAACCAAGGATTTCATTTACTTCATTTACTGCCTTACTTTTGTCAGCTCCAACCTTAACATGAAATGTAAGTGTTCCCTCTGACTTATTATCATAAATGTTAACTTCTTTTTCTGAATTCACTTTGAATTCCTCGCTTCCTAATCCACCTACCACTTACACCTGTTAAATGCAGTTGCTTTAATACATGTGCTCTGCCGATCGCTTGAACATGTGGCGAAGTTCCTAAGGCACAATTTCAGTCACTCTTCCTTGTATAGGTAATTTTTTGCGAGCCAAGACGAATATTCCATCGGATGATGTCATGTGTTAGTTTTGGATCACACAATCATATAGGCTGTAGTCATTTTATGGAAGTTGTTAATTTCTTAGGCACTGGGAGTTGGGACAATCTTAGTAAAGTTGCAATTTATATCTTCGATATCTTTTTAGTTTATATCTCCTATATAGTTGCAATCTGCTTGATTAACGCCGATTCGAGCTTCTCACAGTATAAAGTAGAATTAGAAGCAAATAAGTCAACTGCCTCGTCCTTTATTTTATTTTTATTTCATTTAATATTTACCTTCCTTGGCGGCAAAACATGTGGTTTGTTCATCCTGGGTCTTGGTGCTGGAGACTTTGTATATACCCCAATAGTCCTACAGAGATAGATAGCCAGCGTCTCAATCCTTGCTTACTTTCTCCTTTTAATTTTTGTTTTAGGATTCTACATTGTCATAGTTTCATATTATGTATCTGCGATAAATATAGACAGATAGGCTTAGAAAGACTGGTTTTACTGAACAATGTGTCCCACTTGTCTGATAATGTGCAAACAAAAGTGCTTTTTCATGTCTAGTATTGAGTTGTTCAACAATTGCATCTTTAAACGTTAAACACTGTCTTCGTACTTGAGTTCTGAGCGGCGGACCTTTTGTTGAATGAGTTATGCTCGAATTATTTTGTTTTGATAGGTGATAATGTAATCAGTCTACATCTATTGTGTTTTCACCTCAATTTTTAGTCAAATCAATTAATTTAAAGTAGAACAGAAATATTTTGTCTTTCACTTTCTTCAATCATAACTGGAAGTGATACAATTAGCTTTGAAAGATACAAATGTGGCTAGTTGGTGGGTTATCTTACACCTTAGTTTGTATATTCCTTTCTGTATCAACCTACCAAGCATGAATATTTTGTATATTCCTTTATGTATCAACTTACTAAGCGCGAATATCTTGTACATTCCTTCCTGTGTCAACCTACTAAGCACAAATTGTTATCATTTGTTTTTTCAACGACCGACCTTCAAGTTTTTTTGTTCTTTTCTTCACGTCACCTATCTCCATATGCTTGTTTTGTCTTCTTTGGTTCCTTATGGTGATAGTTTTTTTCTGAGCAGGAAGTACTTGGATTAGGCTTGTCTCTGGGTGGAATCAAACACAACTACACTTGGTATACTGACATCGCATGCAAAGATCAGAGTTGGATTTCTTTTCATCATTTCACTATTCTCGTGAGTTTCCTAATGATATTCTCTTACTTATCTATTTCAATCTCTCAAACATGAACCTAAAGTTTGAAATTCTGTGGATTCAGGTGGCAACGCAACATTATACAAACCTTCATGTATTGGCAGGTTTGTTTCATTTCTTTTTGTGTTTGGTCAAATTGCTCCATAGTTTGTTTGATCTCCTGTTTCTTAGTTTGCAATATAAAAAATTTAAAAAGGAGAAGAAAAAGTGTCAAGGTCAGTATGTGAGCGTTTAGGTACAAGATTTCTTATTCTAGCCTATATAACCACCACATAAGAAATGCCTACGTGCGCCGGGTCTTTCCTCATTCCAGTATGAAGATCCCTTCCCTAGTGTGATCATGTCTAGAATCTGATTTACTGGTAGACTGGTAGATATCATAAAGAAGTTGGAATTATCTGTTAACTATATCGTCAAAATGGCAATGCTCCGAAACATACTTGACAGTGATCATGGTAATAAAGAAGCTGGTACTGTGAGAGACTTTTTTTGATCAACTACATCACCATAAATGGAGATTTTGCGATTCTCTAATCTTACAGTTGGTTGGTGGTTCAAATTATTTTTTGATTGTCTGTGTTGCTGCAAAGAAATGTGGTGGGGAGTCGCATATTTTCTCAAGGAGACTTCCCTGTAAGTTTGTATTTCTTTCTCTTAGTGCCAGCAAATGGTTTCATGGGTCCTTGACGCAGGGAATCAAATTATTCTTGCTTAATCTCGGGTTGTGCAGTATAACAAGTAGCATTGTTTTTACTTGGGTCTTCACTGCACTACCAGAAATACTTGGCTCTACAGTTTGCAGTAGTAATGAATGTTTTTACTTGGGTCTTCACTGCACTACCAGAAATATTTTATGTTAGTCACAACATACATAAGTTACTTGTGTACATTTGTATCAACTGAAGAATCCTTTATTTTATAATAAAATTATCTGGTGGTGATTCTCAACTACATTTGTATCTGTTTTGTATTTCCATTGTAGTTTGTATATATGTTTGGATGTTGAATATGGGGAACTGGGTAATTGCATGGGGAAATTTGGGGTAATGAATTTTGACTAGGTCAATAGAATGGGACTTGACCTTTTTTTTTGAGGTTGCAAAAGATTAGCAACATCAGGGCTCTGTTGCTAAATTAGAACCAGAGCCAATATAGTAGAACCAGAACCAACAGTATCTGATTATGGGTAGTGGTATTCCTGTAATCAGCAACATATTAGCAACAATAGCCTGTTGTTGCTAATAAAAAAATTCGCAACGGCAACGGCTGTTGCGAATGTCCGTTGCTGACCAAGATTCGCAACGAAGCTTATGCCGTTGCTAAAAATTGCGACACCGTGTTTAGCAACAGCGAAGTCCCGTTGCGACCCCGTTTAGCAACAGCTATTGTATGTTGCTATATCGTTAAAATGGTGTAGTGGAACTTAATAAAATGTAAAACTAGTTTCGATTTGAACATTAAGATAATTTTCATTAATAAAAAAATAAGTAAATTAAATTACATCCATAAACTACTCATTTCCCTGACTATTTCCTCCCACACCATTAAAGATCCAATCGGTCATGTTTTCTGGATCAAGAGTGTTGTTCAACATTTTAGAGATTGAGAAGGTTTGAGACGGACTGGTGGTTGAGTCTCTTCAGATTGTCATAACCTTGAAAATTAAAGGGAGCACTCGTGCGGAGGGGGACATGATATCAATCCTGAAATGCGTCAGTTTGATATGTGTTAGCTTGAAATGGTTGAAATGTTGATGTGATTGAGGAAATTAGGGTATAAAAAGTATATTGCCTATCTGCTTCAATGTTCAACCACCTCTAGGAGTCATAATGTCAGTTGGAAATTAGTTAAACAAACGTCCAGGAGTTGTACCCATGTCAATGACTTCACCATCTTCACGTACTACTTGAGTATCTAACATTAAATTTTGTGTAAAACTTTTTGGTACATCATGTGTTCAACAACTTCTCAAACTTCTTCTTTTATTTCCACGACTTCGCTGACTTGATCCTCCAAGACTCGTACCTCTACCAGGACTCATACCTCTACCACCAGGACTTGAGTGCACATTAGGACTCATACCTCTACCATCATGACTTGGACCTGTACCACCATGAATGGAATATCCTGGACTCATGTCAAACATCATGATTTCCCTCACTCTTTTCATCTCACTAAAATGGAATCTCTGAAATCCATGTTGTAGATCATGATAATCGTTCAACTGGTTATAATACTGCTCCGGTGTATCATCTACCCCTAATATGGATAAATTTGTTCAAGTGTACTAGAAATAGTTGGAACAATAACAATATCTCCCAACATAGACGGAGTCGGTACATCCCAAGAAAATGATGAAATAGTCGACGATGAACCCGTTTGATTAGGATATGCAAATGCGTCGCCTGTCTCTGGTAGAGGTAAGGAAGGAAGATATTCATCACCAAGTGGCATCTTATAGCTGGGAAATCCATTCGACCCAAATTTTGCGGTTGCATAGCAATATTGGGCTTGAAAATAGCGTTAAACCGATAAACATACTCATTTCTAGAGCTATGTTCCTTGATCAAATTTTCCGCTTCTTCCCTATATGGACCATCCCTTATAAATTTCTCCTAGTCATCTCAAGAAATATCTTCACTTGGATAGGGGTTGATGGCTATCATCATTCTTTTCTGCAACTGAAGATGTAGTCTTTCGCCATAATACCAAACACCAATTTCAGAAATAAGACTGTATAACACAATCCTCTTAAGCCTTAGCTCTAGTATTCTCCGGGATTCCACTTCTTCGAACTTAGGGATTGTTGTATACGACATGTAAACAAGGTTAAGGATTTTTCTACTCAACTGTTGAATCCTCTGAAAAATGGCAGCATGTTGACCATCTTCAATATGTATTTTTTTCCAATATATGGCATACTACTTCTGCATGACTGGAAAAACATTGGTGGGATTGAGGAAAAATGGTTCAAAAAAGTGGAAATATGTGTACCACCAATACTTAAAATAATAACATTATAAGTTATTGCATTTACCATGTAAAAATAATACATAAATAGTGTGAAAATTATTGGTTCTTACACAACACTCCCTAAAAACCATTAATTTTTTTTGAGCAATTACTGAGGGCTATGTGAAATTCTGATAAAATTGGAGACCCCCAGCCATATCTTGGTGTTTGTTGTGAACCTTCTAATGATTCGAGAAAACCAATTAACACCACTGAGTTAGCATTTTGAAACAGACGTTCGAGCTCCTCATAATGTTCATGGTACAAATATTGTTTATTTTTTTGCATGTTCTAATCCATTTTCCTATAAAAACATTGTAACTTTTCAACCCACCCACCTTTAATCTATATGCTTTTGGTTGTTTATACTTTTGACTTACTTCTAGATCATTTGAATATAAAATAAGTTTTTCTTTCCATCTATCTTCCGACTCCCAGTTTAGTCTGTTAAATGGAAGTAAATTTCCTTCACATTGGATTCCCGTTAACATGTACAAATCTAGCGGTGTAACTCCTATTTAACAACATATTCATAATTAGAGTTTGTTGAATATCATAAAATATATAATCTAAAAATTTAACTACAGGAAAAAATAAACTTACCGTATTCAAAATCTTTGGAAAAAAACGTATTTGTAGTCTTCCACCATTATTCGCATATAACTTCAATTATTTGAGTCATATAGTTTCTAGGTCATATATCATATAAACACCACTAAGGATATATTCAGACTCTGTCTTGAACCAAAAGGGGAGTAACCTAAACACCGTACAGAACTCAGACCATTCACCTCTTACAACGACTGAATTAACTTTTTCTGGATGGCCATATATGTAATATCCTGATTCGGAAAGTACGTTCACCGAATGGAATATATGTAATGGTTTGTACTTTAGTATTTACTAACACCGAAGTCCTTTATGCACAATTGGCTCCAGAGTTGGCAGAAAACTCTGCGGTTTAGCGTGTTCGGGCGGGAGCAATCCAGGGATGGGTGACCTCCCGAAACGTTATTGGTTCTTACCCAACACTCCCCAAAACCATTAAATTTTTCTTTGAGCAATTACCGAGGGCTATGTAAAATTCTGATAAAATTGGAGACCCCCATCCATATCTTGGTGTTTGCTCTAAATCTTCTAATGATTCGAGAAAACCAATTAACACCACTAAGTAAACATTTGGAAATAGTCATTGGCATATTGTACACAACACAAACAGATGTTCGAGCTCATCAATGTTCAGGGTACAAATATTGTTGATTTTCTTGTATGTTCTAATCCATTTTCCAATAATAACATTGTAAAGAACTTTTCAACCTAACCACCTTTAATCCATATGCTTTTAGTTGTTTATATTTTTGATTTCCTTCTAGATTATTTGAATATAAGAGAAGTCTTTCATCTCATCTATCTTTCGACTCACAATTTAGTCTGTTAAGTGGAAGTAAATTTGCTTCACATTGGATTCCCATTAACATGTGCAAATATAACGGTGTAAGTCATATTTAACAACATATTCATAACTAAAGTTTGTTGAATATCATAAATATATAATCTAAAAATTTAACTACAGGAAAAAAAATAAACTTACCGTATTCAATATCTTTGAATAAAAACGTATTTGTAGTCTTCCACCATCGTTCGCATATAATTTCAATTATTTGAGTCATATCATTCGTTTCTAGGTCGTATATCATATAAACACTACTAAGAATATATTCGGACTATGTCTTGAAAAAAAGGGGGAAGTAACTTGAACACCGTACGGAACTCGGACCATTCACCTCTTATAGTGACTGAATTAACTCTCTCTGGATGGACATATATGTAATACCCTGATTCGGAAGGTATGTTCGCCAAATGGAATATATGTGATGGTTTGTCCTTTAGTCTTTACTTACACGGAAGTCCTTTATGCATAATTGTCTCTAGAGTTGGCAGAAAACTATGCAGTTTAGCGTGTTCGAGCGGGAGCAATCCAGGGATGGGTGACCTCCCAAAAAGCTGTTGATGGATGACCGTAGTGGTGCCCGTTAAAATTTCCACATTACCGTATGATGGAAGTAACTAAGTGGGGACAATATTGATGGAAGGACAGGTCATTAGAATGATATTAAATCCCACGATGGGTCACCTGTCGAGGGTGAGATAGTACGTTAGACATGATATGTCATGTAATTATCTCATGAGGGTAGGCAATATCGGAAACTTGGGCTTGTATATATATTGTGGAGCCAATGATGACTCCAATTTAAGTCGGGGGTGTAAAGACCCTCAAGCTTGTCAACGCTATTAGACTAGTCATAAAACGAATTAGACGATAATAACTCGATTAGTTTAACACCAATGTTAATTAATAGGAATTCATCTAACAACGATATAGATACAAAACTAGTATCATTGAATAGATCTCAAAAAGTTACACAGGATGAGACTACTCGAACGTGCCAATCGGATACCAGACGAAGAAGATATAATCGGATAAGTATGAAGGGAAAATAATTGATTCTTTTTTAGAACCGACTTGGTTGCCCTTATCCAAGTTGTGGGCGCCTCAGTATTTTTCCCCGGCCTTATCCCCACCGAACCGAGAAGATAAGTTCATTTCTTTATTTCTTCTTCTTTCTTTTCCTTCTCCTCTGTTCTTCTCGTTTTTTTTTCTCTTCTTCTCTGTTGCCGTTTGAGATATATAATTGAGGGTTTAAGTTGTGTGACTGATGCATAAGAAGATACATTCTGGTCGAATCAAAGAAAGTGTTGTTGTTAGAGTTGTTCAAATTCTGGAAAAATACTTGGGAGTTGAGTTAAGGTTTTTATAATTGAATTCGAGAATTTGATTAAGGGTGAATAATGAGAAGTTAGCAGATATGTTCATTCTTATTTGATGATTGATGGAAGCTGTGGTGTCGTTTGATGATTGAATCCGTGAATTAGGGTTTGTAAACTGAAGTCAGGGAAGAGGAAATTAAAGGTTTAGAAGATGGGGATGATGGTCTAAGAGATTAGTTATGAAATAGGATTTAAGGGATAAGGTTGTAGAACAACATGAAAACAACAATTAGGGTTTGAGGTTGTGAAATTAGAAGTTCAATTTGAAGATGAAATTAAGAGTTTAATGGGAAGATTTGAGATGGGTCTTGATCAAGTGTGAAGTACAATTGTTGGTATAAGTTTAATTTTGATTTCATAGGAATTAGAGTTCTGTATTTGAAACTCAGATGGATGATGAAGTTATTATGCGTATTGTACGGGTTGGTGCTTGAGAAAAAGGGTTTGAGGTAATTGTTCTTCTCAGTGAATTTAGCAAAGTTATTTACTTCTTTTGATTGAGTATTTGTATTTGGTTTAAGAGTTGAGATAAATATCATGGGTATAGAACATAACTGTGTATGGAGTTGGAGATGTGTAATTGGAACTATACATAAGTGTTTATGCAGGTAGTTGTGTTGAGATTTGAGTTACAGGAATGAATGTGTCATGTTGGTGATGATGGTACGAACTGAGTTTGAGTACAAGCAGTGGAGATGATTTTGGTGGTCGAATTGATTGGAAGAAGAAGATTCTGAGAAGAATGATTATTGCAGCTAAAGTTAAGATGATTGCAGGTAAAGATAAACTAGTAAATATTGATTTTAGTAATGAAAGTTATAGCTATGAATTGGTAAAAGTACGAATGGTAAATGAGTTTGTTAATTGAACTAAGAATTGAAATGGATTTGTGTGTGTGGAGTGAACCTGAAGTTTTGAGAGTAACTGGTGGTGTTTCTTTGACTGCGTTTGTGTTTCTAGTAATGAGATTGAGCTACAAAGTAGGATTGAACTGAATGGAATTAGATAATGGAACTGAAATGCAGATGAGCTTGAGATGAATCCGAACTTAGGTTCAATGACATGAAGGTTTTGTTGAGAGATATAATTGCAGATAATTTGTAATGTCATGTTTGAGTGACAGACGAACTGAGATTTCAAGGATGTGAAGCTGGAAATGGTGTTGGTGCTGAGATAAAGATGCAGGGATAGTTCTGTTCAATGAATACGACAGAAGTTGTAGGTGGTGTAGGTTTGTTCAAGTTCGGAGTTTAGAGTTGGAATTATTTGAGGTTGACTTAGTTGTAAACTGAAATGGTAATTGCAGGTGAGAGTATAATTGAGGATAATGAAGTGGTTATAGTAGTGAAGGCGATGAGCTGAACTATGTTGAAGTAGTTGTGATTTGTGTGGAACTCTTGGAGTTTATGTTTGTATATGCCGAGTTGGTTTGTACATTTTGTGATTGATTTGAAATTGAGAATGAAGGTCAGATGAAGAGGTGTTGAGTGAATCTTTGAGGGAAAGCTTGTTACTACTTTTGCAGGTAAGCTTACTTTTCAGTTTTATTGAATTGTATAATTCCATTAGAATGAATTATTTCTGTAATGTTCAAATGAATAGAATTAGCTTGGTTGTGTTCTTGTAGACACATTGGTTTGGACCTATTAGTCATCCCAGTCAGTTTAGCTGACTCAGTTAACTACGCTTGACCAGACCTGACTCAGTGAATCTTGACTGAGTTGAGTAGTTGACCTGACTTTGACCCATTGACCAGGACTTGACCATTGACACTGGACTTTGACCCGACATTGACTGTTAGATTGACCCCTTTGACCGTTAGTTGAATTGGGCCTTTGATTAACGGGCCGGTTTAGTAGAATTGGGTTTAGGTCATTAGATAGTTAATTTATCCTATAACTAGAGACTTGTATGAGATTTTGAATTGAGCCTTGTATGAGCCTTTTTGCTAGATTCTTAGAGTTCTTGTGTGATTAACAGTTAGTCTATATTAACAACGATCGATTCAAGGATGAACCAGTGGATCGTGGATCCCGAGGTAGGCGAGACTTGTCATCAAAAGAGGTGGGAATTTATATTTAACTCTTTTGTGATTGTTGTTGTTTTCTTTACAAAAGATTGTTCTTAAAAAATTCATGCATTATATGATTGTGTATTCCGTGCATTGTTTTATTTCATATTCCGAAAGTACTGTTGGTTTCTTTTAATCTTTCCATTGCTTGGAAATGAATCGTAATGCTTTGTTTGTCTTTATGAATTGTTTGGGAAATAAGAATTTCCATTTGATTGCTTGGAAATGAAAATTTTCATCTGTGGTATATAAGGTACTTCTCCTTCATTTACTGGTGCAGAATGAGTCACCATATTTTTATCTAGGTGCGGGATGAGTAACCATATTATTATCTAGGTGCGGGACGAGTCACCATATTATTTAGAAGGAGTTAGATCCATATACATGATTGTTTACCTCTGTGAAATTGGTTGTGTTTAGTGTTTAGGGAAAACATGAATTGTTTTCAAATCATTTACAATGATTACTTGAAAGTTAAATGTTATTCCTACTGGGCACCACTTTTAGGGATGATGTGCTCACCCATTCCCACTTTCAGTTTCAGAGACAGATCAGAGTTGCGCAGCGAAAGCTTCAAGGGTTGATTTCGTTAGTTGGTTAACTTCTACTATGTTTATTATATTGCATATTGTATCTGAAAACCAAATGACTATTGTATATGTATCATTCGAGAGGACTTATTGTATATATATGTTTCAGAGCGGGTTAGTCATGGGTTAAGTTTTGTAGCACTTTTCTTAATTGAATGCTTAAATATATGATTTAGATTCGTTAGTGCCTCTTTATTTAGTTAATCTTTTGGATTAGTCAGCTGCTAGCTTAGGGGGCGCTACATGTGGTATTGTAATACCTCTATTCGGTAGGTAAGGTTCGCTGAATGAAATGTAGGTAATGGTTGGTCCTTTCCTTACACCAAGGCTCTTTCAGCACAATCAATTGAGACCAAAGTTAGCAGAAAACACTCTAGTAAATTAAGCGTGTTTGGGAGGGAGCAATCCGGGGATGGGTGATCTCCCAAGAAGTTGTTGTTGGATGACCACAGCGGTGCCCGTTGACAATCCCACATTACCGGACTACACAATAGCTAAATGGAGACAATATCGATGAAGGTACAGGTCATTACATGATATGTGTATAGAGAGTATATCATCATCATCTAGTTGTCTAACATTTTGAAACTCGTATTCTTTATCCAGGACATAATATTCTTTATCTAAGACATAATTCAATCCACTGGCTGGGGTATATTCTTTATCCTATACATAATTCAATCCACTAGCTGGTGATGATGTACTCACTGTGCACATATCTTGTAATGACCTGTCCCTTCACCGATATTGTCTCCATTTAGCTATTGTTTAGTCTGGTAATGTGGGATTATCGACGGGCACCAATGTGGTCATCCAACAACAACTTCTTGGGAAACTAGTATTCTTTATCCAGGACATAATATTCTTCATCTAGGACATAATTCAATATAGCGCAAATCATTTGCCAAATCGAAAAAAAAAAAACATTTTCAGTGCGGTGGGCTGTTAAAGGACTCACCGGTGCCACCAAACCAAGACCAAAATGTTTTTGGTACAAATTCTTACTAGTTACTACATATTTTTAGTTTTTTAACTTGCCAAGTCGATTGGACAAACACAAAAAATTCAAATTCTTGACTGGAATTCTTTTTGCTCGGGAAATCGATTGGACAAACACAAAGATTCAAATCCTTGACTTGGAATATTTGCCAATGGACAAACTTACGGGCGTGGATGAAATATACCGAAGGAAACTAAAAAAAAAGAGGGCAAAAGGAACCGATTGACAAATAGATGACTCGGTCTAATTACTAAAAACAAACTGAGCAGTCTGAGTCAACTCAGACCACTATATCAGTTCGCAACTGATTCCCGCGTGAAAAATGGTAAAAGAGTGTCCGAAGAGATTCTCGGAAACATAAAAACAAGAGCAGAAAAAACGTACACTATACGCTTATACCCCTCCCCCCTCTCTCCACATCAGTCTCTCCATCTCTCTCAATCTCAGTTTCCGGGAGTTTTCCTTCAACTCTCAACAATGGCCACGATACCTCATCATCGTCCGCAACAACAGCAACATTTTCATCAGCAATCTAAATCATCTTTTAGGTACGAAACAACAAACTCTTGTATTGATTTTGGTGATCGATTTCTGGAAAAAAATTCTTCGGATTTTGATTGATTTTGTTGTTTTTCTCTTTAGAAATCTATTTGCAGTAGATAATCAGATGCCTTTCATTGATCAATCTCACCCGCAGTACATACCTCCTTGTAATCTCTCCGCCCTATCTTTCTCTCTAAGAATCTATTGATCTTTGTATTGATGAATGATTTTACCCAAATTCTTTGTGCCGATGGTTTATGTCGGTGGATTTGATCCTGCAACAGATAGTAGTGGTGATGGTGGTGGTGTTGATCGAAGATGGATTAATGGTTTTCAACCTAAGAAGATGCGATTGATAAAAGAGGAGGAGCTGGATACAAACAACAATAACTTTCTGACTGGTTTATTACCAACGCGTTCTGTTCCAACGGGGTTAGGTTTATCTTTGGATGATAAAAGTTCTGTAGAATTTCAATCTTCGTTGCTATTGGATGACTCGATCAGTAAGGAATTGCAGAGACAGGATGCAGAAATAGATCACCTAATCAAAGTTCAGGTAAAAGGAATTTTGTTTACTACAATTTTATGATAACGCTCTTACCGACTTAGGATTCTATATCGACTTAGGGTTCTATATCGTTTTTGGGAGTTGTGATTTCCATTTGGTTAAAAACTGTTAGACCTTAATACTTGATTGATTGGAAAGTTCATTTGATTTTAGTTTGTTCCCCTAACCTTTGGTTTATCCGGAATGCTTCTAGCTTCTTAGGCTAGATGCCAATAGTATTTATTAAAGGCTGTTGAATGCTTAGAGATTATTGATGTTTCCCAAAAAATTTATCCCTAGGTTGTTTTCTTACTAATAGGGTGAGCAGTTGAGGCAAACAATCCAGAAGAAGGTTCATGCAAACCAGTTGCAAACTATTTCTTTTGTTAATGAAAGAACCCTGCAAAAGCTTCGTGAAAAAGAAATGGAGGTTGAGGATGTAAACAAGAAGAACTCTGAGCTCGAGGAGCAAATAAGAGTGTTATTTGTAGATGCAGGTAACTGGAGACAGCAAGCTAAGAGTAACGAGAACATGATTACTGCCCTTAGGATCAATCTTCAGAAAGTGTCTGTACAAAACAAAGATAGCAAAGAAGGGTGTGGTGACAGTGAATTAGACGACACAGCATCATTTTGCAATGGCGGGACAACAAACCAACTTGTTTGCAAGGAGAAAAAAGGCTTGGAAAAGCTGATGACCTGCAAAGTTTGTGGATATAATGAAGCATGCATGTTGTTGTTGCCTTGCAGGCACTTATGCTTGTGTAAAAATTGCGAGAGTAAGGTCAGCTTTTGTCCTCTTTGTCAGATCTCGAAGTTTATTGGCATGGAGGTCTATATGTGATGGTATAGGTTGAGTGTTGTAACTCAATCTTGTCCATATGTGATATTCTCATTCTTGCTTCAAACAATATCATGTCCCTGGTGGAATGTTTGCGTTATTGATGCTGCTGCTGTTGAAACACCCTTTATATTTTAAATAAAATTGTATAGTTTTTGTTGATTAGATTGCTTTGGGGCATGGTTAGCTTTCGAAATAATAGAATAGGTTATACTTATGTTGTTATGAACTGAAATTGAATGCGAGTTGTTTGTGATTGTTAATTCTCAATCTCTCGGTAGAACTGAGAGTGGGATTTGAGTTCAATCTTGCACTACAGATGCAAAATGGGTTCTGAGTTCGATTTTGCACGACATATGCATTTAACGTTTTAAGGTGTTTATGTACAACGTGAGATAGTTCTTTATGTCTTGCTGCATGACTCAACTAGTGTAAAATTTCTGGTTCAAAAGAGACTTAGCACATTAATATCTTTGTTTTTTTGCTAATTACTGTCATCTAATGCTTGACACTCAGTGCCAATTAAGGAGAATATTGGAAAACGAAAGCTGGTTTCGGTCGTGGTGGTCTGGTTTTAGTTGACATGTATTCTCATAGCAAATATTGATAGATATTCAGTCCAGGATTGATCAGGGTTGTTATTTCAAATTCATTTGTTTGTGTTTCTTCTTTTATACCAAGTTATCAACGTATCATTTTCATTTTGAAGGTTTATCCTGATTTCAAGTAAAGCGTCTCTATGCTGAGGAACTAGAAATACGAATTAGATCATGCTCATACTTATTGATGTGTAACTGTTGTATTCTGTTATCTTAAGTGTTCTTGCAAATTGTTTGGTATTGGTCTTTTTTCTAGATATTGGTGGTTACCTCGATGTAAACTAGAAATCAGTGGAGCTGTACAAAACCAGAAGTCATGTAAGCTACATTTAGACTCAATGCTGTTAACAATCTCTCGCTTCGTACAGACTGTCACTACTTCCATAACATTATGCACATAGGACACAAAAAGTATGATTTTTCTGTTGTGCATGTTAGTTTAATTTCTTTTGTTTGTTATTAGCAGCAATAGTCATTGATATAGTAAGTAAACTGACGGTGGTCGTGACCTGATGTATCATAGATGAGGCTCGTATATTCCTTCGTCTTGTTTGTATTGCTCCTTGTAGGTGGAAAAATGAAACATGTAAGTCTCATCGTTGGTGTAAGTTTTGTTGAATGTATAGCTACACGAGAGATGGTTGCTTAGGGTTGTTTTACAGGGAAATGGAGACTTTACTGTGGGCTATTCGTGTTAAAGAGATTGTGGTAAGTTTCACCTTTGTAATTCAGATGGGTCAGGCAGGTGTTTCATGAGAAGGGGTAGGTGAGATACTAGATTCTTAGCGCATGAAGTGACGTGATATGCACTTGCTGTTACTTATACTTCCGATTTGGTCTAGAGGCATTAGTGGGATAACCGAGAAGATATGGTGTCAGTTGTGACAGTAGTCTTCTTGGTTTGACCGTTAACATAAAAAACCTAAAATAACACGAGTATGCATTTCTACTGTAAATGATGAACTCAAAAGTTTAAATTTGCTATGGCAGGTATGATGATGTGACCTCATTGTTAAGAAATTATGGTTAATGACGCAGTTGGAGCAGATTCCAGTTTATTCATGATTCTTCAGCGTATTCATATAAAAGTAAGTTAAGTTTCTTTGTTTTTTGGTGAGTCCCTAGCGCTTGGTGAATTCTTTTGATCATACTAGAGTCATTACCCAAGTCACTTTAGTTGGTTGTCTTGTTAAACTGAGACGTTTTATGACTTGTTACGCACAGTATTTCTCTTGTTTTTCCGTTTTGAAGCAAGCTCATTCTCTTTGAAGTAACAAATTTTGAGGCAATAATAAATATATACTTACATAAGTTGTGCCCAAGCTATGTCTATTATATGGTTTTAAAAATGGGCTATTGTAAACAAATAAAATAAAAAAATACTAAAACACGTAATATATAAAAAGCCTTAGAAGGTCATATTACAATAAGTTGGTGGGTAGCCTGGCAACAAGCTGGGCACCAACGTAATGTGTTTGACAACAGATATTGATAAAAAAATAAGCAAAACAAACTTTTTCAGGTGCCATATATGATGATTCTTTTAAACTTGATTGGCACAGGCAACGGGTTTTGGTCCCGCGACTCGGAGGTCCTATTTACGTATCTTTGAGTATAGTATAGGTTCATAAGCCCAACACCATAGTTGCGTACTTGCATAGGCATACATATCTGTTAGTTGTTAGAAATTTGCGATCCTCAACCTTTTGAGGATCACTTACTTCAAGCACGAGAGAGTTTCATAATCATGAAAAATACTCACTGCATCGGCTCTGCATTATTCACTTATGTATGCTGTGTTTGTGAACTATAAACCGATTCTTAATTTCTTGAATTTTCATTGGTTCTTAGGACGGACTTAGTTCCATGTCATCTTTGGCCTGCATTTTTCTTAGATAAGCTGTTCACGAGACTTTTCTATCATGTGTCTCAAGATGATTTTTCAGAGGAAACTCTTGTTTATCCTGATGCTCGATTCAGAATAACTGGAAAACCTCTTTTTTTAGGTGAGAATCTTTTCAGGTTTAAGTCTTTATGTCGAGAAAGTTTTACACGTATACAAATGGAGGATGTTTACACCCACCAAACAGAACTGCGTGTACACGAACAGTAAAAGTAGAACATAATAAGTTAAAACATATCATGAGAAGGTGTTTTATCTATAAGGATCCTCTTTCCACAGAACTTTAATTCAGCTGATTTTATATCTTGCATTATTTGTCTTAATGATTTGAACATCATATGTTTTGAGATTTTATTCATATTCATATTTTATTTTGTTTTTTGGTTTTGCCGCTAGTTTCCATTTTTCTTAGGTGGATGAGATTTATATTAGTGGAGACAGTTATAATCAATGATTCAATATGGTACATAATTAAACATTCAATCCCTTCTAATGTGCTCTACTCTATGTATATTTTGTATACACTAAACCATCCATCAAACTCATTCCACCGAACCTTCACATGGTCTTGCCTGCCCTGTCTAACTCTTTTTCCTTCTTTTTTCACAAACATATCATCAAAGTCAAGATATTTCATTTTGGGTAAAAGAATATAGAGAGTTAGATCATTTGTGGGATGACACTTATTCTGCAAGTACTAATAAAGTATTGGCTTCATTTCAATCATTCCTTTCTCTTTTCCTCTCATTCTCTGTAAAAGCTTCTCATATCGGGGTGGGCTCCTTTTCCCACCATTTATTTTTTGTCAGAACAGATGCTTGTACATCAGGAATTATGTTTTAGTTTGGGTTTACATCATTTGGTGATAAAATTCACTTGAAATCATTTGTACTCCCTTTCCTTTTCTTTTTTCTGCTTTTCCTTTCTGAAGCAAATGTTTTATTAGTTGTTCATGTAAAAATGCAGTAGTTGATGCCTATACATGTTAATAATTGAGATCAGCTCTGATTCAGTATCCAGTAATGCACACTGTTGGGAGCTGTAGTTAATGGTTTCAAAAAGCCCATCTGCGGCCTGCTGCGCATGTGTGCATGAATAATTTACCTTTTTGAAATTTCAAAGCCCATCGGCACAGAAGATTAATTTTTGACCTAGCATCAGCACAGTATATACTTTTAACTTTAGTCTTGATTTTACCAATCAATCATACTGATATCTGCATGTAATGTAGGTCCTTTAGAAAAGGGCAATGCGTTCATTGGTGGATGTAGAGCGTAGACTAGTGAAGAAAATTGCTCGTCCGTCATCCAATAGACAAGTAAGTACTGCATAGTGGAGCCTCATAGTTATTAAAACATAATAAGTTAGTGTAGCCATGATTTGAAGCTAAGACCCTAATGAGTAACCAAAACACAAAAACACCAGTGTCATGAATTTAATCGAAATGCGCTTAATTATGAGTTCGGCGTTCATATTCTGTACCGTTAACGGCGAATTCAATATGCATGATTGAAGAACAATGCATAAAATATATTTCCAGTATATTGCACATACAATGCATGATTAAACAAAGACTCTCAAATGCATCGAGTACTATTACCACTATTCACCATTCCATGAATTTGCATCTTGCCTGAATATCATCCAACTTGACGAGATTCTTCAATCTTTGTACTTACATTACCTTTCTGTATTGTTTATAAAGCCAATGTCTGCTAGTATCCTTGGGTGAATCGATACAGGCATAAATATGAATTATCCTGAAACCTACTAATAAAAGTAGCTATACTAATTAGGTGGTCTTAATATATTACTAACATTTTGTAGGTATACTGTCCCAAATATTCTTTTGGGCCTTTCGCAGGATTACCTCCATTTGATGATAACCGCAGGATCAAAGATCAGATGGCTCGAGCATAAAGGCATTGAACAGTTACAGAGGTATCAATCAATCTTCTCCTGATCATGTCTAAATAATTAAATTTCAAGCTTTATTGATTGATTAAGATTAGAACATTACTTTTAGGTCTCATTAAAAAGAGAATTTAAAAGATAACTTCTTTAGGACTAATGGACGTGAGAAGGTGGCGGGTCCTTAATGTTGCATGAAATGATGGTATAACAAGGGGAAGGTGATCTGGGTTTCATCTCTCATAAAATTGATCCCATGGATTGAGCAGTAACAACAGCCTTGAAAGGGTGGGACCCTTTTAGGTTTTCTTTCTTTAGTTTAGTGCTTATTTTAGGAAGTAACATAAAAAGAAGAGAAGAAGAAGAAGAAAATAAGGTGATATGCATGTGATCTAACAGCCTTTATGTCTCGCTCTTAACATACACCAAAAAGAAAAATATACGAACCACCAATGACTCATATCTTTAATCTCTTTGCTTTGTTGACATTTACTCACCACAAGTTTTGTTTAGCTATGTTTATTAGGTCTTAATCACACACACGGGCGCATGTTTGTTGTATACATTCACTGCAAAGGTTGGTGCCTAGAGTAATCCTATCCACTTGATATGATCATTATCATCCCACAGTTCTACTCAAATAAGATGTCCTAAAGCCATGTCTTTATATTCATAGAGAGGATGTGCTTGAATTATGAATATGCATGTCAACTAAAGTAACACATATATCTTTGTAGAATATTTTCTTATCACTTTGCAGTTTTGTTTAAGAAATGAAAGGGGGTGGCTTTGAGAAAAAAAGTGTGGGGGTTAAAATATACTATAGAGAAAAGACACCTCTTGTTCTCTTCTTTTAATGTGTCTAAAGTGTTCGTTAAAATTTGTTTACTTTTTATTTTTCTTTCCTGATAGGAGACTAATTATTATTACAAAAAAGCTTGACGAACCGTGGGTGGCGGTTCTTGTAGCAGAGCCGTTACTATTATCTACTAATCTCGCCAAGTCTTGGTATTCATTGGTAGGTGTTTATTCTTGTGGCCCTCACAATTCTTTTCCTGCTTTAGTAATAAAATTTTGATGATGTTCCTGATTATGCTCTATTATTAGCTGTAGTATCTATCAATCAATTAGTTCCTAATTTTTTTTATTTTAAAAAGTCTTGCGTCGCAACTTGTTGCTCGATTGACTTTTATGTAATAACTCGTGTTACTACGAAGGTCTTTTTATTTTTATTTTAAAAAAAAAATGAAAATAATTCTAAAACTACTTTTAATTTGCATTAATTGGTCTAATATGTTGGCTCAAGGACCTGTAGCACCGACATTATAATCATAGTCCTTTTCATTTGAGCTCGTTTGGTTAGATTTTCATCACTAGAAAATGGAACAAGTTCAGAAATAGTACCAGGACTTTCCAAATAAGTCAACATTTTTTAACCAATGTTGAGGAAGGTATTTCTAATTCTTGCCAATATACGAGGAAGAGTAAGAGTAACCTACAGGAAAATAGAAGTATTGGTTTATATCCAATAAACTATCAATCTTTTTAAGAGCTGAAGATGGAACAAGAGATTTGGTTTCATGTGGTTGTTCTGAGATTTTCTCATGCATAAATATAGTTTATTGTGTTTTTCATAGATCAGATTAATGAATTATTAATAACAAAAGCAAGTGGTTAGCTGATGTGATCAGCAGATCTGAGAACATAAATTTGTTTCTCTTAATTAAATAAATGTTTAGCAAGAGGCACAACAGACATTTCCATTATTTTTATTTAGTTTTTGAAAGATGGAGATTAGCAATTTGAGTTGTATAGTTCTCTTCTCGAAGAAGGACACAGTAGTCGAATCTTATCAGTTTACCCTATTATTATACTAAACCCAAATTAAGAAACATACTGTATTATTCTAGGGCAGTACTCCAGTGAACGGTAATTAGGCTCTTATAACAAGGAATTTAGGACAAGAATAATTCACCAGGCAATATATAGTTAATCAGTAACACTAATCTAGATTTGAATTACTTTTTTGTTTTTGTTTTTGAATCATACATCTTATTAAAAGAAATTAGTTTACAATTTGTCGTGGGTATGTGGTACCCACGAAATCATGAAATAAAATTTGATTAATAAAAGATAGATTGCCTGGTCCATATTTTGGTTGATAAATTTCCTGTCTGACTTCCATCCGCCGCATGATTGGCCAATCCGTCGGCTGCTTGATTTCCTTCTCTATAGTTGTGCTGAATAGCAGCCCGCGGGATCTGATGAAATCTAAATTTTATTTTTTCAATCATTCCTGCTATGTGCCAAGGTGGAGGGTAGAGGAAGTGATAAAGCGCAGTAGGTTTTCTGAGTCGGTTTCAAAGAGAACTTTTGGCCATTGTCTTTCTGTTGCTGTTCTTGAAGCCAAAAGCATAGCCCAAGTTTCCGCAGTTAATGCAGTTGTAATTCCCAGTGGTTGAGCTAGAGCCAATAATGTTCGTGTGTTTGAATCTCTGCAGATGAACCCTGCCCCTGCAAAACCTGGATGACCTCTGGCAGCTCCATCGGTGTTAATCTTAATCCAGTTGATGTTCGGAATGGACCGTCCTACCGATATTGTTGATATCCTTTTGTCTCTTATTGGGTGGTTAAATATCGGAGTATCTCCTGGAATGATTGGTGGGGAAGAGTGTAGAGCCCCGTAGTATTCTTGTTGCAGCTTTTGTGCCCAGGCTAGGATTTCTTCCGAAGTTGTTTGCGTCCATAATAGAAAACAAAAAGAGGAGATTAAAGATGTTGACACAGGTTGTTGAAGGATTTGGGAAATGGTTGTTTGAGGTGTTAAGGTGAAAGTTGGTGGGGGATTGGGGTTTGGTGAATTTGTAAGTTGATTGAATAAAGTGTTCCATGAATTAGTTGTTGTTGGACAATGAATTAGAAGGTGACTTGCCAATTCTGAATTTGTATTGCATCTTGGGCATATGTCTGAGTTGGTCAAATGGATGTGATGTAAGAGAGAGAAGGTTGATAATCCTTCATTGATGGCTTTCCACAAGAAAAGCCGAATTTTTGGTGGACATGGTAAAGTCCATAGAAATTTGGTAGGTGGTAGAGGGGTGTGATTTGGTTGACCCTGAATTAAACATTTGTATACTGAAGAGGTAGTGTAGTTTCTTGATTTTGAGTGTGGCCAGATAAAGGTGGATGTATATGATTTTTTAGATTATAGGATTTTTGTTTTGGTGATGTAGTTCTGACTTCTAAGCTTTAAGCTCTAATAATCAAGATTAACTTTTTTTGGTTTGCATGAAAATGAAGAAAAAACTATCTATGCTGCAGAGTTTGTATCAGGTCAGGATTGAAATGGTCATTGTTAATCACATAAAAGGATAGCAATTGTCATCTAGTAGTAAGCAAGTACCAGAAAGACAAAAAAATGTTCTTGTCCTTTTGTATTTTGTTCTGTTCATCAGGGTAGTGCTATTTTCGCGTGACCCATTGAAATTTGTTGTGTGATGCAGTTGAAGAAGTACTGCTCCAACCTTTCATATCTTTCTAGAGAGAAAAAGTAGCTATTGGTACCCATTGTTGTTATCATATTAGTGTAAAATAATAGAAAGTGGAAGAGTTGTGCTTCTAACCGTGCAGTTGGAGTGTGAAGGGGTTAGAGGAAGAGACAAAACAGAGTGAAAAAAGAAAGACAGAACAAGAACCTCTGTAGATTGTCGTTTTGTTAAACAGATTTTAAAAGAAGAGAGAGAGTAGAAGAAGCAAGCAGAACTAGGAGGGTGAGAGAAGAAGATTGATTCTTTTGGAAGAGATAGTTCTGCTGCACTTCTCCGTTTCTCTTATACATATTTAAAACACAAAAACGTCCTCAGATCATTGTGTCCTTTCTCATTTTGATCCAAATATATGTGTGTTGATTTTAAATCTTCTGTATGTCTTATTCCTTGAGAACATCATTAGTTTGGATTCACTTTTAAGTTTAATGTCTTATTATAAATTATTTATTTTTGAAAGACAATCTTGGCGGTGGTCATGTGCGGGATGCGAGTGTGTGACTAAGTGATGGATGAGCAGTATCAGTATGTGATTGGATGTGGGGTTCATGTCTCTCTATCTCTCAATCTAAATATTGGAACAGAATCTTCTTCCTTCCTCTCTCAGTGTGTGGAGCTTTTCTTAATTTTTTCTTTTGTTTGTGTTTGGTGATATATTGCTAGTGGTGGTGGGGCTCTCCGTAGTCGGAACTGCTGATGACTGAAAAATACTGACAACCTGTGAGCCAAAGACTATTCTCGAAAGGGTTTTGTTGGGTCCTGACTCATATCTCAGGTATGGATAGGATCATCATGCAGTACACTCTATGAGCTTGCTGGTTTCATCATGCAGTACACTCTGTAACTACGAGTATTTATTTGAATACGAAGGTTTGTGATTTTATGTAGAAATATACCTGGTTGTTTGCCTTGCCTGAAATTAGTTTTGTGGTTTGTAATTCTGTATGCATAGCTACAACCAACTTACCTCTGTGTATAGCGGGCAAGTAAACTGTTATCGTTAATTATATCTGAGTTTGCTAATTCATGAACGTTTAATCCCAATTATATTAGTTAACAAATGATCAACTAGTATTTTATTATTCTAGATGACGAAGTGGTCCTGACTTCTGAATGTACTAAATTTGTTTTGTAGGGACGATGGTGGGTGGGGGAAAAGTGGTCATCTGGTGTAAGTGGATAGTGAATTGAAAATATGTTTCCACTATATTTCAGAAAACTACAAGAAGGAAGAAGAGATCACGAGCGTTTTCTATTGAGCAAATCCAGTACATTCAAACTCGTCTCTCTCCATGTCAGTCGCTGCACCCATTTTCATTTTTTTTGCAGTTTGTTAGTGCTGAGAGTAAGAGAGAGGTCTGAACTTTGAATTGGAAATTTGGAACAAGCTTGGTAAAGGTTCGTCATGAATTAGTAGAGGGACGTCAAACTAATAAGACAAAAAAGGTCATTAAAAGTAAATTCAAGTGCCCCTTATCAATAAAAATCTGTAAATGACTAATTAGCTCTTATTGTTAATAATCAAGATTAGTAATGATAATTAAGATTAGTGTTGATTATCAAGATTAGTGTTGATAATCAAGATTAGTGTATTATAACTCTAAAATCAGATTTTTAGAGTTATAAAAAAAAATTTGAGGAGAAGAAAACTTATGTGATATTTGTGAAACCCAAGATTTTGATTCACTCCACCAAAATGAGTGATTCCAATGACCCGATATACTTCTAAATTAGTTCCAATTAGCCTTTTCTCGTTCAAAATTATCTAAATTACATAATAAAATCAAAATTTTGAATTTTCAGAAGAACTTACGGTTGCAATTTTGCTCGTGACCAATAGTAACTCTTAAGTTATTGAATTCGTAAGTTATTTGGGGAAGATCCAATCGTAAATCGATTAAATTTGGGAAGATTAGTTCGTAAACCCGATTCGGTTGGTAACTAATGAATAGAAACCAATCAGTAACTAACCTACGGTTGGTAAGTCATCTTAACTTTTGAACCGTACATAACTATTTGATAAGTTGTTAACATTCAGGATGATTTACGGTTGGTAAGTTTAATTGAGTTTCAAACCGTAACTCAATTACGGTTGATAAATATGATGCAAATAAAAACCGTAATTGAACATATTCCCAAAACTAAGAACTTACGGTTGGTATTTGAGTTTAAACCAACCGTAACATCAACTCAATCTACGATTCGGTTCGTATTTGAGTTATTACCAACCGTAACTAGCATAAACCGAAATTTCAATTTCAATTTTCATTCAAAACCCTAATTTTTGATACAAAATTAACTTAAATCCAACACAATAAACTAAACCCTAACTGGGTTTTTCCAAACATTTTCAAATCGCCGATTAATCGAAGACGATGACATTTTCGGTTTTAATGGAGATTAGGGTTGATGGAGAAGAAGAGAAGATGAAAAAAAAATTGATTTGATTTTGGTTAATTAAAAAAAATTGATTTGATTTTGGTTAATTTAAGGTGAAAGGGATAATCTAGTCATTCTACACTCCTATAGGACACCCCCTAACCAATAAAAGGGACATTGCTATCACACTTGACGCCCTTCTACCAATTCATGACGCCCCTTTACCAAGCTTGATTTGGAAGCAGAGGAGAAGAGGAGGGAAAGGAAGGAAATAACAAAGAAAGATTTGGAAGAGGATATTATATATTTCATACATGGAGGAAGCACTTTTAGTAGAAGCAGTAGAGATGGATATCGCCATATTGGAACTTGAAACTGACATAGTGGACACTACAGTACTACACTAATACATAAAACTTCTAACTCATAATCACATGCATTATTCATCATTACACTGCTGCATTCTTGGGGTTAACTCTGTTGTGCTAGCTAATTATTGTCTTGCTGGAGTACGGAGTGTTGGTCAATTTTCCCTTTTATTTTTGTATAATTACTCAAGGGGAGGTTTATACAGAGGTAAAAGAACAAAGGAGAGTTGAGAGAGAGTTTGATTTCTGTTCATGGCTGTTGGATACAGAATTCAAACTGATATCCACGTGCTCTGACTATTTAATATGTGCACTAGGAATCTGTCCCTATTTCATGAACAATTGAATTAGAAACGTACTAGATGCCCGTGAAAGTATTCAGGTACAAGGAAGGATTTTGAATGATTTTTAAGAGTATTGAATTCTGTTATGGGCGCCAAGGACTGTCTATCTATGACGAGAAAGATGTCATCTGAAGAGAAAAAGTTAATGCCCAACGGTACAAAGGAACTGCCCTACCAGCAACATGGGTCTAACACTCACGACGAGTAACACAACCGTTGATCACGAAATAATTTTGCTTTCTTTTACTGTTGTCAATATTTTACCTTGTAGAAGCTAATTGTAAGCTAGGCATTACGGAATCTTGATTTGGGAACTGTTGGGATAGGCTCATTTGTTTTACTTCATAAGGTCTATTCCTATGCACATGTCAAAACATGATATTTGGCATATATGCACTCACTATGGGTATACCAAACTGCAAAACTCATATGCCAATATGTTATTCCTGGCATATAGGCAGATACGACAGAGTTTCCAGCGAGCAATAGACTCTCGGTCGCTCGATGGTCAACAAATCGCTCGATAGTTATGAAATCGCTAGCGTTAGTCAAGCTATCGCTCGCTGGTAAGATCAACGCTTATCAGTCTCGTATCCAACGACCACAATTTCCCCACTCTATAAATACCTAATTTCAAACTCATATCAACTCACACCAGAAATTCGAAATCTCTCTAGAATTTCTTCATCTCTCAATCTTTTTCAAATCTAAAACTATCACACCTCCTCTACAATTATATATTTTCTTGTAAAATGGATTCACAAGCACAAACTCAAGGCAAAGGTAAGAAGAACCGAGTCCGTGGTGCAAAATACATCATGATAGAAGATGAATGTATTTGTCGTAATTATGTTTTTTTTACCCAAGATTGTATCGGTGGTGCACAACAACATGGTAACACCGTGTGGGATAATATATTTCAAAAATATGAAGAACAAACCATGAACATCAATAGTCGTGATGCAAAAGGATTGTCAGACCACTTCATTGTAATCAACCGGGAAGTAGCCGCTTATGTTGCATTGATAATGCAAGCCAAGAGAAAAGGAAAGGATAGTGGTCAGACTGATGTTGATTTTGAAAGACAGGTTCGTACAGATTGGCAACGAAAACATGGTAAACAGTTCGCTTTCGAAAGTTGTTACCATATTTTAAAGGGTTTGAACAAATATAATCCAGATTACTTAGAAAAAAATCAAATAGTACCTGAAAAGTCACCATATAATTCTTCTCCCTCAACACAAAATTCTTCACCATTTTCACAAGGTCCATCAAATTCTTCACCAGATACCCCTAAAACCTCAAATTCCAACGTAGTTTTCAATAATTATGTTGATGGTAATAATAAGGGAAAACTTCCAGGGAGGAACAACGCAAAACTGGCTAGAAAATTAGCTCAAGAAGGAGGGAGTTCCGAAGGATTTAACATGGCGGAGTTTATGGAACATCAAAAGAATGGCGCGAAGCAAAGATCAATTGAAAGGAAATTTCAAAACCGGGAGAGTAAGAAAAGTCGTCTTTCTCAAGAAAAATTTGGGTTTGACTATGACAAGCATAACATTCTTCAAGCTAACACCTCAATTATGAACGCCCAACAAAAATATCCGTGACAAATCGAATTTGACAGGATTCAAGCACAGATTGATAAGCAAGCTGGATTTACTAACAATCGTGATGAAGAAGAAGAAGAAGATGATGATGATGATGGAACTGATGATGAGTTTGATGAAATAATTCCTCTACATGATTAATGTACTAGTTTAATGTAGCAGTTTAAGATTTAATGTTTTAGTTTAAGTTTTAATTTGATATATTGTTATGCATTCCAATTAATGTTAGTTTGAAATGAAATGTTGAAGTTTATTATAACATTCCAATTAATTAGAAAAATAATATAACATAACTTAGACTTAAGCTAAAATATTAAAAATAAATAACATAACTTAAACTGAAGCTAAAACATTAAGAAAAATACATAAAATCATCTTCCATGCTCTGCCCAAAGATTCAATCTCAGATCATCTCTTAACTGGTCATACAAATTACGGTTCTGAATGTAGTTAGTCATTTGACCATAATTCCTTGCAGGGAGGCCTCTTCCGGCCTCGAATCTCCGGCCTCAAATCTCCATCATCATAGTTAATCCAATTTGAATCACGCCGGGTTTCCTGAATTACCATGTTATGAAGAATTATGCAAGTGAGCATAGTCTTATGCATTTCACGAGGACTCAACCCACGATATGGGCCACAAATGATAGCGAAGCTCCTCTTCAAAATTCCAAAAGCGCGTTCCACATCCTTCCTCAGTGTCATTTGGGCATCGTTAAAATATCGTATGAAAGGCCCAATGCACCAGCAGGAGGCTGACGGTAGCATTGAACCAAGGTGGACCATTTTGGGTAGATAGCATCCGCAAGATAATAGCCATGAGTGTACTGATGGCCGTTAATCATGAAACGGACAGATAGAGAAATTTTGTACTTCAAATCTTCAAACAGAGGCGACTTGTGCAAAACATTAATATCATTTTGTGAACCCGGAAGACCAAAAATAGCATGCCATATCCAACAATCATAAGAAGCAGCAGCTTAAAGGATAACTGTTGGTTTTGGATAATGACCTTTATATTGACCAAACCAATAAACAGAGCACCCATGCCATACCCAATGCATACAATCGAGACTACCTAGCATTCTTGGGAATCCCCTTTCCTCATTCTCCCTTAATATTTGTCTAACATCTTCGTCGGTTGGTTTTCGTAAATATGTTGGACCAAAATTATTAATCACTACTTCACAGAACAATGAAAGGTAAGTGTAAGAAGTTATTTTACCCATACGAAGGTACTCATCATTCGCATCCGCTGGAGTGCCAGTATATATCATAGAAGAAGAGCCAGACGTCTAATATTCAGTGCATCAAACTGATAATTGAATTGAGGTTCCACTCGACAAAGCTCTTCAATAATCTTTTTTCACCAGATGACGAGGCATGCGGAATCGACCTTGAAAATCTCAATCAGAGTACACACAATTGGGAAGAGAATAATCGTGCATGAGCTTCTGATGGTAAAATTCCCTCCCTCGATACAAATATCTTCTTGATAATACTTCTTTGGGCTCTGGAACTCTTGGTATTTGACCTGTATGTACAAGCATCAAAATTTCGATTAGTTTATCATCTCCAGCTTCCTCTTCGTCAATTTCTTGCAACCTCATACGATACCTTTCTTGTTGTAACCTGAACCGATTCATAATAATATCCCTTTCTTCATTGGATCTCGACATTGTGATGATTAGTGAAGCTTAAAATTGAGAATATAAGTGAAATATCTGTAGAAGCAGGTGTGAGTTTTTTAGAGAGGTAAAATGGCGTTTATATAGGAACCATAGGGGGGAAATAGCCGTTGCAGAATAACTACTGGGCGATAACCATTGTATCGCCAGCGTTATTATTTAAAGCGAGCGATTTTAACAAAATCGTCAGCGTTAAAGTCTTTAACGCTAACGATATTAAGGTTTTCCCATAGTGGCACAGATGGTTTGCCATGCCACCTGACATGCCAAACACCATTTTTTTAACATGTACATGCAAATAGGCCTAATATCCAAATTCCAAACTTCTCTTGTTTTTAGGCAGAGTCTAGATTGTCCATAACTAACGGTCAATCAACTGATGGTTAAAATAGTGTGATCTTTTTACCTGAATTCTTAACAATGTAAACGCACACTCAATAACGGGCACTTTTCCAACTTTGCTTTGGAATAAAATGAAGATGATGGTTAAGAAAGAAAAAGTTACCTCAAAAAGTAGTACGTGTATTGGATAGATTCGAATGATGAGATAATTTAGTTTGGCGTTTGATAACTTTGAAGTTTGAGAGTATAAAGTCATGATTGAGTTTCATCTGAATTCAAGAAAGGAAAACTCGAGCATTTTCAGGGGCGACTGAGATACTGTTTAGTGCTCCAGTTTTGAAGATCACATCATCATCATCTAGGGAGGAGTACATCTGTTATATTGTATCATCGGGGACTTTACTCAAAAATCTTAATGAAACTTTTGGGCTCAATAATTCAACCACGACCTGGTAGTGATCAATGTCTACTGCATGACTTTTTTAAGAAATAGAAAAAAACTACCTATATGCCCTATTTATGCATGCTTTATAATTACTAGCAGCAGAGGCTAGTTAGCTACCTAGAGGGAGTGTGTTTGTGTGCATGGGGAGAAGATAAACATTAGCTTGTTTTAGTAATCTGTAAAAAGCTGAACAGCGATGACCAAATACCCAAAGGTTTCTTCGGTGGACTACTGAGAATAAGTATTGAATAATAGGAATATACATTTAAGATAGGTGGAGAAGTATAAAGAGAGCTTTGAAGTTTGAACTTACTTTGGAATATATTTATGGTGATGTGATTTGATATAAATGAAACGAAATGATGATGATGATAACGCCAGTATATATCATAGAAGAAGAGCCAGACGTCTTTAGAAGGTGAAAACGAGATGGAAGAAGAAAATGGTGTCCTTTTTAATGGCAGGCTTTAAATCCCTGCCACCTACTAGCTACTAATATCGCACATAGTTCAATGCAAAAAATTTAGTACTGTAGTAGATTCTAAAATCTTGTGTGTGTAATTGTACGCTTCTAACCTGGCTTCTAATTTTCCGCAGCTCATTTCGCCCGATCTCTACTTCAACTTGCAAGTTTCAATCCTCTCAAGTCTCAACAGCTGAAATTATAGGCCGAAACAGAAAATTACTAACGGGTTGTTGCGAACAACTTGGAAATTCTAGCCTTGGGTAAAAGAAACCGTAGAATAGAATTCAGGAAGGAAAAAAGAACCTTGCATGCACATGGGGACCAATTAATTAATATGTCTCTGGCTACAACCCTAGCACTATATACGTTGAAGATATTCCCTGATCATTCTTGGACTTGCATTTTATGCCACAAAATGCACAAATTTAAGAAGAATAATTTTTTTCAAGATATTTAGGAATATTCAAAATGGCGTATGGTGTAACATGGCAAGAGTCCCGATGACCTGACCTATTACGTGGAAATTCATTTACTTACACAATCGATCACTAGTACGTCAAGTAGCTAGTAAGAAGGGATCGATCACTAGTACGTCAAGTAGCTAGTAAGAAGGGAAAACTCTAGAACTTGGACAACTACCATAGTCCAAAACTTGGACAACAGATCCAAGCCTTTGATCATTCCCCTCTTCACCCCATTACCAATCTCGATGCTAGAATCATTTCCATTTCTACCGCTCAGATTGTGCCACATCATGTCCAAGTTTTGGACTATAACAGTTGTCCCAGCTGTAGTCACTCCCGGTAAGAAGATAATTGATATGTAGATATCTAGGACTTTCACAAAATGTGATAGTGAAGTAAAAGTACCTAAGATAATGAAGCACATGAAGTTTCTAAAATTAAAGATTTGAGTGAGACCTTTCATGTATTAAATTTCATAGATAGATTTTAAATAAAGATGGATGATGCACGAAGAAGAGCGGATAGGAGTTTAATATGCACAAGTGAAGAAGAGCCTATAGGAGGCATGCACTGGAACCGCATCACACACAGATATCCTCACCCCGGTTTTAAGTGATTGTGCGCGCTAGAAAGACTAGTCACGGGTTTATCTTGAAAGACTCGTCTCTCCTACTTAGTTAATATATACATCACATTTCACAGTAATAGACAGAACATACAGGCACATATTCTCTCTCTCATAAACCCCAAAACCAACCAAAACCAAAACACATAAAAAAAAAACCATTCCCCTCAAAAACCACATCATTTCTCTCTCAAACTTACCCATCAAAACCCCCTTCAAATCTCTACCTTCTATCCTCAAACTCATTAGAGCACCTTCTTCTCTCTCTAGCTCTGTCTGTTTCTTTCTGAGTTTTTCTGTCTGTCTTTCTCACTCTGAAACCTTCCATCTTCTTCTACTTCTACTGCTTCTTCTAAGTTTTCTACACATACAGAAATCACCTTTCTTTTGAACCTTCTCTTCCTCTTCTTTGTATTTTCAAGAAAAACTATGGCTCTTATGTTGGACAGTAACAATAATAACAACATGATGAATAACTCGTCATCATGTGAAGGTGGAAGTATATTGTTAGCATTAGACTCAAACAAGTCGGTACCAGCTCCATTTCTTACTAAAACTTATCAACTTGTTGATGACCCAAATACTGATCATGTTGTTTCCTGGGGTGAAGATGATTCTACTTTTGTTGTTTGGCGTCCACCTGAATTTGCTCGTGATCTTCTTCCTAACTACTTCAAACACAATAACTTCTCAAGCTTTGTTAGGCAGCTCAATACCTATGTACGTATATGAAAACACCAGCTTTTCTTTTCTTTTCTCAAAAGGTTTTCATGAGATGGCGCTTGTTGATACATGTAGTTTGATGATTTAGCTCTGATGAATTTTGTTTTTGTGTTTTCTTTTTCAGGGTTTTAGAAAGATAGTACCAGACAGATGGGAGTTTGCAAATGAGTTCTTTAGAAAAGGAGAGAAACATTTATTATGTGAGATTCACAGAAGAAAAACTTCACAACCTCAACAAGTTTCTATTAATGGTGGTGGGTCTGGTTTCTATAACCCATTCTCTAATAGATTGAGTATATCTCCATCTGATGATAATTCAGATGACCAAGTTAGCTGGTGTGACTCATCTGATCCCTTATTATTATCATCTCCTCAAAGTCATTATCAGTATCATGTTGCTGGAGGTGGAGGAGGATTCAATATGAATGGAGGTGGTTGTAATGGCAACACGAGTTCGATAATGGCATTATCAGAAGATAATGAAAGACTGAGGAGAAGTAATTCAATGCTAGTATCAGAGTTGGCTCATATGAAGAAGCTTTACAATGATATCATCTATTTTGTTCAGAACCATGTGAAGCCTGCAGCTCATCCTAGTAATTCATACTCATCACCATCTCCATTTGTTATCACTAATAACAACACTAGTAACCCTACTTCACTGGTTGTCCAAAACAAACCTCAAAATTACCAAAACCAAAACCTAGGGTTTAATTCACAACAACCCATACCACCAAAACAATCTCATTATCATCAACAGCAACAACAGCACCATTTTAAGGTTCCATTAAGCCCTAACGCCACTACAAACAACACAACAAGTAGTACTTCTCTGCCTATGCTTGAAGAACACAACAACAATGGTAGTAGCAAAACAAAGCTGTTTGGTGTATCACTATACTCATCAAAGAAGAGATTACATCCAGAACCTCCATCGGATATGGATATTAACAAGTCAAGGTCAATGTTGAGTAAGAATGATTTAGGCTTAAATCTCATGCCTTCTTCATATTAGAAGATGTTGTTTGCTTCATTAATTTGCCTTATTTCATTTTGGTTCTTGTTAGAACTTATTAAGAATAATGTCTTTTTAACTCTTTTAGTTCTTCTTAGCTAGTAGTCATAGAGAAGAAAAAAGTAGCTAGGTTTTTTGAATGATGATGCATGTATGGTTGTTTGTGTGCATTGGTGTTAGTGTATATATATTCCAAGTTAAATTTGATCTGATCACCTTTTTCTTCTTCTGTTTCTTGCTTGACCATCCAATATATACTGAACGAACAATGATGATGAAGTTGAAATTAACAAGACAATACTAAATTTTTTGGATTTTCGTACACACCAAACATTTGCCACTTATAGCTTCTACTGTTGTTTTTCATTCAGTTTACCATTAATGTTGCTCGCTAGATTTTAATTCAGAGCCTTCTGAGGAAAGTTATCAGCAGGTTCTTCATCAGAACACAAGTAGTCAACTAGTCATGCTGTTTTTTCATTTGACCATCCCTCTCTACCTAGCTAGCTAGACGTGAGCCAACTCATTAAGCTGTCTCTATGCGAACTAATTAAAGTACGCTCCCAGAAGTTAGCTCAGAAAAGGGTACTCAGTACTCACTACTCTCCATTAATTAAGCTTGTAATCATAATATTTGCATTTTGTGATGATGGGATTTTTAGCTTTAAGCTGTGAATGTTCTATCTCCATGCATATATATATTCCAACTGTGCTAGATGCAGTGAAGTTTTCCACTTAGGTTTGCACCGAGCTCTAATAAGGATGGTGGGTCCGTAACCCCTGGAGCTTAGTGTTCGGTGTGCACGGCTTCGGTGTATCTATCGTTCTCGTATATATTCTCGGTCTTCTCGATCAGCGGAGAAAAATTACCAACCTTATACATAGTGCAAATTTTGATAAAAAGTAGTCGACAAAGAGCGAAGTAGATGTATTTATTCAGTGTAAGCCTACGGCAACCAAGCTGTTCATTGCAAGACATCATTGCTTCCTTTTATCCCCCTCAAATAAAATGTCATAATAATTAGCTTCTAGCTAGAGATATAGACTATTGGAACGTTAGTTTCACACTAACTAGAAAAGCCCTTCTTTTCATGACGTTGTTCGTTTCCACGAGAAGATCCTATATACTTTCATTTTGCATTTAAAAAGTTTTTTTCTTCTTCTTTTCTTTCTTATATACATATATATTTAGATTATAAATGCAAAGATTAGCTAGATTGACTCACTCAATTAGTATTTGACTGTATCTTCTTTTTTCTTTCTTTCTTCATTTATAAAGAGAAAAAGGAGAAGAAAATGTACTAATAATAAAGGTCTTAGTCTTAGAAAGACAGTGATAAAAGAAGAGAAAAAGAGAGGAATATGGATATTTAGATGGATTCTTTTTTCTTTTCCTTTTTAGAAGTAGGTCCTCAAAATTTAAATACTAGCAGATATAGAATATCTTTAGAACCCAAAAAAATACTAAGAAAAAGAAGAAAAAAACATAAATATTATATACTATGTTATGTTGGGGCAATCATTTCTCATGATCTAAAGCAAAGAAAAAACACAAACCCTATTTTTATTTTTATTTGGTTAAGAAATATATTTTGGAGCCTTGGACAGTCCATGCAACATTGCAATCACATTTGATTGCGTATCTTTAACATGAGAAACCCTAAAACTTTGTCCTTTTGCATTTTGGAGGGATCACACGTGATTTTTGTTCACTCGTGTACTGTAGTTGATGAGGAAGAAACAATAAAAAGAAAAGAAGAAGAAGTCTCTTTTAACTCTTTAGTAGTCTCTGATAATGATATGGACATGAAAAAGGTTAATTGAATGAAGGAATAGCTATAACTTTGGTTTTACAAAAAGAAAAAGGTGAAGAAGAGGAGAATATAATCTCAGTATGAATCATATAGTCAGATCCTCATATGCATAGTAGGGTCAAATGTTGGTCTATCTGATACAAGATTGTGACCAAGTTTTTCCACTAAATTGCTAATGTCTACTGTTGCTTAACCAATTTCTTAAGCTGTAGGTTTAAACTTTTATTCATTAATTTTATCTAAAAATGTAGTTTGAACTTATTTTCTCAAAAATTGAACATGAGAAAAAAACAAGTGTGTCAGTACAAAATTTACATTTTAAAGGTTTTCTACGGTTTTTTTTTTTTTACTATATAATATTTTTATTAATTAAATAACATAGAACATGAATATGGTGAAAATTAAGCAATAAATACATTGAATTGTGGTTATGGTTGCACATGTCTAGAGATATAGAGTAGACAACAAAGCATAGCTTCCTTTGATAAGATATCAGCGGTGATTTTGTAGGTTAGCCGAAAATCTCATGTATAGATTAACAGGGGCGGAGCTAGAAATATGATTATGAGGAAGCAAAATATTTCCATGAGGAGCAAGTATTTTTGAGGAATTTAGGCTTGAGAGGCTATTGGGCTGAGTGTGAAACTGTATACTTATGCCCTCATCCGGCTCAATCACTGTAATTCGACAAGAAAAAATATATATTAAAGGAAAAAGATCGATCTAAATACAGCAACATAAGCCACCAAGTCAATAGAGAAACAAAGCAGGTAACCGCGTACAACAGACACACCAATTACAGAGGGAAGAGTATGTCCATTGCAGCAGCCAAAATCCGAGCAACTTAACTCCAGAATTACATAAGATAGCTCCCAGCTATGCAGAATTTGGCTGTTATCCAAGAACTTGAAAGTGTTCATATCGCAACTCCATAAAACCAAAGTTTGCTTGATAAGAACTATGATTTCAATAGCATCTCTAGGTCTTCCACCAAGTACCATATTGTTTCTTTCTTTCAAAACATTCCAAATAATTTCATAAAGAAGGATGTTCAAGATATTCTAGCATTTTCCTTTTAATATGTTCCATCTCTACGCTTCAAAAAGTTGTATAATAGTTCCATGTTCATGCCAAGAAATGTGTAGAGATTTTATGAAATAGTCCCACAGCTGAAAGGAGTAATTGCAGTGTAAAAACAAATGTTCACTATTATTCGTGAACATGTTGCATAATGGACAACCAATACTATTCAACTCCACTCTACGACTAAGCATTTCTCTTGTAGGAAGAGAAATATGAAAGAATGCCCACATCAACAAACTAATTTTGTGTATTTCCAGACTTGAAGAAAGAGCAATCTGGCATATTACCTACAAGAGAAGCGTGACATACTTTATTACTGAAATTGCTTATAAACTCTACTTCATCATCACCCTCCACCATATTTGGAGTGTTTCCAAGGTCTCGTCTCAATAAGTCATTCCATCTGTTTATTGGCGTTAAGATGATGTCTAAATTTCCATGCCATCTTCCATTTCTAATCATCTCTGATAAGGTACCTTGTTTGTGAGTACAAGCTTTATAAACAACTGGAAATAAGTCTTTCAAACAATTGTTAGCCACCCACCTCTCCATCCAAAATCTGACACCTCTCCCATTTCTTATTTTTAAATTTATGAGATTATAGCTTCCTGCACCATCTTGACCACATTTCTCCATAAAATCCTCCCTTGAGTAGGATTGTCATCAACAGGCAAAACCATATCCTTTTTTTCCCTTAGATTTCTGTTGAACAATGTATCGCCACAATGCATTCTTTTGTTTTGTGAACCTGCAAATCCATTTAACAAGCAAATATTTATTAGTAATTCTGAAACTTTTAATTCTTAAACCTCCATGCTCCTTAAGCAAGCAAATCTTTGTCCGCGCCACCCAAGCCATTTTTTTTCGTCCTTCTACAGCACCCCAGTGAAAAATTTTCATTAGTTTTATCATCTTCTTCTCTACGAAAATAGGTAAATGGAAGAGTGACAAATAGTACACTGGTAGGCTTGATATCCAACTTAATCACCAACCTGCCCGCTTTATCCAAGAATTTCTTTTTACAAGAGGTCAATCTCTGCTCCATCTTTCCTAACATATAGAAGTACTTATTGAAGTTGCTCTGATTGTCATGCCAAGATATTTTATTGGTAATGTCTCAGTTTTACATTCTAGCTCTTTAGCCAACACACCAATGACCTCATCAGCACCAACCCTCACCTTAGTACTCTTGTCTAGATTAAACTGCATCCCAGTGATAGTCTCAAACATAGACAAAATAATAAACATTATAGTTACCTCCTCTACATTTGGATCAATGAAAATGAGAGCATCATCTGCAAGTTGCAGATGGGAAATCATACTTACAGTTTCTTTAAACTTAAAACCATGAATTTGTCCTATCTTAATAGCATCATTCATCAGTTTAGACAAAATTTCAACAACTAAAAGAAAGAGATAGTGATTAGTGAGTCACCTTGTCTTAGACCGTTCGACGGTTTGAACGTCTCAGTAGAACCACCATTCACAAGAACTAATAAATGAGAAGATGAGACACACCACTTGATCCAAGTGATCCATTTATCTCCAAATCCATGCTTTTAAAGTATACATAATAGAGATTGTCAATTGACATTGTCAAACAATTTTGCAAAATATTCCTGGATTTTCAGACTTCAATCTGCTATCAACATTTTCATTAGCAATAAGAACACCGTCTAGTATTTGCATTTCATGAATAAAAGCCCCCTGAAAATCAGAGATAAGTCTTAGCATGACAATCTTCAATCTCTCTGCAAGAATCTTAGAATAAATTTGTACACACTTCCAATAAGACTTAAAGGTATAAAGTCCTTTGATGTACACGTATCTTCTTTTTTTTGGTATAAGAGTGAGGAAAGAAAAATTTAACCTCAAATCTAGAGAACCATAATGGTGAAAATCATTTAACATATTCATGAAATCTACTTTGCTGATGTCCCAACACTTCTTGTAGAATTCTGTAGTGAAACTATCTGAACCCCGAGGTTTGTCACATCCTATGCGCTTAACTACATTCCAAACTTCGTCTTCAGAGAAGTTTCTTTCCATCCAAGCTCTACCCTCATCTCCCACAACTGGGAAATACGAATCATCCAAAATAGATTTTATGAAGTTTTCTGAAGAAAAGAGATCAATATAGTAATTCCTAATCTCTTCTTTAATTAAATTCTGACCTAAACAGTCAACTTCATCTATCTGCAGTTTTAAAATTGTATTCCTTTTCCTTCTAGCACTTGCAATTCTATGAAAGTAACCATAATTGTTGTCACCCCACCTAAAACCATTTTGTTTGGCTCTGAGTTGCTATTTCCTAGTCTATAAACTCTCAATACTTTTAAGTTTAGTTTTGCATTATAATATATAACTAATTACTATTCAGGTTGTAGAGCATGGGTCTCTTCAAGGATATTTAGTTCTCTCATCTTCTATGTTAAATCAACTTTTTCACGTTTGAAACCACCAAACTCTTATAAACCCCAAGCTTTAATGAAGTACTTTATTTCTGCAGCTTTCGGGAAAAAAAATAATGCTTGCACTTTCTTCAAACACCATTGCACACCGCCACATCTCCCACATTTTTATGGAAATCCGTATGTTATATCCAACTTCTTTTCAGCTTAAAATAGGGTTTGCTACTGTTGGAAATTTCGGAGATATACGAGCATAGTTGTGTTGCTCGTATAGAGCTCCTAGGAAGCAAGACTAACTCTTAAACTCTCACAAACTCTTAATCTTATTAATCACTTCTTGCTTCTTACAATTACAAATGATACTACACATGCCTATTTATAGGTTCACCTACTTCTCTAGATAGTTCTATTTAGACTCTTCTTTACACTTTCATTACACCCTTATCTAGAGGGAATATTCTAGAGTATAATACCAAGGATAAGTATGAAGGAGTTTATCCTTCACATGTTTCATACTCTCTTATCTAAAGAGAATACTCTAGAATCAACAAGGATAAGTATGGAGAAGTTTATCCTTCACATGTCTATTTTGACTAATACTTATCTATTCTAACACATGACTAATTTGACTTGTAGAATTCTCTACACAATTCTACACTAATATAGACAACTCTAAATTACAAATTACAATTTCCAACATCCCCTCCTAATTTGTAATCTCCTTTTCATTGTTTCGATCTTCACCCAATTTCTCGTTCATTCTTCACTTCTCATGCTCGTGGTCGCGTCTAACATTTCTTCGCATCGACATCGTATCGTCCTCTCGTAGTGTCTCCTTAGCTCTCGTCTTTCATCCTCTTTTCTTCCAGCTAGCCTATCTTTTCTGCTAGCCACTAAGTGGGTGCGTTCTCGGCCTTCACTCGGCTTTCCTATAGCCTTCACTCGGCTACTCTCGTCACGAGTAGAGGATTAGCATCTCGTGACAACATGGCTTTCCTCATGCCATGTACGAAAGTGCACTCTTTTCCACATGCACTCCCTTCTCTTTTCTCTTAACTCACTTTAATTTCATGGAGACTCTTTTACATATCAAAACTATTTAACTTAAACTGGACCTTCACACGAGCAATATCTTCTTCCTTAACATTTTTTTTTTTATTTTCATATTCTCAAAATTCATTTTACATAGACATGGGTGATAACTTTCATACGGGATCCAAAACAAACAATGAAAACTCAACACTTTGTATAGTTGAGAATCATACCTTCACTATCGCGTTTGCTTTAAACTCTACAAGCATTTTTATTCGCGCAGCTTACACGCCCCCATATGGATCGAACCTCCGCTCTGATACCATGTTGTTGGAAATTTCGGAGATATACGAGCATAGTTGTGTTGCTCGTATAGAGCTCTTAGGAAGCAAGACTAACTCTTAAACTCTCACAAACTCTTAATCTTATTAATCACTTCTTGCTTCTTACAATTACAAATGATACTACACATGCCTATTTATAGGTTCACCTACTTCTCTAGATAGTTCTATTTAGACTCTTCTTTACACTCTCATTACACCTTTATCTAGAGGGAATATTCTAGAGTATAATACCAAGGATAAGTATGAAGGAGTTTATCCTTCACATGTTTCATACTCTCTTATCTAAAGAGAATACTCTAGAATCAACAAGGATAAGTATGGAGAAGTTTATCCTTCACATGTCTATTTTGACTAATACTTATCTATTCTAACACATGACTAATTTGACTTGTAGAATTCTCTACACAATTCTACACTAATATAGACAACTCTAAATTACAAATTACAATTTCCAACAGCTACTTATAGTAGGACCAATAATCACCATTAAAGGATTGTGATCGGAAATAGTTCTTGTAAGAGCACGTTGTAGTGCACCGGGAAAAGCTTCATCAAATCCAATATTGAAAAGAAATCCATCCAATCTGAAAATGAGAGGGTCAAACTGATTATTGGACCACGTATATGAACCACCAATGAGAGGTTGATCTATTAACTATTGCTGAAGAATGAAGTGATTGATGAAATCAGAATTTCTACTATATCCTTCACCTGTGTTTCTTTCATTATCCGACTTGATGGATTTAAAATCTCCAGCCATGCACCATGGCCCATTCCACCAGTGACTTATCTCATTTAACTCATCCCAAAATGAATCTCTAGGGTTATACTCACAAGGGTTGTATACGTTAGTTATGGCCCATTTAAACCCATTGGCTCTGTTTGATATCAATGTAGAATTGTTGTTGAAACCAAGCTCTTTTATCTTCCTTAACAAATTTACTATTGTTGAAAGAATTCCTCCACTAGCACCCACAGAAGGGATATAAGACCAATCAAATTAGTCATAATACCACAACTTCCTTATGAACCAGCTAGAGAAACACATCACCTTAGTTTTTTAACAATACAAACAGCACATCTCTGATTTGCAATCAAATTTTTAAGAGTTGTTGTTATCTTGTCAAAATAGTTTAACCCCCTGACATTCCAACAAACGGTTATAAAATCCATTTCCACCATTTTTATAAACAATGTATGTATTGTTTATATGCCAAGTTAACGATAGAGTCAACAGTTTTCTCAATTACCCACCCCCCACACACAATTTTTTTCAGCAGATTTAGCATCAAACATTTTTTTTCAAAATAGCATCTTCGATATCATTCCTATTGGTGCCTCCAGGTGAATATTCATTAGAGCATTCGGTATCTCTACTGTAAGAACTCTCCCCTACGTGAAAAACATTAAATATTGATCATGAATTATCTGTTAGACTTTATGTTGCGTTGTTTCCATACTCGCTCAACTTCTCTGGGTCTTAGAAATATAAATCCATCTTTCTTTTTCATCTTCTCTAATTACCTGACCCGATCCATGCAAAATTAGGTCAGTAATAGAATTAGGACTTACCACCCTTGGACTAGAAGCATCTTGACCCTCCGTTCTTCCCTTAAACATCGCACATAAGAAATCAAATTTTAGATTTTCAGAATTTTCAAAAATCAATAGCTCCTTAAATCTCTCATTAAAGTCACGTACTTTCCTGAGATATTCAGTATTTAATAGCTGAGATATAAGAGGATAATCGACATCCCATTTAACTGTTAAAACAACCTTCTCTCCACCAATCTCCATCAGCAACACCACTGGAATACCTTCAAAACCACCATCAATGGCGATTCTAAAGAAATGAAAGCCTTTTGTTGCTTAATTTGTAAAGTATCCAAAGAAATTTTGATCAAGCCGCTCAGTTCATTACCTATTTTTGTGAAGTTATCGGAGTTCCACCATCTTGATGGAAATCCTCTTATCTTAAGCCATTTTTCCTTCATGTTGAAAAAATCCACGGAGTATATTTTCTCCTTTCTGGGGTTTTTATTTTTATAACAAGAAGAGTCGATTCTTGTATCCTCCTTTTGTTCCTTAAGATGTTAATGCATCTTTAGGATCAATCTCTATAATATTTGCATATTTTAATGATTATGCCTCTATGAACCCAAATAATTAGAGACCAAATCAGCCTCACTTTTTTGACCTCTTCAAACTCAGCCTCTCTTTTTTGACCTCTGCAAACTCAGCCTCACTTTTTTTTGTCAATCTTAGGATTTGATCCGGTTTGTGAGTGTGCTAATTGTACTTCTCCGCTGTCCAAGGACGAATCTATCATCTTTCCCCTTGGGGCTGGGATTTATTGATTAGTGGACTTTTTGTTTTTTGCCATTTTTAGAGTTACATTTAAATTTTAGTTTATATTTTAATTCCATGATAACTGGTATTCGTTCAAAGAACAACTCGGATGATGAAAGGTCTTGATAAATCCCAATTAATGGAGATGTTTACAAAGACTGGAAGTAGTTCTAGCATTGGAGGAGGAAGAAGCAGCGGCGATAGTAAGCAGCGTTTGAGAAGAATAGTGAAGATGGATAGAAAATCTTTACAATCGAAGAAGACTATGTTGGTACCTTTAAAATTATTAAAATGACTGAACGAAGGAATGAATGATACAAATCGTGGCTTGCTTTCAACCCAAAGATGATGGCATGGCTAAAAAAAACATTAGAATTCGCAACTGCACATGGAGAAGTAAAAAGGCTCTGTCACTGTTGTTGAATGATGTTTTCTAGATACCAAGAGAAAGGTGTTGTAAAAGCGACTAATCTTCTACATGTTTTATTCGAACGACTGATAACGGTAAATATTTCATAAAATAAAAATAAGAATACTAAGACTTCATAGCCTTAACATCGATGAAAGAAATCAATGTCCAACAATTGTATTACTGTATTAGAAAGGTAAAGAGTATAAATGATTGAACGAAGGAATGAAGGATACAAATCGTGGCTTGCTTTCAACCCAAAGATGATGGCATGGCTAAAAAAAACATTAGAATTCGCAACTGCACATGGAGAAGTAAAAAGGCTCTGTCACTATTGTTGAATGATGTTTTCTAGATACCAAGAGAAAGGTGTTGTAAAAGCAACAAATCTTCTACATGTTTTATTCGAACGACTGATAACGGTAAATATTTCATAAAATAAAAATAGGAATACTAAGACTTCATAGCCTTAACATCGATGAAAGAAATCAATGTCCAACAATTGTATTACTGTATTAGAAAGGTAAGGAGTATAAATGATAGTTGTGCAAACATGCTAGCTAAATTTGAACTACTCAAAGCCATTTTAAAAAAAGTAAAGAATAAATCAATATAATAAAATTGAACATATAAAAATAAAAACTGCATGTGGGACGTAGATGCACATTTTACTACAAACTACATCCAAAGGATAGAAATCTTCTTCTCATGCAAGTGAAAGTAAGAGCTTAACAATAGACACAAGGATATACGTGGTTCGGTATGATTACCTACTCCACGGGGTGAAAGGATGAATCTTATTGCTTCAAGGTGTTACAATGGTGTCACTCTCCGAGTTGAACTCTCTTCCTTACCCAATGAACTAATTCTCCACTCTCTTTCTCTTTTGTGTGATTACAAGTCTCTCTCTCCAAAATTACAACCTAACTCTCTTGGGTACAAGTTCTTCTATTTATAGGGGAGGCTACATACATCTAAACTATGGTGTTGGTCACGATATATCTATCTTGAAGTCCTGTGTCGGGCCAGCTCGCATCGTCTCTTCTTCCACATATATGGCCGATGTAATTTGGTTCTTCGGCAGCCTCTTATCCGAGCCGATCCTTTTAGGTGCTCTCTTGGTGCGATGTCGCCCCTTCAATCCTGTCGTCCTTTTAGTTGGCCGATACGGCTGTTGATGGTGGTTTTTAGACAAAGGGTAAAATCGTAAAACCCTGAATAACCTAATGTCACCGGTGACACATTTATTAGAACATTTAATGCATGTAGTCAGTAATTAATAGGGGGTATTTTTTTCAAATTAGGGTTACAACGAGCAAAACCCTAATTCCCCTCTGTGCCAATGGCAAATCATGCCAGCCACCCACACCTATCCCAAGCTAGCCGCACCATGCCAAATGCACTCTGCCTTGGCCCTAGCTATGTTAATCACACCAACCGCGCCAAAGCATGCGAACCATGCTAGCCGCACCTCCGGGCCAATGGCAAATCCTGCCAGCCACACCTAGCTCAAGCTAGCCGCGCCATGCCAAACACACTCTGCCTTGGCCCAAGCTATGCTAGTCACACCAAACGCGGCAAAGCATTCCAACCATGCTAGCCGCACCTCTGTGCCAATGGCAAACCATGCCAGCCACACCTAGCCCAAGCTAGCCGCACCTCCGTACCAATGGAAAATCATGCCAGCCACACCAACCGCGCCAAAGCATGCGAACCATGCTAGCCGCACCTCTGTGCCAATGGCATATCCTGCCAGCCACACCTATCTCAAGCTTGTCGTGCCATTCCAAACACACTCTGCCTTGGCCCTAGCTATGCTAGTCACACCAAACGCGCCAAAGCATGCCAACCATGCTAGCCGTACCTCCGTGCCAATGGAAAATCATGCCAGCCACACCTAGCTCAAGCTAGCCGCGCCATGCTAAACACACTCTGACTCGGCCCTAGCTACGCTGGTCACGCCACGCCAAGACAAACATCTTTACCTTGGCCCTAGCCAAGCCATGCCAAAGTAGCGCCCGCACCTAGGCTTGCAAACCATTCAACCTAGGCCAAATTGGTCACGCATGCCATTGACACATGCCAACACGCATCGCTGGTTGCTTTTCTTACCAGGTCGTGGCCCTAATGGCCGAGCATGCCATTGGCACATGACAACACGCTCGCTGGTAGCTTTTCTTACCAAGCCGTGGACCTAATGGCCGAGCATGCCATTGGCACATGCCAACACGCTCGCTGGTAGATTTTCTTACCAAGCCGTGGCCCTAATGGCCGAGCATGCCATTGGCACATGCCAACACGCTCGCTGGTAGCTTTTCTTACCAAGCCGTGGTCCTAATGGCCACGCATGCCATTGGCACATGCCAAAACCCACGCTGTTAGCCTAATTTGCAAACCGTGCAACCTACCACCAAGGAATTCCACACATGCCATTGGCACATGCCACACACGCCACTAGCAGCTCTGGCACTGCCACTTGCACTCAACGTACAACCTACCACCAAGGCATTCCACACATGCCATTGGCACATTCCACACACGCCACTAGAAGCTCTGGCACTGCCACTTGCGCTCGAGGTGCAACTCGCAACAAAGGCATTTCGCACATGCCACACGCGCCCCTAGCAGCGCCTCTTGCACTCAAGGTGCAACCAACACTCGAGACATCAACACAAACTGGGGGATGCTTTCCAGGGTGTTGGTTTGGCAGTCACAGCTTGCAGCGTACACTACGCTCACATTAAGAAAGCGTGAATAGGAATAATGCAGTCAAATAAATGAGGAAATAATGGTGAAAACGTTTTCACCCATAAACACCTTGCGGTTACCACCTCCTCCCATTATTTCACCCTTTACTCTCTTCCTTCATGAGGCCAGGATACGTTTCAATCTCGACTTGTATAAATGGGTCTTACCTATTTCCACCAGACAACAAGTCTCGGTCACGAGAAAAATACAACACTCTCAGAAAAGGAAACTTTGCAAGCTCTCCAAAAAGCTTTCATCTCTTGCAAGCTTCCTAAGCTTTCACTTTCTGATACAAGTCGAGACACTACTCTCCCAGAATTATTCTGGTATCAACACGTTTCTTTGCTTCCCTCCCCAAATCAACCCTTCTCATCCACTTTGTGACCGAAGCAAGTCTGGAACGGCCATTTCTTGTTTCAGGCCGGACTTGTACAGATTGATCTCTCGAATCTATAAAGTGCTTACGTGCAACATATTTGTTTAGGGTTTAAACCAGTTTCTCACTCACCTACCGAATTTACCAAAATCGACGGAAACGATTTTTACCCATAAACAATTGGCAATCACAGCGGGAGGATTGATCTTTCGGTTACATATCAGCTTTCATAAATCGATCTCATACTTCGATCCAGGCATTAGGACAAAAGAAGTAAGCAATATATTTGGGGATCTACAGCTCGACTACCAGACAGCCTAGTTACCAGTTGTGAAACTACATGAAACGGCTGGGGACTTCACAAGAACCGATAGACAGCCTGGTTACCAGTCGTGAAGCTACATAAAAAGTCTGGGGACTTCACAGAAATCGAAAGAAAACGGTCTAGTCATCAAGTAACTTAAAATGACTGAGGACTTTCCACAATCACAGTGGTGCTTTCCGCGAAATCCGATCTTACACACGAGGATCCCTTATCATCAGGAGATCCGGGAAACCGAGTAAGTCTTGCCTAGACAGAATATATATGGTTTACCATTTCAAGTTTTCATAGGAATGATAAAACCAATAGCCATGTTATGTCTTGTCCCACGTCATCTACCAACACACAATGTTCACGATTCCATATCTTCCCTGGGATGTTCGTATCACTTACGATCATAACCAAAAAGCGGCATCATCCCTAAAAAAATAAAAGGGAACCACATTTTCATATCTTCCATATCCAAAAACGGTTCATCCCGAATAATAACCCAAAACCCTCATAGGTAACACTTGCATATCAACCTAGAAACCAAAAAAAAAAGACTTTTATATCGACCCAGAAATCCAGAAAATCAAAACCATAATCCAGGTGTTTCATTTGCCTTTAAAAAAAATAATTTCAGAAGATAGAAGTGCAAAGGAAGCCATTCAACAGTGGTTTACTTTTCTTGGAGAAGACGTCATTCGTCATTTGGAGGACCGCCTGTTTCAGCTCCAACTCTTTGTTGCATCACCATGCGTACCGAATTTGCATCATAACGGTTACCAGTTACTATTCATGAAGTATCTGATGCTACTACAGTAATATTCGAAGATTGGAACTATATTCTTACAGATTTATGGAAGGAATACCTATGGCTAAGGTTTGCACCAACAAAAAAAGAGGAGAACAAACTGAAGGAGGAACGCTGGAGTGCATAGCCATAATATGCTTGACCACTTTGTTGCTACCACGCTACCGCTAAAACCAGCATTCCATGATCCACCCTGCACGCCTTCCAAGTATCGTTTCCACCATCCCACGGAAAGAAGCCTCTCGCGTTATCATCACAACTTGATAGCCAAAGTTACAACACCAACAATTCGCGTCCAAGACAACACCAGACGCGCTTTCTAGACGCTCTTACCGGACACACAATCCAGACGCACATGTCAGGCACACATGCAGCACGCATATGCCGGCTACGTTACCACACCCTGGTCATCACCAACAGATAGTGTATATCCAGTGCTAGCTTCTCTGCTCAATTGATAACACCGGCAACTTGCATCTTTCTAGCGCCGACACCTTACACCTTTCCAGCGTCGACACCTTACATATTTCCAGCGCTGATAGCTTGCATATTTTCCAGCACAACAACCTGCATCCTTTCCAGAGCCTTCATCGTGCATCTTTTCCAATACTGACAACTTGCGTCATCCCGACATCACGCTTGCGCTTCCATCTTGCATCTTAACAACAACTTGCATCTACCCAGTTCTGGAAACTTGCGTCCTTCTAGCGTTGCACTTGAACGCCCTGTGGGGAATCATCAGTCTGATTTCATCACACGTAAAGATCAGGAACGACTTTTCCAAAATCGAGGCAAATCATCAAACCCCACTGGTTTCATGTAGACTCTCTTCCTGTCAAGAGACGCATAATTTCTGGGGACTTCGTCCACAAAACCGTGTGGTCCGTGTGTTGATGGTGGATTTTAGTTCAGGGCTAAAATTGTAAAACCAAATAAATATATGCTGACATCCTGTACGGGATAAAGCCATTAATGAAGTGATGAGTACTTCTTCACTTTACTAATTCACCTAGAATTGAGCATGTGGAAACAATCTCAGTATTCTGTGAATTAAATACACAAAATTCATCCAGGTTGGAGCATGTAGCAACAATCCCATACACCCTGTGAATTTACAACATTATTGATTAATGCATGGCCAGCCTTGTATTTCATGTACTTCTCCACTCTCATTATTTGTGCGGCATGATGACTGAGTGTTGCTCTCAGCAGACCAACACAAATCTCCAAGCATTAATAAGGAGACATGTGCGAAATACACGTACAGGCTGAAACTCTCGGTGTTATACTACCCCGATTGAGTAAAGCCTCACGGCAGGTTATACTAGCCTCGTTGAGCGTCTCTCACGGCGGGTTATATTAGCCCCGTTGAGTAAAAAAAATACTACCCATGCTAGTCATGAAAGGCTGTTCTGCAAAGACAAGATTAAAAAATAGATCTCAACCTTCCAACTTCGCAGGCATAGTTTGACGACCTAGATCGCACGCGGGACCGAGTAGCATGCATGTACATGCTCACCGCCAGCCTACCTTCCTCCTGGATTGATTGGTTTCCCAAGGGGGCCGTAGAAACCACAAAACCGTTAGAGAAAAGTGGCGGACCCACAAACCCTAAAATTAGGGTTTCCTAAACAAGTTGCGACCAAGCAACTTGCAACCGGCGTACACGAACGTTTTGGTGTCCCAACCACCGGCCGGTAGTACCAACGTGCTCACCGTGGGCTCGGCTACACATCTAATTAATCGGACATTGAAGATTGCAGCCAGCCATCTCGAAATTTGTGCTCAAAAGTAGCATGCGAGATCCTTTTTAATCTAAGCCATCCGTCATCGCATGAGTGTTTGGATGGCTTAGATCGCTCCTATGGTCGCAAACCAAGCATGCACATGCTCGCCACCAACCCACCTCCCTGCTGGTGAAAACGGCTTCTTTATGGGAGTCACAGACGTTGATTTACGGTGGCGCAAAGGAAGCATGCCCGCAAACCCTAAAACTAGGGTTTACCGACAGTTGCGGCCACGCAACTTGGAACCACCGTACATGAACGGTTTGGAGGCGTCGTCACCAACTGATGGAACCTACATGACCACCGTGGGCCTACCTCCACGGTGAACCAATCGGCCGGTGCCCATGGTTGCTGTACGTCTCGATTTGCGTGCCCAAAGGTGGCATGTAAGGCCACTTCTAATCTCGGTCATCCGTCATCGCAGGCTAGAACGGGCTACCCAGATTGCTCCGATTGACTTCCAGCTGGCGTGGACGTATAGAGTGGCGTCCCACCTACATGCAGGGACAATCGGCCACTCCATGCACGCCTCCCAAGGCATAAAACCGTTAGGGTGAAAGAGGAATCTCGCAAGCCTTCCAAACCCTAATCCAACGGTTATTCCTCCATCAATCTCGTCCGTCCAAGTTCGCATGCTTGGATGAATAGCCTGGGAAGGGAGTTAGGTGGCAAACAAGGTATCACCGTGATCACCATCCTCCACACTTCCCCATGGCATAACCGGCCAAGGTGGGTCCCGCTCATGCAACCTCCGAACAACGCCTGAACATAGCTAGTTGAGTCACTTCAACTTGAAATATTTTCATCAAGGTTGTAGGCTTCAAATATGTTAAACATATTTAATGCACCGCATGCATACAATATGCGCCTACAAACAACACGATACTTCACAAGTATCAATTTCCTTCCTGGGTTTTGCTTTCGGGCTGTTTTATTTTCCCGAACGAGCTTAAAACCTAAATATTCCCGCGTTGGGAGATAGGAAATTCTTTTCCGTATGGAATGGAGGGACGGATCATCAAAATCCGAGTCCGTACTAGAAATCTACCACGATTCTAGTAAGGAGCGCTAATTAGGGTTTCTTGTGCAACGATCAACGGATTCCCCTCCTCTCAAGATGCAAAATCTCGACCGTCGAAGGTCACCAAGCTAGCAAGCTTCCCGAGCCTGACTTGCCAAGCTACAACAACATGCTACATGTTTTCCAAAATACTCGAGACATCAATCATGTCACAAACTGGGGGATACATACTGGGGTATTGGTCTGGCGGTTTACAGCGTGCAGCGCACAACGCGCCATCACAAGAACGTGTCAGGAAGTCATGGACGGTTAGTGATGATGGGAGATGTGGGCAAGCCTGGTCATGTGACACCAACAAAATACTCCACTACTCCATCACTCCACTTTCTCCACTTCCCACGAGATATGAAGGTTAGGCTAAAAGACTTGTATAAATAGGTTCTCCGCCCTATTTTCAACGACAACAAAAGTCCAAACACAGAAAACCAAGTGTTAATACCATCGTATTCAACACCCAGATCCTTCCTGCAACATTTGATAGCCTGCTCAACCTTCTGTTAACAAGTCATCAAATAGCCTTCACCTTCACACTCTCAACACTTTTCTTCGCTTCCCTCCCTAAGATCAACCTCATTTCCTTCACCTGTGACCGAAGAAAATCTGGAATGGCCATTTCTTGGTTTAGGCCATAATTGTATAGATTATCTCTCGAATCAAAAGTGCTCATGTGCAGCACATTTGTTGAAGGTTAAAACTCACTTCTCATTCACACACACCTAAATTACCTAAACCTGCAGAAGTAGTTTTCTCCCACAAATACCGTGATGGAACATTTGTGTGGAATACTGTATTTCTTCAAGTCAGAACGTCAAGACATATCTGCAAGTCCTCAACTGCACTGCATCAGGGAAGCATCTGTTTCCAACCAGAGAAGCCACTCCCAAACCAGAGCACGGTTGATAGAAGGAACCTGGGATTCCTAACCACTGTTCGCATTGCCAGTCTCTCCATCATCACCGGTGATATTGGAAGAAGAATACACCCATTTATGAAGACAAAACCGTATGGTATGCTCCGGCTGAACTGTGCGTGTCTTCTTTTCATTTTCACCATCAGTCAATAAAGTTAGCTCGAAGTCTGGAAGATTCCTCCGAGCAGGAGAAAAGGGTTTGGCAAAGAAATCATCATCTATGTTTGGTTTCGAACTATGTTCAGGTAACATCTTATCGGTTTTCCTCGCTTAGCAACAAGATATCTGCACAAAACAAATCAGAGAAATTATGAAATTATCTCCCAAACACATAACCGCGCTCGACAAGAGAAAAATCCCTGACACATGGGAGAATAGTATTTTCTATGATTTCGAAATACATATGCAATATCCTACTTCGGGTTCAAAATTATATGCGCAGTATATTTTCTGGGTTCAAGAGCATATACAGTAATTATTTCGGGTTCATATGAAGCACATATACAGTATTATTCTTTGGGATTCATATACAGTAATTATTTCGGGTTCATATGAAGCACATATACAGTATTCTTCTTCGGGATTCATATATAGTAATTCTTTCGGGTTCATATGAAGCACATATGCAGTATTCTTCTTCGGGATTCATATACAGTAATTCTTTCGGGTTCATATGAAGCACGAATACAGTATTTTTCTTCGGGATTCATATACAGTATTCTACTTTGGGTTCAAAATTATACGCGCAGTATATTTTCTGGGTTCAAGATCATATACAGTATCCTACTTCGGGTTCAAAATTATGTGCGCAGTATTCTCTACGGATTCAAAATCATATGTGTAGAATTTTCTTCGGGTACATATACACAATATTATCTACAAGAAGCACGCCAACCTACTTTGTTACCGCGACAACATACTCTCTTCGGATTACATCCCCTACCGAGAATTGTTGCCGCTCATTCAGAACTTCACCACAACAACAACTACTACAAAATGGAAGCATGTAAACCATACTGGAGGACTGATCATATACACGGGATCCCTTCACCGTTAAATCTCACAAGATACGGTCAACTTAAGATGAAGCAGTTTCTACTATTCTCAATTCGGGTTCCACCATCTGAGGCTCAATTGGGATTTCCGCCACTTCCACTTCATTGGAAATCAATACCTCATAACCTGGAGGCGCAAGTGGTTCATCGTCAACAACTCCAGGGTTGCTCATACTAGTGGACCCATGATTCCCAACTTCGTTGTTAAGCACCTAATACGAAGATTACATGGGATTAGGATGGATCAAGCGTAGAAAATCAGTACGATCATAAAATTAAGAAAGTAAGTGAACTAACATCATTCAAGTTCCTTATTATACGTCTACACTATGTGCAAGAAGTACCGAAGTCATGAAACACGTTTCCCAAACAAATCCAGCTGAGGGAAATTTACACTGCCCTGTGTTCAATTACGAACTGGGAGCAATTGGTGTGGAATCTAGTGTTGGTTTATGTACCATTCTCTTCGCATGGAAGTTACCTACAACATGGAAATCGGATGAACGAGCAAGGAGAGGTGACCAGAACATCAGACAACACGCAACCTGGAAAAGTTATGAAAACCTCCTAGAAGTTTACTGTTTCGCATTTTTCATCCCCTAAACATGCTCAAAATTCAAAAATCTTCTTTGCTAAAGCTTGGAAATTTCCTGGGTTTGAAGATACATATACGGACATCGAAAATACGACTCCAAACAAGGATTCTACAACAACTTTAGTGAAGGGCACCAATTAGGATTTCGGCGTGTCAAACCCTAAACCGCAAGCGTCTCTCTTGCAAGAGCTTCCCAACCAGCGTCATCTTTCCAACCGGCGCCATTTTCACAATACATGCAAGCTTCCCAATCCTGGCCATCTTCCCAATCCTGGTGTTGATGGTGGATTTTAGTTTAGGGCTAAAATTGTAAAACCAAATTTAATATGTTGCCACCCTGCAAAGGATGAAGCTAATTTAATAGGCTGACATCCTGCAAAGAATAAAACCATTCAAGTGACGAATATTTCTCACTTTATTAATTAACCAAAGCATGTGCAACCATCCTGTGAATTTAATATACCTAGAACAGAGCATGTAACAACCATCCCGACATAGCATGTAGCAACCATCCTGGTTTTCTGTAGGTATACAACATTACTATTAATGCTTTAATTAAAGCCTTGTGTTCGACATGCAAACACCCGTAGGCTACTTGAAGGCGGGTTATATTATCCCCGTTGAACGCATGCAAGACTACCCATGTTAGTCTGACCTGCTAAAAACAAACTCAAAAATAGATCTCATCTGTCCAACTTCGCATGCATAGTCGGACGACCTAAATCGCATGAGGGACCGAGTAGCATGCATGCACATGCTCACCGCCATCCTACCTTCCTCCTGGGTTGATTGGTTTCCCCAAGGGGGCCGTAGAAACCACAAAATCGTTAGAGAGAAGTGGCGGACCCACAAACCCTAAAATTAGGGTTTTGCTAAACAAGTTGCGACCAAGCAACTTGCAACCAGCGTACACGAACGGATTGGTGTCCCAACCACTGGCCGGCAGTACCTGCATGCTCACCGTGGTCCCGGCTACACGTCCAACCAATCGTCCATGGTTGGTTGCAGCCGGCCGTCACGAAAATCGTTCCCAAAGGTAGCATGCAAGGCCACTTCTAATCTCGGACATCCGTCATCGCAAGCGTGTTTGGATGGCTTAGATCGCGCCTATGGTCGCAAACCAAGCATGCACATGCTCGCCACCAACCCACCTCCCTGCTGGTATGATCGTCTTGCCTGTAGGAGTCACGGACGTTGGGAAACGTTAGCTTGAATGTTGGGCCCGCAAACCCTAAAATTAGGGTTTTCCGACAAGTTGCGACCACGCAACTTTGGGCGGGTGTGTACGAACGACCAGGAGGCGGAATTGCTGGCCGACGGTGTCTACATGCTCACCATGGGCCCACCTCCACGGTGAACCAATAGGCCATCTCCCCTGACTGCCATGTGTCTCGATTTGCGTGCCCAAAGGTGGCATGTAAGGACACTTCTAATCTCGACCATCCGTCATCGCAGGCCAGAACGGGCGACCCAGATCGCTCCAATGAGATTCAACTCTACATGGGCGTGTAGATTGGCGTCCTGCCTGCGTGCAGGACCAATCGGTCCTCCCTTGCACGCCTCCCAAGGCATAAAACCGTTAGGGTGAAGAAGGAAGCTCGCAAGCCTTCCATACCCTAATCCAACGGTTATCTCTCCATCAATCTCGTCCGTCCAAGTTCGCATGCTTGGATGAATAGCCTAGGGAGGGAGTTAGGTGGCAAACAAGGTATCACCGTGATCACCATCCTCCACTCTACCACACCATGTGGTCGGTCAAGGAAGGGTTTGCATGCGCAACTTCCAAACCATGCTTTGGATATACTCAATGCGATACTGCCATAGTATACACACGATACTTCACAAGTATCAATTTCCTTCCTGGGTTTTGCTTTCGGGCTGTTTTCTTCTCCAGAACGAGCTTAAAACCTAAATATTCCCGCGGAGGGAGATAGGAAATTCTTTTCCGTATGGAATGGAGGGGCGGACCATCAAAATCCGAGTCCGTACTAGAATTCTACAACGATTCTAGTAAGGGGCGTTAATTAGGGTTTCTAGTGCCACAATCAACGGTTGCCCCTCCTCTCAAGATGCAAAATCTTGACCGTCGAAGGTCACCAAGCTAGCAGGTTTCCCGAGCCTGACTTTCCAAGCCACAACAACATCTTTCCAAAAACATTCGAGACATCAATCATGTCACAAACTGGGGGATACATACTGGGGTATTGGTCTGGCGGTTTACAGCGTGCAGCGCACAACGCGCCATCACAAAAACGTGTCAGGAAGTCATGGACGGTTAGTGATGATGGGAGAAGTGGGCAAGCTTGGTCATGTGACACCAACACACTACTCCATCACTCCACTTTCTCCACTTCCCACGAGATACGGAGGTTAGGCTAAAAGACTTGTATAAATAGGTTCTCCTCCCTATTTTCAACAACAACACAAAAAAACCAAGTGTTAATACCATCGTATTCAACACCCAGAGCCTGCATGCAACATTTGCTAGATTGCTCAACCTTCTGTTAACAAGTCATCAAATAGCCTTCACCTTCATACTCTCAACACCTTCTTCGCTTCTGTCCCTAAGATCAACCTCACATCCTTCTGTGGAATGAAACAAATCTGAACGGCCGTGTCTTCGGTTTAGGCCAGAATTATACAGATTATCTCTCGAATCAAAATTGCTCATCGTGTAGCACATTTGTTGAAGGTTTAAATTCACTTCTCATCCACACACACCCAAAATTACCTAAACCTGCAGAAGTAGTTTTCTCCCACAAATAATTGGCGACCACAGTGGGAGGTTAATCTCTCGGTTGTCAAGTAGATTTATTCAATACCAGTACAATTTTTCTGATTTCAAGAATGGTGGATCTTAGGTCTGGACCAGTAACCAATCCCGATGGAGTTAGCGCCGAAAACACTTTTGTCGCTGATATCCCAATCACTGGTGTCACCATACAACCCGCATGTACAACCAACGTGTCCCGTGGAATTGCGTCTTCTTCCATCAGTACCAGTACCAGTGAAAAAGATCGGACATTCAGTAGGCGTGACACCTCCCATTATAAGAGCCATAGCGACTGAAAATCCAGGCATTTCCTCAAGCATGACACCTCCGTCCGTCACCAGAACGACTGCTACTCCCCCTTCAGGACGAGGATCTGGAGGACCCAAAGGAGGGAAACCTCCTATCACCATGGTGGACTTGATGGAGAGACAAGAAACCCTTGCTAAAGCTCAGGCAGACATGGAAACTACTCAGAATGAGTTATTCACCTTCCTTAAAACATTAACCGATCGATTACCACAAGAGTCGAGACAGTCCCAAGGGCCAACAAGAAATACGTTCAAAGACACTGGAGCAGGTGCCTCGATTCACATAATCCTACGAATGAAGAGTCTTATCTTTGACCACGCAAGAGAAAGGGACCGGGGAGCGTCTCGGGAAAGGAGCCGATCATCCAACTTTATTACACGTGAAAGACCTGGAGAGACTCCTCCAAAATCGTGGCAAATAAAATCAGATGGACGCGCATCGACACTAGCCTCCATATCCACAAGACGTGCGATTGATTCCTCTTCCCGGGGATACACCTCCCCTCAATTCACCCTTAACGATGGTACCAGGGTAATGCTCGTGAACACGTCTCTCGATTTTTAGAATCCTTAGGAGAACACGAATACAATCACGTTCTCCTGGAAGGAATTCTCCAAATCGCTTACGGGGAGAGCCTATACGTGGTACAACAACATCGCACCCGACATCATATCCAATTGAAGTGAGATGGTCAGCGCGTTTTACAGGAAGTACTTATTTGTATCTGAGCAAGTTACTTTCTCAGACCTGGGGAGAATCTCCAACGGAACAACGAACATCCAAATGATTTTGTCAAAAGGTTCAGAACACAAGCGTTGGACTGCCATGAACCGAATTTCACAGAGCGACAGCTGGTGGAACTGTGCATCAATGGAATGATACCCATATACCGGGCCTTTTTGGGGAACCTAGGGTTCCAGATGTTAACTGAGCCCCGTGAAGCCGCCAAACGCTCAGCCACTACCGCCCCATCACTATTGGAAAGAACCAGAGTTGTTCGGAGTAAAGATTCCTGGGAGAACCGAGGATACAAGTGTCTCATCAACAAACATTACGACACTGGTCCTTTTGTGAGCATGGTAGGCGAAGGAAGAAAAAGGAAGGCCCCGGCAGCTGAACAACAACCCAAGCGTGCAGCTCCAGCGCATACAGTTGCATCTCGAAAAGGAGGAGGCAAGGCTCCTATGCAAGACGCTGAAGATATAGGCTTACCATTTCCGATGAACGAAGTAATGGAGCTAGTGGAAGCATGGATTCAAGATGATGCTGTCAAGATGCCATGTGTCAAACGCCCACCGACCGAGAAAGACATGACGAACGCTAATTATTGCTGCTATCATAGGTTCTTCAACCACCCAACCAAGGATTGCAACAAGTTGAAACAAATCTCCAGAGAGAAGATGGAAGCAGGAGAACTCCATCTAGGAAATGAGGGCATTTCATAGAGATCCTCCCAGTCAAGAGCTGCATGATTTCCGGGGACTCTATTCACAAGACTGTATAATCTACGATGGACTACCTATGCGTTTATATCCAGAGAAGGAAGCTGTCTTGGCATCTCAACTCCTCCTCGAAGTCACCACCAGCAAGCATCCATGTCCAGAGGATAAAGCTGTCTTGGCACCTCAGTCTGAAGTTACCACCAACAAAGGAAACTGGGGACTGTTAACCACTGCTCACTTAAAAGATGTCAAGTTCGATAACACGCTGATCAATACAGTTTCCGTATTTAACATCGTCACTGTCAGGACCTTGAGAGCCGCAAATATCTCAAAGCAGGAAGCTACCCGCAATCCTACTTTGATCAAAAACCCGAAAGGAGAATTCGTGGGCGCCTACGGATACATTGACCTTGATTTCAAGATCGATGACACTCCAACACAATCCAGGTTCCACATAATCAAGGAACATCCGGATTACGACATGATTCTAGGGCGCCCGTAGATACACAAGGCGAAATCCTTACCGATCTCGAGCCTGAAAGGATCTTCAACAAGCCAGCCCCGATGATCTCCAACAAACCTTGGAGTCTTGAAGACTACCTGTTTCCTCCGTACCAACTACTCACAGGCATAACGCAACTTCCTGGTGAAAGTCTCTTGTCCTACGTCAAGAGATTCCGAGCTCAAGTAAGTCTTATTGAAAAACCCTCCTTGCAAGTAGTGAATGATCACCCTGTTGGACCATAGGGGACTGCTTCACTTGACAGGATGACCACCACCAATAGATGTGAGTGGAGCGCTGTTCCCTTTAAGCGCTTCACCAAAAGTTTGGAAGCAGTGAAGGAAAACACGTCTCATAAGCAGGCTTTCATACCAACTCCAACTCCAGCATCATATGCACGACTGTCGTGATGGTGAAATAACAACCACGGTATTTCATATCCGGATCGATGGTAACTACATCAATGAGAGACAATTTCATAATTTGTATCCCGTATAAGAAGTGGTTGCATTACCAAAGGAGTATGATTGGGACTTTTTAGCACTGCCCATCTCAAAGACGGTGAATTTAGATATGCAAGCATGCTATTATTATGATTCCAAAATGTCTAAAGACGAGGATGTACTCAAGAGAGCAGATATGGCCTCATGAACCTAGCGTGACAACTCCTATCAATTCGAAAGTTTTGGGTACTCGTCGACAGGGGACTGTCTCCTTCTTCTCTATCTCATGAAGGAACGTCAAGAAAGTCGTTGGTTCCAGCTTACACCTCTACCAATGAAATGAGACAAGCTCTACCACTATATGGATACTGCTAAGTTCGTGCATGTATATACCATGCCTCTCCCTGCCAGTCTCTTCTGATCAAAGATGCTGCAGTTGATATTATGCCTGAACTTTGCTATAGCAACAACCACTACCGACATAGGTAATCTGAACTTTTGCATATTTTCCCATGGAGAAGTAATAGAATCATGTAGGCTAGATGATATCTTTATTATGGTAAAATCACCAACGGTGCAACATAGAACCACATAAGTCATGCTTGGGGACTGAGGCTCAGTATGAGATTCATTCACCATCAGTCAAGGAATTCCTCAACACAAGAGATGATCAATCAAGAAGCATGTGAAGGGAAAACCAAACTAAAGAATCTGCTTCGATGCTCTCTCAAGGAACCGCATGCAATCCACTTCAGAAGCCACTTCAATGCTCTCTCGAGGAGCCGCCTACAGTTCTCTTCAGAAGATGCTTCAACGCTCCCACCAGGAGCGCCTCGCATGTTAGCTTCATCCCGCTTCAACGTTACCGCTAGGAGCTACCTCCACGTTTAACCCGAGAAGCCGTCTCAACTCTCTGAGACGCTCCAGAATCTGCTTCAACGTTCTCCAGGACCTGATTGCTCCAGAAGTTGCTTCAACACGTTTATGTTTGAGCAAAACAAGCACGCAGTGGGTCCCATGTTCAAGTAGTCACCAAAGATGGTGTCGATTCAAGGCAGCAATAATGGCGTTTGGTCAACGTAGCAGGTTCAGTGTTTGGTCGAAGTAATAAGGATGACACTCGAATGTTCAACCGAAGCAGGCATAGCAAGCCCACGTTCGATCAAGCAGGCGCATGATGAGTCCCACGATTAAGCGAAGTAGGCGGCCCCACATGTCTATCAAACAGGTGCAACATGGAGACATTCGGTTGAAGCATATACGTGGTGGGTCCACATTCATATAGGGTTACACTCAAAGCTGCCCACGATCAGAGCAAGCATGCTCGTATCAGGTCCCACCAAAGCAGGCTCTCGACTGAAGCATGCATATCAATGTCGAGCGAAGCAGGAAGGATCAATATCATGCTACTCGAAGACTCGCCTGGGCGCCTCTTGAATATGACATACTCCAATAACAGGATGACCCGTCTCTCCTGGTAACATCCAACTTTGTCTCAAAAGTTTATCTTTATTTGTCACCATCTCATGCCTACCCCGCAATGATGTAACCATTGTGTGCTAGGCAGGGGACTTAATATTGATGGTGGATTTCAGTTTAGGGATAAAATTGTAAAACCAAATTTAATATGTTGCCACCCTGCAAAGGATGAAGCTAATTTAATAGGCTTACATCCTGCAAAGAATAAAACCATTCAAGTGACGAATACTTCTCACTTTATTAATTCACCAAAGCATGTGCAACCATCCTGTGAATTTAATATACCCAGAACGGAACATGTAGAAACCATCCCGACGGAGCATGTAGCAACCATCCTGGTTTTCTGTAGTATACAACATTACTATTAATGCTTTAATTAAAGCCTTGTGTTCGACATGCAAATACCCGTAGGCTACCTGACGACGGGTTATATTAGCCCCGTTGAACGCATGCAAGATTACACATGTTAGTCTCACCTGCTGAAAACAAACTCAAAAATAGATCTCATCTGTCCAACTTCGCAGGCATAGTCGGACGACCTAGATCGCATACTGGACTGAGTAGCATGCATGCACATGCTCACTTTGCCCGACCTACCTTCCTCCTGGGTTGATTGGTTTCCCCAAAGCCGTAGAAACCACAAAATCGTTAGAGAGAAGTGGCGGACCCACAAACCCTAAAATTAGGGTTTTGCTAAACAAGTTGCGACCAAGCAACTTGCAACCAGCGTACACGAACGGATTGGTGTCCCAACCACTGGCCGGCAGCACCTGCATGCTCACCGTGGTCCCGGCTACACGGCAAACCAATCGTCCATGGTTGGTTGCAGCCGGTCGTCTCGAAAATTGTTCCCAAAGGTAGCATGCAAGGCCACTTCTAATCTCGACCATCCGTCATCTCAGGCGTGTTTGGATGGCTTAGATCGCTCCTATGGTCGCAAACCAAGCATGCACATGCTCGACACCAACCCACCTCCCTTCTGGTATGATCGGCTTGCCTGTGGGAGTCACGGACGTTGGGAAACGTTAGCTTGAAGGTTGGGCCTGCAAACCCTAAAATTAGGGTTTTCCGACAAGTTGCGACCACGCAACTTTGGGCGGGTGTGTACGAACGACCAGGAGGCGGAATTGCTGGACGACGGGGTCTACATGCTCACCATGGGCCCACCTCCACGGTGAACCAATCGGACAGCTCCCCTGACTGCCATGCGTCTCGATTTGCGTGCCCAAAGGTGGCATGTAAGGACACTTCTAATCTCGACCATCCGTCATCGCAGGCCAGAACGGGCGACCCAGATCGCTCCAATGAGATTCAACTCTACATGGGCATGTAGATTGGCGTCCTGCCTGCAGGACCAATCGGTCCTCCCTTACACGCTTCCTAAGGCATAAAACCGTTAGGGTGAAGAAGGAAGATCGCAAGCCTTCCATACCCTAATCCAACGGTTATCTCTCCATCAATCTCGTCCGTCCAAGTTCGCATGCTTGGATGAATAGCCTAGGGAGGGAGTTAGGTGGCAAACAAGGTATCACCGTGATCACCATCCTCCACTCTACCACACCATGTGGTCGGTCAAGGAAGGGTTTGCATGCGCAACTTCCAAACCATCTTTGGATATACTCGATGCAAGCACACGATGCATAGTATACACACGATACTTCACAAGTATCAATTTCCTTCCTGGGTTTTGCTTTCGGGCTGTTTTATTCTCCCGAACGAGCTTAAAACCTAAATATTCGCGCGTAGGGAGATAGGAAATTCTTTTCCGTATGGAATGGAGGGGCGGACCATCAAAATACGAGTCCGTACTAGTATTCTACAACGATTTTAGTAAGGGGCGTTAATTAGGGTTTCTAGTGCCACAATCAACGGTTGCCCCTCCTCTCAAGATGCAAAATCTCGACCGTCGAAGGTCACCAAGCTAGCAGGTTTCCCGAGCCTGACTTTCCAAGCCACAACAACATTTTTCCAAAAACATTCAAGACATCAATCATGTCACAACTGGGGGATACATCTTTGGGGTATTGGTGCGGAGGTTTACAGCGTGCAGCGCACAACGCGCCATCACAAAAACGTGTCAGGAAGTCATGGACGGTTAGTGATGATGGGAGAAGTGGGCAAGCCTGGTCGTGTGACACCAACACACTACTCCACTACTCCATCACTCCACTTTCTCCACTTCCCACGAGATACAGAGGTTAGGCTAAAAGACTTGTATAAATAGGTTCTCCGCCCTATTTTGAACAACAACACAGAAAAACCAAGTGTTAATACCATCGTATTCAACACCCAGAGCCTGCATGCAACATTTGCTAGCTTGCTCAACATTCTGTTAACAAGTCATCAAATATCCTTCACCTTCATACTCTCAACACCTTCTTCGCTTCCATCCCTAAGATCAACCTCACATCCTTCACCTGTGACCGAAACAAATCTGGAACGGCCGTGTCTTCGGTTTAGGCCAGAATTATACAGATTATCTCTCGAATCAAAAGTGCTCATCGTGTAGCACATTTGTTGAAGGTTTAAATTCACTTCTCATCCACACACACCCAAAATTACCTAAACCTGCAGAAGTAGTTTTCTCCCACAAACACCTGGCAAGCTTCCCAATACGTGCAAGCTTACCAATCCTGGACAGCCTCCCAACGTGCAAGCTTCCCGATCCTGGTAAGTCTTCCAACTTGCACCAGCGTCCCATCTTAAGCCGGCCCCATCAAGATAGCATGCAACTTGCACCATCTACCAAGCTCACGCCAAGCTTCCCAGTTTCCCAAGTCGCGCCAGCTAGCACGATCATCTTCCCCACCTTGCGCCGGTACCACCAGCTAGCACGCTTAGTTTCCCAACTCGCGTCAACTTCTTAATGCCGCCCAGCTTCCTGTCTCTCAATGATGTTGACTTCCCAATTGTGTCAGCCTCCCGATTTGTGCAAAACTGCCAGAGGCAAGGATTCCAAATCCTATCTATAAAAAGGTCAGACAAGCCTCTTCAATTCTCTTTAATAGTTTGTCATCATCTTATGCTTACCTCGCAACAAAGCTCATGTTCCGAGCTAAGCAGGGGACCTAATGTTGATGGTGGTTTTTAGACAAAGGGTAAAATCATAAAACCCCGAATAACCTAATGTCACCGGTGACACATTTATTAGAACATTTAATGCATGTAGTCAGTAATTAATAGGGGGTAGTTTTTTCAAATTAGGGTTACAACGAGCAAAAACCTAATTCCCCTCCGTGACAATGGAAAATCATGTCAGCCACATCTATCCCAAGCTAGCCGCGCCATGCCAAATGCACTCTGCCTTGGCCCTAGCTATGCTAATCACACCAACCGCGCCAAAGCATGCGAACCATGCTAGCCGCACCTCCGTGCCAGTGGAAAATCTTGTTAGCCACACCTAGCTCAAGCTAGCCGCGCCATGCCAAACACACTCTGCCTTGGCCCTAGATATGCTAGTCACACCAAACGCGGCAAATCATGCCAACCATGCTAGCCGCACCTCCGTGCCAATGGAGAACCATGCCAGCCGCACCTAGCCCAAGCTATCCGAACCTCCGTGCCAATGGAAAATAATGCCAGCCACACCAAACACGCCAAAGCATGCGAACCATGCTAGCCGCACCTCTGTGCCAATGGAAAATCCTGCCAGCCACACCGAGCTCAAGCTAGCCACACCATGCCAAACATACTCTGCCATGGCCCTATCTACGCTAGTCACACCAAACGTGCCAAAGCATGCCAACCATGCTAGCCGCACCTCCGTGCCAATGGCAAATCATGCCATCCACACCTAGCTCAAGATAGCCGCGCCAAGCCAAACACCCTTACCTTGGCCCTATCCATGCCATGCCAAAGTAGCGCCCGCACCTAGGCTTGCAAACCATTCAACCTAGGCCAAATTGGTCACCCATGTCATTGGCACATGCCAACACGCATCGCTGGTAGCTTTTCTTACCAGGTCGTGGCCCTAATGGCCGAACATGCCAACACGCTCGCTGGTAGTTTTTTCTTACCAAGCCGTGGCCCTAATGGCCGAGCATGCCATTGGCACATGCCAACACGCTCGCTGGTAGCCTTTCTTACTAAGATGTGGCCCTAATGGCCGAGCATGCCATTGGCACATGCTAATACGCTTGCTGGTAGCTTTTCCTACCAAGCCGTGGTCCTAATGGCCATGCATGCCATTGGCACATGCCAAAACCCACGCTGGTAGCCTAACTTGCAAACCGTGCAACCTACTACCAAGGAATTCCACACATGCCATTGGCACATGCCACACACGCCACTAGCAGCTCTGGAACTGCCACTTGCACTCAACGTACAACCTACCACCAAGGCATTCCACACATGCCATTGGCACATGCCACACACGCCACTAGCAGATCTGGAACTGCCACTTGCTCTCGAGGTAAAACCCGCAACAAAGGCATTCCACACATGCCACACGCGCCCCTAGCAGCGCCACTTGCACTCAAGGTGCAACCAACACTCGAGACATCATCACAAACTGGGGGATGCTTTCCAGGGTCTTGGTTTGGCGGTCACAGCTTGCAGCGTACACTATGCTCACATTAATAAAGCGTGAATAGGAATAAAGCGTTCAAATAAATGAGGAAATAATGGTGAAAACGTTCTCACCCATAAACACCTTGCGGTTACCACCTCCTCCCATTATTTCACCCTTTACTCTCTTCCTTCATGAGTCCAGGGTACGTTTCAATCTCGACTTGTATAAATAGGTCTTACCTATTTCCACCAGACAACAAGTCTCGGTCAGGAGAAAAATACAACACTCTCAGAAAAGGAAACTTTGCAAGCTCTCCAAAAATATTTCATATCTTGCAAGATTCCTTAGCTTTCACTTTCTGATACAAGTCGAGACACTACTCTCCCATAATTATTCTGGTCTCAACACCTTTCTTTGCTTCCCTCCCCAAATCAACCCTTCTCCTCCACTTTGTGACCGAAGCAAGTCTGGAACGGCCATTTCTTATTTTAGGCCGGACTTGTACGGATTGATCTCTCGAATATATAAAGTGCTCACGTGCAGCACATTTTTTTAGGGATTAAAACAGTTTCTCACTCACCTACCGAATTTACCAAAATCGGATGAAACGATTTTTACCCATAAACAACGGCATGTACCTTCTTATCATTGTGACTAACACCCCTTGTTTGACCCAATATGTCTCGTCTGTCAGCTTTGTCAGAGGTCTGGGATCAAGTCTTGTCCGACAGCTGTAGAGTGATCATGTCCGATCCACGTGATTCCTTAATCTTCGCGCCTGCCATCTTCTGTCCCATGCTTCTCGCTTCTTCCTCCTTGGGTACATCATAGCTTAAGATGTTGCCACCTAGCCCTGTGGATAATCTACACCTACATTTATACCACTTATTTCGCTCGTGTGGTGGACACGAGTGGAAGAAAATTGTCCCATCTTCCCACGTACCCGTTCATGTCGCGATTTCCGTCATGCAGTCCCCCATTAACTTCCCTTTATGACCTGTAATTGTCGGAGACGGTCACGCTTCTTTCTTCCTTTAAATACCCCATTTTCCTATTCTCTTTCTTCTACTTCACCATTTTTCTCAAATTCCAGCCGCTACAATCATTTTCTCTGAGATTCTTCATCACTTTCTGCCTCTGTGAGCCCTTGTCTTTTTGATTCTCCTCCTTCACATCTTCATCACCGAGTGATATAGTTGTTGTGGTTACGTTTCTGTCATCCCAACCTTCTTCACCATCTTTTGAGTTTTGCACTACTCACGTCGATGGCTTCTTCTCTTTCAATGACTGAGAAAAGGTGTGTTGATGACATTTTTTCCGAGATTGATGCTTTTACCCTTGCTTACCTATTTTTGTTTGATATCCCTTCTAAGTATGATGATCGTGCCATAAAATCTATCTTTCCTGACGATTCTTCTTCTATTTCGTGCAGGTCCGAGAAAAGGGTGAAAGATCTCTCTGATGAAGAATTCATTGAGAAGTTGAAAGAGAAGTACGATCTTCAAGACTACGAAGTTACCCTGATCTCGGGCCAAAACAACACCTTGAGGAAGTCCGACATGGAGAAGTACGAGCAGTCGGCTGAATGCGTGGTTATCACTCATGGCCAGCTGGAGCTAGGCCTCCATCTCCCTTTGTACAATCTTGATAGCCCTTTCTACTATGAGATTCTCTCCCAGCTCAAGCCTTATTGTGCTCTGGCTCAATGGACTGGCAACACTTTTCGTATTATGGGTGAGTGGAGGAATCGCCGAGATGGTCATGGCTCCACCGCCGACTGGTCGACCTATAAGCCCGATGACACTCCAGAATATTCTGTTGCCAATTTCCTTTCCAACTATCGAGCCGGTACTTCAACCAATGGTGACCTTGCATGGTTTTGCTGCTAGTCCTCATCGCCATTGTGAGAACTATGCCTAAGAATGTTGAAAGGATGATGCTGGATGCCGATCCCAGCGGCCAAGGTTCTAACAGGCGACCCCGTCATACCAATGACCCAATTTATCCCCGACTTCCACTTCTTGTCCGAGGGCCCATTTTACATGGTAGCTTACCATCGCCTCCATTTCCCACCAAGCCCTATCCTTTCTGGGTGGTTAATGATGATAAGGCTGATAAGGTATGTGTCTCCTTCTGCTTTCCTCAATTTCTAGCTTTTTAGTTTTGACGCCAATTGGTTATTTGTTGTCATCAAAGTCTCAGGGCGACTCTACCAAGTCCGCCGCATCGTCGAGAAAGAGGAGTGCTGGCACAAGGATTGAGGAAGACCAGGGGAAGGCAACAAACACCATGATTTTATTATAAGTACATGTACTTGCCCCTATTTTATTCCTTCACATGTTCTGACGAGAAGCCTTGTGCAGAAATTTCCCAGGCACGATGATAATGAATTCGATGGGTCCGATGTGCATGAGATTGATCCTCAACCTCTTAGGCGTAATCCTTCTAGAGGCAAGCTTGTCGTTATTAAGTCGCAGCCGAGGCAGAAACCAATCATCGATATGCCCGATGAAGATGACATATTCGGAGAGGATTTCTCGGATGATAAGGGCGATGGGAAGGAGATAGGCGACAAACAAGAGTCCATGAAGACGCCCGAGTTGGGAAAGGATGTTAATGCTGAATCGGAAGTACTTCCTCGCCTACCCCATATCACTGATGGGTCTTCGTCTAATGTTGAAACCTCCTTTATCGTCTCTGGCCCTATCCTGAACTCTCTTGGAGCGCTCACTTCCCCCGACTTTGGAGCGTATACTGATGAAAAAATGCTTGGCGCCGTGCCACTTTATAATGATATGGCTCAGACTCTTGATACGATGGTGAGTGACTCTGTATGCTTGGGTGATGCCCCACTCCTTAATATCTTCCTAATTGTCGCTTGGCATTCTAACTTGTTTAATTGTATCAGATCCTTAATCGGGTACGGTTGGATGCCGCCAATCATCGTAGTGAGAGGCAGTTGGTGGAATCTCTCCAACTTCAATTGTAGAACGAGAAGAGTCGTGCGCGCGAGCTAGAAATTAAACTCGTCGATGCTCAAGGTGTGTTGCAATTCTATAAACCTTAACTTATGTTGATTGAGTTTATCGTGCCAGTATCCTGAGTCGAGTGTCCTTCTGCTAGCCGAAATAGCTAGTATAGATGTAGATGCTTCTTCGGAGTTTAGGATCATAAAGAGGAAGTGGGATATTGAAAAGGATTTAGTGGAGAATCTTCGTCGGCGAATGGCAAACAAGGATGGTGTTTGTGGGAGAAAACTACTTCTGCCGGTTTAGGTAATTTTGGGTGTGTGTGGATGAGAAGTGAGTTTAAACCTTCAACAAATGTGCTGCACGATGAGCACTTTGATTCGAGAGATAATATATACAATTATGGCCTAAACCGAAGACACGGCCATTCCAGATTTGTTTCGGTCACAGGTGAAGGATGTGAGGTTGATCTTAGGGAGGGAAGCAAAGAAGGTGTTGAGAGGATGAAGGTGAAGGCTATTTGATGACTTGTTAACAGAAGGTTGAGCAGGATGCAGGAAAGCTCTGGGTGTTGAATACGATTAACACTTGGTTTTTTGTGTTGTTCGAACTTCTGTTTTTGGAAATAGGGAGGAGAACCTATTTATACAAGTCATTAATCCTTCTTCACGTCTCTCATGGGAAGTGGAGGAAGTGGAGTGAGGGAAGAGTGGAGTTGTGTGTGAGTGTCACACGATCAGAGCTGCCCACTTCTCCCATCTTGACTTAACCGCCCATATCTTCCTAACACGTTCTTGTGATGGCGCATTGCACACTGCACGCTGTAAACCGCCAGACCAATACCCCAGTTTGTATCCCCCAGTTGTGACGTGATTAATGTCTCGAGTGTGTGGATCGCGGGACCTGAGAAAATAGTGCGGGGTGAACCATGAACTTGGTATAACATCGCATGCGGCCATCTTCGTGTAACCGTTTGGAGGCTGTATAGACATGCCATGCTTTGGTCGGTTACCTTGTGAAGAAGAGTGACGGATGGTGGTCATAGTGATACCTTGTTTTCTGGTTGATTTGCACCCTTAGCCATTCGTCCAAGCTTGCAAAGCTGGACGGACGAGATAACTCATAGCCTTGCTTGCGACCGTTGGATGGGAGGCGCGCATGCTGCCTCTTTCGGCCCAAACGTTTGCATGCTTAGAGAGTTCCAATGGAGGAACTGATCAGCCCTGCATGGAGGTAGTACAATGGTGTTCACGCCCATGCCTACTTGACTCGCAAAGATTTAATCTAAGCCACTCGACTCAGGCGGAAAAGACGAGTGGTCGAGATTAGAATTTATGGAGGGGCCATGACATGTCACCTTTGGGCGCGCGTACCGAGGAGCTTGATCACCGCCGGTCTTAGACGATCAGCTAGATGTGAAGCCGGGCCCACGGTGGTCATGCTAGCATGTTTGGTTCCTTCTAAGTCTCCATCTTGGCCTTCCGTCCAAGCCTGCGAAGATGGACGCTCGAGATGTTTCTGCGCCGCAAACCCTAATTAGGGATTTGGACCGGCCACTTTGGGTGATTGGTTTTGGGTTGCGCGCGCCTCTTTTAGGAGACCGACCATGTATGAAACATCTTGGGTCGACGGTGAGCATGTACATGCTTGCTCTATGACCCTAGGCGCAATCTAAGCCATCCAACTATGCCGGCGAAGTCGGATGGTCGTGATCGTTTTGGATCTTCTCAACCTGCATAAGGCGTTAATCTTGCCTTGTTTGGGCAATCGTTTATTGCACCACGTCTTGCCTATGAGGGAGTCGGTCATGTAGGTAGAAAGTGGGCCCGCCAATGGTGTACCATCACTTCACTACTTGTTTTAGGGTATAATCTAAGCCGTCCAACTATGCCGGTGAAGTTGGACGCTCACGATTAAAAAAAACCCTAGCCGTGCGTCATGCTCACTTTGAGCGTACGTTTTGGAAGGACCAACCGTAGTTGGTCTTGACCGTTCGGTCATGTGTGAAGGTGGGTCCGAGGTGATCATGGTAGCATGCTCAGGACCCCCTAAATCTATATCTACACCCTCCATCTATGCCTGCAAAGTTGGACGGATGAGATATATTTTTGGGTTTGTTTTCAGCAAGTGAGACTAACATGGGAAGTCTTGCATGCGTTCAACGGGGCTAGTATAACCTTCTGTTAGGTATCCTACGGGTGTTTGCACGTCGAACACAAGGCTTTAATTAAAGAATTAATTGTAATGCTGTATACCTACATAAAACCGGGATGGTTGCCACATGCTCCGTCGGGATGGTTGCCACATGCTCCGTTCTGGGTATGTTTTAATTCTCAGGGATGGTTGCACATGCTCCAATGAATCAATATGGCGAGAAATATTCATCGCCTGAAGGCTTTATCCTTTGCAGGACGTCAGCTTACAAAAATTGGCTTTTTACAATTTTAGCCTTTAAATAGAAATCCACCATCAACATTAAGTCCCCTGCCTAGCATGAAATGGTTACACTATTGTAGGGTAGGCATGAGATGGTGTCAATTTGCATACAAAATAATTAAAGCCAGAGTAGATACGTGTTTACCGCGTGGGAGAAGGTATGTTACGTGTGTTAAACGTCTTGGAGCTGGTTGAGTTGATCCTTCCAATGGTAAATCTCAGCTGGGGAAGTACATCTTGATGGTTCGACCTACCTCGGCATTCCTATTTCGGTGTGCCTTCTCATATGCCTAGCAAGCATCATGCGTTCGATAAGCATTGTTGATCACAATCCCGACTCAAAAGCCTCAGAAAGCGGCAAGGCGGACTTCTTTTCTCCTGGGGATCTTGTTGGATCGTGAAGTATATAAAGAAGTTTTCTGTATTCTTCTCATTAGGCGATCTTCTTCAACATCTCAGGTATTGCTTCACACGTTGATTTCTCGATCAGCGATAGTTGTGATTAGAATATTTTTTATGTGTCGCCGTAACTCATCTTCCTCTTTTTTTGAAGATCATGAAAGGAGTTGGTGATGATAACTCTGCAGCTTCTTCAGAAAAAAATTTTGAAGTTGATAAACCAGAAGCTAACGCACATGAAGAGGTGATGGATAAAATTGATTTGCCACTTCGTGAAGTCGGCCATGCTGTACAGGGAATATCTGTCTTGCATTTAACCATTATCATGGGGCGGCTCCATGCTCTTTCAGCTGCAATTGATATGGAGGAGAAACAAAGACATGAAGAAGCGTTGCGAGCGAAGTGGAAACGCGAGGCGTCACAAGCACCACCAAGTTCGAGAACTGAAAGTTTTGCGTCTCGGTTGAAGAGACGGAGGGTTGAACACGAACGTCATGCGGGTGATGGGAAGTGTGATTACCCAATACGTGGTGGTGTGATAATCCTTGACCACGATGCGATAAGTGAATGTTCAGAAAGTGATTGGCACGATTTCCACGGTTGCAATGGATTACGTAGAAAGTCACGAGAGGATACGCATGATGAAGATGTTGAGGCGGTATTTCTTGTGCCCGAAGAAGTGGGGCGTCTCTGGAGAAAGTGGCACAAGATGTGGATCCCAAAAGTGATGAAGACGCAACCAGGAATTGAGTTTCCTGTTATTCTTCTTTGTATTTTTTTTATATACTCGGTAATTTGAGTTTGAAGTTTTCTTCTTTGTTTTTGCTTGATTGTCTTGAACAAAGTTTTATTCAGTGCTGCTTTCGAAACATGCATATTTTCCTTCTTGTGCCCTTTGACGTGAGTCTGGCTTTGTTGAAGTAGATCACGTAGGATATCTTCCTCCTTCCCTTTTACATGTTTTATTCCTCCCATATTACCAGGATGGTATGAATATTTGGTGTGAGGGTTTAGGGTTTTCTTTCTGGGTAATGGTGGTTTGAAGGTGACTCATAACTTTGTGTGATTTTATAAGAAATTGTAAAGGGAATGAAATCTTGATTACTTGAAGAAATATTGAAACCCTAATAAGTATGAAGGCAAGCAGTGCCATCATTTTGAAGGAATTACAAATATTGTGAAAAGGAAAATTGTTGGAGAATCCCGCGGGGGAATTAGAGAGGCGATGTCGTGTCTTCAATTAAGGTAGGGCTTGAGCCATCGTGAGTGAACAACCACACCTTCGAGTTTATCTTCATTGATGATCTTGCGAGAACAGCCAAGATAACATCTGCCACTAAGAATATTTCCTCTTCCTTTGGAGGCATATCAGACTGGGCAGTTATCTTTACTGCCATGTTTCTAACTTGGAACGTGGTTACCTTTGCTACCATATCTCCGATTTGAAACGGATTCGGACTTGCCATAACAGCTTTCTTCTGACACGTGTCGTTCTTGATTGCTTCCAAGATTTTGGTGAAGTGCTTAAAGGGGCCAGCACTCCATTCACATCTCTTGGTGGTGGCCCGCCTGTCAGGTGAAACAGTCCCTGGTGGCCTAACAGGACAATCATCCACTACTTGCAAAGAGGGTCGTTCAATGAGACTTACTTGGGATCGGAATCTCTTGACGCGGGACGAAGGGATTTCACCGGGGAGTTGCGTTATGCACATGAGTTGTTGATATGGGGCAACATGCAATCTTCGATTCTCCAAGGTTTGTTGGAAATCATGAGTGGCTTGTTGGAGATTCTTTCAGTACCGAGATTGGTAAGGAATGCGCCTTGTGTACCCAGCGCCCCAAAATCATGTCGTAATCCGGATGTTCCTTAATTATATGGAATCTAGCTTGTGTTGAGTGTTACCAATCTTGACATCAAGGTCAATGTATCCGTAGACATCCACAAATTCTCCTGGGCTCTTGATCACAGTCGGACCACGGGTAGCCTCCTGCTTTGAGATTTTCGCAGTTGGGGTCTTGATAGTAACGATGTTGAATTGAGAAGATGCATCGATTAATGTGCTATCGAACTTGACATCTTTCAGGATGGGCGACGGTCAAAAGTCCCCAGTTTCCTTTGTTGGTGCTCTTTTCCAAGGAGGCTTGAGATCTTTGGAACGACTTCCCTTTTCGGATACAAGCGCCTGCCACGACACAATACGGTTGAGGGCCATGAATATATCTTGACGTTGTACCTTGGAAAGGTACAAGATTTCACACATGTGTTCCATCATGGATTGTACAGTCTTGCACTGAGCTTCCAGAGATCATGCAACTTCGGACAGGAAGGGGTCTCGTGTGAACTCCTTTATTTCCCAATTGGAGATCTCTGCTCGATATCTTTTCCCTGAAGATTTCCTTGACTTGTTGCAATCCTTAGTTGGGTGGTGGACAAACCTATGATAACGGTTGATTGCCAGGGTCTGCCACGTCTTTCTCGATTGGTGGACGTCGATAGGAGGTAGTCTGATAGCATCATCCTGAATCCATGCCTCCAAGAGTTCTATTACTTCATTTATCGGAAATGGGAAGCATTTGTCTTCGGTGCTCTGCGCAGGATCTTTGCCTGTTCCCTTTCGAGGAGAATCTTTATGCATTTGAGCCGCACGCTTGGGTAGTTGTTCTGCCGCCGGTGGAGTTTTTCTCTTTCCGCTTACTACACTGACAGAAGGGCTAGTATTATATTACTTGTTGATGAGGCGCCTATTTCCCCGATTATCTCGTGAATCGTCGCTCCGAACGATCATGGTCCTTTCCAATAATGATGGGGCGGTAGTGGCCGAACGTTTGGCTGCTTCATGGAGTTCTGAGAATGTCTGGAATCCCAAGTTTTCCAGCAGGCTCGATATATGGGTATCATTCCGTTGATGCATAATTCCACCAACTGTCGTTCTGTGACATTTGGTTCATGGCAGTCCAACGCTTGTGTTCAACCTTTTGACAAAATCATTTGGATGTTCGTTGTTCCGTTGAGAGATTCTCCCAGTCCGAGCAAGTAAATAGCTCGGATACAAAGAAGTACTTCTTGTAAAAACGCGACCATCTCACTCCAATTGGATATCTTTGTCGGGTGCGATGTTGTTGTACCACGTATAGGCTCTCCCTGTAAGTGATTTGGAGAATTCCTTCAGGCGGAGAATGTGATTGTATTCATGTTCTCCTAAGGATTCTAAGAATCGAGAGACGTGTTCACGAGAATTACCGGTACCATCGTAAAGGATGAATTGAGAGGAGGTGTATCCCCTGGGAAGAGGAATCCGCTGCACGTCTTGTGGATATGGAGGTTGGTGTCGATGCGCGTCCATCGGATTTTCTTTGCCACAATTTTGGAGGAGTCTCTCCAGATCTTCACGTGTAATAAAGTTGGACGATTGGATCCTTTCCCTGAGACGCTCGTCCCTTTCTCCTGCGTGGTCGCAACATAAGACTCTTCATTCGGTAGGCTTGCAGAATCGAGGCACCCGCTCCGGGTGTGCTAACGTATTTATTGTTGGCCCTTGAGGCTGTCTCTCGACTCTTGTGGTAATCGATCGGTTAATGTTTAAGGAAGGTGAGTACCTCCTTCTTGAGTGGTTTCCATGTCTGCTGGCCGAGCTTTAGCGAGGGTTTCTTGTCTCTCCATCAAGTCCACCATGGTGATAGGAGGTTGTCCTCCTCGGGTCCTCCAGATCCTCGTCCAAAGGGAAGTAACGGTTGTTCGGTGACGGACGGAAGTGTCATGCTTGATGAAATGCCTGGATTTGGCCGCTCTGGCTCTTGTAATGGGAGGTGTCTTTTGTTGGAATGTCTGCTCCTTCTCCACTGTACTTGATGATAGAAGATGCGATTCCACGAGACACATTGGTTGACCTTTGGCGGGTTGCACCGTAACACCGTGGTGGGATATCGGCGCCACCGAAGCGTTGTATGTGCTAACTCCATCGTTGGTTGCTTGCTCAGACCTAAGATCCACCATTATTGAAATCAGAGAGATTGAATTGGTATTGAAGAAATCGACTTCACAACCGAGAGATTAACCTCCCACTGTGGTCGCCAATTGTTTGTGGGAGAAAACTACTTCTGCCGGTTTAGGTAATTTTGGGTGTGTGTGGATGAGAAGTGAGTTTACACCTTCAACAAATGTGTTGCACGATGAGCACTTTGATTCGAGAGATAATCTATACAATTCTGTCCTAAACCGAAGACACGGCCGTTCCAAATTTGTTTCGGTCACAGGTGAAGGATGTGAGGTTGATCTCAGGGAGGGAAGCAAAGAAGGTGTTGAGAGGATGAAGGTGAAGGATATTTGATGACTTGTTAACAGAAGGTTGAGCAGGCTGCAGGCAGGCTCTGGGTGTTGAATACGATTAACACTTGGTTTTCTGTGTTGTTCGAACTTCTGTTTTTGGAAATAGGGAGGAGAACCTATTTATACAAGTCATTAAGCCTTCTTCACGTCTCTCGTGGGAAGGGGAGGAAGTGGAGTGAGGGAAGAGTGGAGTTGTGTGTGAGTGTCACACGATCAGAGATTCCCACTTCTCCCATCTTGACTTAACCGCCCATGTCTTCCTAACATGTTCTTGTGATGACGTTGTTGCACGCCGCACGCCTTTGTAAACCGCCGGACCAATACCCAGTTTGTATCCCCCAGTTGTGACGTGATTAATGTCTCGAGTGTGTGGATCGCGGGACCCACAGAAAAATAGTGCAGGTGAACCATGAACTTGGTATAACATCGCATGCATCCATCTTCGTGTAACCGTTTGGAGGTCAGATAGACAGCCATGCTTTGGTTGGTTACCTTGTGAAGAAGAGTGACGGATGGTGGTCATAGTGATACCTTGTTTTCTGGTTGATTCGCACCCTAAGCCATTCGTCCAAGCTTGCAAAGCTGGACGGACGAGATAACTCGTAGCCTTGCTTGCGGTCGTTGGATGGGAGGCGCGCATGCTGCCTCTTTCGGCCCAAACGTTTTCATGCTTAGAGAGTTCCAATGGAGGAACCGATCAGCCCTTCATGGAGGTACTACAATGGTGTTCACGCCCATGCCTGCTTGACTCGCAAATATTTAATCTAAGCCACTCGACTCAGGCGGCAAATACGAGTGGTCGAGATTAGAATTTATGGAGGGGCCGTGACATGTCACCTTTGGGAGCGCGAACCTAGGAGCTTGATCACCGCCGGTCTTGGACGATCAGCTAGACATGAAGCCGGGACCACGGTGGTCATGCTAGCATGTTCGGTTCCTTCTAAGTCTCCATCTTGGACTTCCGTCCAAGCCTGCGAAGATGGACGCTCGAGATGTTTCTGCGTCGCAAACCCTAATTAGGGCTTTGGACCGGCCACTTTGGGCGATCGGTTTTGGGTTGCGCGCGCCTCTTTTGGGAGACCGACCATGTATGCAACATCTTGGGTCGACAGTGAGCATGCACATGCTTGTTCTATGACCCGGGGCGCAATCTAAGACATCCAACTATGTCGGCGAAGTCGGATGGTCGTGATCGTTTTGGATCTTCTCAACCTGCATAAGGCGTTAATCTAGCCTTGTTTGGGAAATCGTTTCTTGCACCACGGCTTTCCTATGAGAGAGTCGGTCATGTAGGTAGAAATTGGGCCCGCCAATGGTGTACCATCACTTCACTACTTGTTTTAGGGTATAATCTAAGCCGTCCAACTATGCCGGTGAAGTTGGACGCTCACGATTAAAAGAAACCCTAGCCGTGCGTCATGCTCACTTTGAGCGTACATTTTGGAAGGACCAACCGTAGTTGGTCTTGACCGTTCGTTCATTTGTGAAGGTGTGTCCGAGGTGATCATGGTAGCATGCTCAGGACCCCCTGAATCTATATCTACACCCTCCATCTATGCCTGCAAAGTTGGACGGATGAGATATATTTTTGGGTTTGTTTTCAGCAAGTGAGACTAACATGGGAAGTCTTGCATGCGTTCAACTGGGCTAGTATAACCTGCCGTCAAGTTGCCTACGGGTGTTTGCACATCGAACACAAGGCTTTAATTAAATCATTAATAGTAATGCTGTATACCTACAGAAAACCGGGATGGTTGCCACATGCTCCGTCGGGATGGTTGCCACATGCTCCGTTCTGGGTATTTTTTAATTCTCAGGGATGGTTGCACATGCTCCAATGAATCAATATGGCGAGAAGTATTCATCGCCTGAAGGCTTTATCCTTTGCAGGACGTCAGCTTAGAAAAATTAGCTTTTTACAATTTTATCCTTTAAATAGAAATCCACCATCAACAGATGGAAAAATAGATCGCCAAGCTGATGAGATCGAAGAACTTCAAGGTGAATTAGACCGATATCGTCAGTTTGAGTATGCCCCTGAAGAAATAGACAACTTGCGGGCTCATTTGGGTTCTTCTCAATGCCTTGATGCTGAGAAAATTGCTTTGGACACGGACCTAGAACAGCAGGTAGACTCTTTAAAATTTCAGAACCGAGACCTTCACGAAGATCGCCGACGAATTTTGAGGGATAAAGACGTAGTGGAGAGAGTTAACAGTGATCTGCTGGGGAAAGTGGGTGAATTTGAAAAAATGGTGGGTGAACTAGAATGGAGTAGGTCATAGTTGCCAGTGCTCCAAGTGTCGCGCAATCGTTTAAGGGACGAGTGGAGTGAACATAAAAAGTATTGCCCCAACAATGAATTCAATGAGCAATGCTATAACGAGCTAACCATGAAATTGTCCAAGGCCGAGGATGAGTTGTCCAAGTTAGTAGAATCGCTTCAGTCAGTGTTATCATCCCTTTCAGGTCTCGTAGGCGATATGTTGAGGCAGTTCCTTAGGATTAGATTATTTTTTGTACTTGTGAAATTGTTAAACCATATTCAATGAATAATCCCGTGTTGTTGTGATCTTGTAGCAGAGAAAAAACGTTCTCAAGAATTGGATCTGGAGGTTCGACGGTTGAAACGGGTCGAGGCCGATTTGGGTACCAAGTTGACCAATGCCGAGGCGGCCAATTTGCATCTTACTCAACAGGTTGAGGATGAACGCGTCGCCCATGAAGAGGAGATAGACGAGAAGGTCCAGTTATGTATTGCTGAGTATGTGGAGAATAAGCGGCGCGAGATCGTGCAAAGGAGGGCCGGTGTTGTTCCTCCCAAGGCTTAAATTCTATTTTTCTAGTGCTGCACCACTAAGTTTTCCTTTGTCCTGGGTTGTAAATCGCTTTGAACACCTCTTCCATTTTTTACTTCTGATACACTGCTTGTTTGTTTAAAAGGGGGTGATGCGTCGCCGATGTTGTTCCTTTTATTCATGTTATACTTTTCACTTCGTGGGGTTTTATGACGCTTTTCGTGCTTCCTTAATTGGCATATGACGTTGTTGCTTTAAATTTTGTTTCTTATATCGTTCCTGCAATTGTTGATCATGTATGTTAGTATTTTAACCTTTTATGTTGAACACACCCAACAAGGAGGGTCATCGGGCCCAATGCCATGTCCTTATTTTGGTATCTCATCACTATCTCTTGGATTCAGTGGAAAGGTACTAATCAAACTAATTCTAGGTTCGATTGCCCCGAGCGGTTATCGATCAACCAATCTCGGACAAGTGGTCACAGCCACTTGCGATGGGAGCGACCTTTCAAATGTAAGTAGGCCACATAGCTGAGAAGACCTCGCGTCTTATCATCCTGTGGAACTGGTTTCCAACCACCAGAACCCTTAGGATACCTCGGCACTTGCATACTGCCACTGCCCCGAGTATGAATATCCAGGCGACTATAAGGCACCTCGACACTTCCACACCGGGCTTTGCCCCGAGTACGAATTCCCATTCGAGTGTAAGTCACCTCGTCACTTCCACACTGGCTTTGCCCCGAGTACGAATGACCATTCGAGTGTAAGTCACCTCGGCACTTCCTCATTGGCGTTGCCCCGAGTACGAATGAACATTAGTTGCTCATGCCCTATCTCATACCCCTCATGGTTTTACAGAAATAGAAGACAAGTATGCTAACATTTTCTCCGCATCTCTGTTCAAGGGTGGTAGAGCTTCAGATACTTGACGTTCCATGGTTTGGGCTCTTTTGTTCCATCGAGTCTCAATAGTCGATACGATCCCTCGCCTGCTTTAGACGCAATTATATAGGCCCACCCCACTTTGGTGCTAGATTTCCGCCCTTTTTGTCTCGCTCTCATTCGGCCAGAAACTTCAGCACTTGCTGCCCTGGTTGGAATTCTCTTGGGCGAACACGCTTGTTGTACTTTCGCTGTAACCTCCTTTGATAGTTTTCCATTTTTTGTAGTGCCATCTCCCTTGTTTCTTCCAAATTATCGAGTTTTTCCAAAATTAGATCGGACGAGACGTTTCGCCTCCAAGATTCTGTTCTAGTAGTATGGATCATTCCTTACGTTGGTAGAATCGCCTAGGTTCCGTAAGTAAGCATGAACGGCGAGAACCCTGTAGCTTCCCTCAGTGTGGTTCTGTATGCCCATAAAACGTTGTATATCTCCTCGCACCAATCACCATATTCCCCATCCAATTTCTTCTTCTTGTTATCGGCAATTGTTTTGTTGGTGATCTCGGCCTGCCCATTACTCTGTGGGTAAATGGGGGTAGCCTTACTCTTCCTGATGTTTTACGTGTTGAACAAAAGATCAATATTCTTCCCTTGAGTTGTTTTCCATTATCGGAGATGATAGCTGTTGGGACCCCAAAGCGGCAAATGATATGCTCCCAGATAAACTTGAAGACATCTTTGTCTCGGATGTGCCTTAGCGGTGCTGCCTCTACCCATTTGGTAAAGTACTCCGTGGCCACGATCAAGTATTTCCTCTTCCCTGTTCCTACATGTAACGGTCCGACAATGTCTACCCCCCATTTGGCAAAGGGTCATGGGATTATAACAGAGTTTAGAGGTACTCCTGGTGCCCATATTTTCTTACCAAACCGCTGACATTGTTCACAAGCTTTCGCCATTTCCTTTGCATTTTCGTTCATATACATCCAAAAATAGCCCATTGTCTTTGCCTTAGTTGATAAGCTTCTCCCCGAGCTGTGATTTCCGGCGGCTCCATAGTGTAATTCATACAAGATTGTGTGGCCATCCTCCCTACTTAGGCATCGTAAAAGTGTCCCTAAGTAGGATTTCCTATATAAGATCCCTTCTCTTAGCTCGTAGGCGCCCGACTTACTTTTGATTTTATTTATCTCGGGCCAACCCTTGGGTAGCTCGCCTGTTTCCAAGTATTGGTGTATCGTCTTTCTCCAATCGCCCTCTTTATATCGATCGGCTATGTTAATAGCCACATCGATCCGTACGTCCGGTGTTTATGGGATTGAGGGAGTAAGGAGCCTCATAACACGAATGCCCTCTATGCTCGGGTCCACCAGCTGTGAGGCGATGTAAGATAGAGCGTCTGAATTCCTGTTATCTTTTCTACAAATGTGACAAAACTTAATGCTTGGTATTTGGTTGATGTAAAATTGGGAGAGCTCCCAATACTTTTGCAACACGGGGTTGTGTGTCGCATATTTGCCCGTAATCTGCCGAATCACCAAATGTGAATCACTAGTTAAGCGAACCTCCTGCATCCCCATTTCGACAATTATCCGTAAGGCGTGGATTGTCGCTTCGTACTTGGTGACATTATTTGTTGCTTTAAATTATAGCCTGAACGAGTGCACTATCTTTCTTCCTTTTGGCGTGGTGAAGACTAACCCAAGGCCTGACCCCTCTTTGTTTGATGCCTCATCGACAAAAACTTCCCATCGTGTTGGATTAGTGGATGCTAATATTTCAGTAGGCTCTTCTCGTTCTTCCATCATCCCAGGTATATCTTCAACCTCGTCTTCATCTCTTAGTCGGAAATCTTCTAGGAAGTCGGCCACTACATGTCCTTTGATCGCCGTCCTCATCTCGTACACCACATCATATTGTTTGATTAAGGCGCTCCATTTAGGGATTCTCCCTGATCTCCCTGCAGACTGCTTCGATAGGAGATTTGGTGAGCACTCGTATGCGATGAGCTTGAAAGTAAGTTCGGAGTTTAGAAGCGGCAAAAGCTAGTGCAAGTACCATTTGCTCCATTCTGGTATAGTTTTTCTCAGCCGGACTTAGTGTTTTTCTAGTGAAATAAACCGGCTTCTCCGCATTCCCCTCCGTCCTAACTAACAATGCACTAATGGCATATGGTGTCGCCCCTAAGTATAGGGTAAGAATTTATGTTGGCTCGGGCCTCTGCAGAACCGGGAGGATGGCTAGGTGTAACTTGATATTCTGAAAGGCCTCTTCGCTAGCATCCGTCCATTAAAACTTTTACCCTTTCTTCAGAATGTCATAAAAGGTTTTACATTTGTCCGACGACCGTGACACGAATCTCCCCAATGCTGCTATAAAACCATTTAGCTTCTGCACATCCTTTACTGTCGTGGGAGATGGCATCTCTAAGACAGCCCTAACCTTCTAGGGATCTGCTTCTATCCCTCTGGGGGTGATGATGTATCCTAGGAATTTCCCCGATGTAACCCAAAAGTCGCACTTGGAGGGATTAATCTTCATCTTGTGTTTCCTCATCGTCCGAAAAATCTCGCTAAGGTCTCGGACGTGATCCTTATCTCGGCGGCTCTTGACCAACATGTCGTCCACGTAAACTTCTATGGTGTCGTGGATCTTGTCTTCGAACATGTCTCCTACCAATATCTGATATGTAGCACCAGCGTTCCTAAGTCCAAATGGCATCTTGGTATAACAATACTTCCCCTTTGGTGTGAAGAAGGAAGTATGCTCCTAATCCTCGGGTTCCAACGGTATTTGGTTGTAGCCCATGTATCCATCCATCAATGTCATCGTCTCATATCCAACTATTGATTCTACAAGTTGGTCTATGCTTGGGAGAGGGAATCTATCCTTAGGGCAGGCCTTGTTCAAGTCACTAAAATCAATACATATCCCGACTCCTCCTTTTTCTTTGGTACCACGACCATATTAGATATCCACTGTGGGTAATGGGATTTCCTGATTTTTCCGGACTCTTGTAGCTTCTTTAGCTCGGCCTCAACCGCTGCCTGTAACTCTGGTGCGATTCGCCTCATTTTATGTCTTACTTGTTTGAACCTCGGATCAATCTTTAGGTGGTGGCAACAGACCTCCGGGTCAATGCCCTCTAAATCGTGTACTTCCCAAGCGAACGCGTCTAAGTTTTCCTTTAACACTGTCATGAGTTGAGTTGCTTGTTCATCCGAGAGTAATGTCCCGATTCTTACTATCTTTGGTTCCTCAATCGTCCCCAAATTCACTTCCCTAGTCGGCTCAACTGTCGAGAAATTAGATTTAGGTTCCCTGAACGGAGCCGTTTCCTTTAATTTCTATAAAGGGTCTTGCTCTTGAGTCTCGTACGCCATGACCGCTTGTGAAATAGCCTCCTCCAATTCTTATGCAGCCTTAACTTCTTTGGCTTTGTTCTTCTCCCGCCTTTGTCGAGCTCGCGATCTTCATTAATTTCGACATTAACCTGCATGCATTGTCGTGCTGCTTGGGAGTCACCTACAAATTCATCTACTTCCTTGTAGGTCGGGAACCTTAGTCTCTGATGATATGCCGATGCCACCCCTTTAATCCCAGCGATCCATGGACGTCCGATAATTTCTTCATAAGGCGAGGCGACATCGACCACACAAAAAGTGGTTAGTGTGTCAAGGTAGCCCCCACCGTCCGAAATCCTCAAAGTTACCTCGCCCTTAGGGATGGTTATTGTCCCATTAAAGTCGTAGATGCGATATGTTGAGGGGATGAGGATGTCTTCCGACAACTCCATTCTCTTGAACGTGTCATAGAATAGCACCTCGACTGAACTTCCGTTATCCACGAAAATCCTTCTTACTCCCCACTCCTCAATCAGTAGTGTGATGACCAAGGGATCACTGTGTGCTTGCCCATTTACTGGGACATCCTTGGCCGAGAACGAGATAGGCTGCATCATCCACGGTTCCATCGGTAAGGTCTTGGCTACGCTAAATATTTCCTTGCCATCGCGATCCCTTTTGTGAATTCTTGAAGTGATTACTGGTCCGAGAGTGTAGTCTTGCATAGATGAGTGTGAAATGGTATTCACAAATTGAGTTAACCTATCAATGCGAACTTGATGAACCGACACATCGGGTGTTGCTATCGGCTGAGTTGGATGTCGGATGAACTGTCTCAGGTATCCATCTCGGATGAGGTGTTGAACGATATCCTTCACTTCCCGGCAATTATTAGTGGAGTGGCCCCTATACTGATGGTAGTGATAGTACTCGGGGTGATTCTTGGTTTCTTGGAACTGGACTCCCCTTGACTCTGGGTAATTGATATCGTTCCTCTTCTCGACTTCCTTGAATACTTCCTCCAAAGGAGCGTTTAAAGGGGTATATGATCGGGCTTCATGCCTCGGCCTCTTCCCTTTGGCCACCCATTCTTTCTTCTCACTGATCCTTGGTGGAGGGTCTGATCTCTTCTCGGGACGCCTAACAGGATCGTCCATAATTGTTTTAGCCTCAACACTAGCTTCTTGTACCCCCCCTATCTCTCGATTCGGCTTGAATTTCTTCTAGGGCGATAAAATGTTCTTGCATTCTTCGTATCTCCTTTAAGGTTTTTGGATTTTCAGAGAACATAGTTATCCAGATGGGGTCCGATCTTCCCAATGCGTTTTCGAATCCAAAGATAGCATGATCTACCGGTACTTTTCCAATTTTAGTACACAGTTTCCTCCACCTATCGGTCAAGGTTCTCAAGGGCTCCCTGAACCTCCGGGCGAGGGTGAACAGCTTGTTCATTCTAGGGCGAGGTCGGATGTTATGCATATAGATTTCAAGAAAGGCCTCGATTAGTGCATCGTAACCATCGATCGATCCAGGTGGAAGTGAATAAAACCAATCTCTCGCCTCGCCCTCCAAGCTGGACGGAAAGAATTTACACATGACTACCGTATTGCTTTTCCATTGGATCAATGACATGGTATACATTTTTAGATGCTCAACCGCATCTCCTGTTCCATCGAATCTGGAAGGAAATGTAGGTAAGGTACACTTTGGTGGAAACGACATTTGTTCAAGTTCTTGGGAGAAAGGCGTCTTCTCGGCCTCGCTCATAATCTCTGCCAATTTGTTCTCTTTGCTGCTTCCCGATAGCTCCTTAATCTTTTCCTCCAACTCTTTGAGTTTAGCTTCTGTCTCCACGTCTTGTCGTCCGACCCTTCCTCGCCTTTCTTCATAAGTATATGAGTCCTAGGGTGGTCCATATCCCTGTGGGGAGGGTATGGATCATATGTCGTCTCGGTCATGATTATCATAGGTGGATTGATTCTAGATCGGTCATGATTAGTTCTCTTAATTCTAGTTCCTCGGCTGGACGACCTGATCTAGTTCGCTGATTCCTCAACTGATAATTCTCAAACTCCAGGGCGAGATTCTGTTGCTGGAGTTCTCTTAATGCCGATTCTTGTCTCATTTGACTTTCTAAGATGGCCAATAATGTCGGGTATGTGCTTTCATGACTAGAATGTCCATTAGGGTGGTGCGGCCGAGACTGTAATGGTATCGACGGTTGTGGTGGGGGTAGTATCGGACCAGTTGCATGACCAGTTGCACGGACAGGTGAAGGGCCGATGTTGCTAGCTGCTCCTCGCCCCAACTGAATCTGCCTGAGATGCTCTTGCTCTCTTCCTAAGGCTTCCTGGTACTCAGCTTGTTGCCTTGCTCTTTGTCTCTGGGCTTGTGCTGCAAGCGCTTCCTCATCGTCCTCCGTATCTGAAGCTGTAAGTCCATCAACTTGGTCAACTCTCCTCTGGGTCAAGACAACTTGGTCTAAGGGTAGGGTGTCATCATCTCGCCTAAGATCCACTTGGCATGCCTCGTGCAGCTGCATGATATTCCTCGGGCGGTGGTTGTCGACTGTCTTCTTGCCTCGGCCCAGTTACCCCTGCCTGCATGCTGCTGCTAGTAATTGTACGATTCCTTAGCGTCCTTCACGTCCCTGAAGTACTAGCCATCGGGTGTGGCGCGTGAAAATACAAAGAACACCTTACTTTGACCTGGTATTGTAAATAAACATTCAACAGGGTGAAAAATATTCAACTGACACAGAAATTGTCACTACGTCAGAGCTTGCAGATACAAATCCTACTCCGGTTATCAAATGGGTTCTTCCTATCTACCCTATTTTGACTCTATGCTGACTTTGTGGCAGATTTTACGCTACGTCACTGTCATTCCGTACGACGTCGCCTTCAGTACTTGACCTCCGCATTTAAGCTAGTTTGTCCTTCATTCTATATGCTCCAGATCATTAAACTCATGCACGTGATGATTGAATGGTACGGCGTGTAGGTTCAAAAATCAACTCAAGTCTCTACTGTTGTTATTTCCTCAAGATCTCATCATGGAAGTCTTCCATGGATCCTCTCGACGAATTTTCCTACGGCTAGACAGCATCGCCGGACAAGATTTTTCTCCCTCTTTTTTCTGACCAGACGACATGGGTTGTTGTCGATCGATGAAGCAAGGGTCTAAACGCAAAAAGGAACTTGGAAACAAATTCTCCTTATTAAAGAAACATCTAGAACACGACTTCTACGACGGGAAGCTCAACATTGGTAGCTTATCATGCAAAAGACACCTTAAACTTAACCTTTTGTGGTTCTAAGCACATAGAATTTGTACCGCAAGAAAACAACTTATTTACCACTAAAATTCGCTCAGCCAACGTGAACAAACAGTCCTCCTATCAACAGATCCTCAACCTAGCTCCTAACCTGTGTTGTTGATCGCCGGTGATCCTATGGAGATTTTCTGCCGATCAAACCGTTTGGGGGCTAAGAAACGAGAACTCTACTACACCTTGTAAAGACGTAGCTACTGCTTCAACTTTGCATGTACACTAAACGACTCAAAACAACAATAAATAGGCGGTCTCGACCAACAAAGTTCATCCTAGCTTCAACTTCAACACTTAAACGTGTATTTAGGAGCTTTTGATCGTCTCTGAAGGCATTTTGGGAAAGGTATCCGGAGATATTAGTTGGATCCCCTTAGTCGGCGCCAGAATATAGATGCATTTTACTACAAACTACATCCAAAGGATAGAAATATTCTTCTCATGCAAGTGAAAGTAAGAGCTTAACAATAGACACAAGGATATTCGTGGTTCGGTATGATTACCTACGTCCACGGGGTGAAAGGATGAATCTTATTGCTTCAAGGTGTTACAATGGTGTCACTCTCTGAGTTGAACTCTCTTCCTTACCCAATGAACTAATTCTCCACTTTCTTTCTCTTTTGTGCGATTACAAGTCTCTCTCTCCAAAATTACAACCTAACTCTCTTGGGTACAAGTTCTTCTATTTATAGGGAAGGCTACATACAACTAAACTATGGTGTTGGTCACGATATATCTATCTTGAAGTCCTATGTCGGTCCAGCTCGCATTGTCTCTTCTTCCACAGATATGGCCGATGTAATTTGGTTCTTCGGCAGCCTCTTATCCGAGCCGGTCCTTTTAGGTGCTCTCTTGGTGCGATGTCGCCCCTTCAATCATGTCGCCCTTTTAGTTGGCCGATACGGCATGTACCTTCTTATCCTTGTGACTAACGCCCCTTGTTTGACCCAATATGTCTCGTCTGTCAGCTTTGTCAGAGGTCTGGGATCAAGTCTTGTCCGACAGCTGTAGAGTGATCATGTCTGATCCACGTGATTCCTTAATCTTCGCGCCTGCCAGCTTCTGTCCCATGCTTCTCGCTTCTTCCTCCTTGGGTACATCATAGCTTAAGATGTTGCCACCTAGCCCTGTGGATAATCTACACCTACATGGGATAAGAATAAAATGTGAGATTTATAAAAGAAAAAGAAAAAAAATAACGATAAATAAATAAGACAAAATCGGTTGTCGTTTTATTTTTTTTATATAAGGTGCTAAAAAGCTCTGTTTTTATCATATTTGATAGATGATAACAATATTGTTAATGCGGTGTTAGATTAATTACTTAGAGCATCCATAGTGTGCGACTAAAAACCAGAGTAAAGATCAAACAACAGACGCAGTGGAGAAGGAGTAAAGATCAAAGACCAAACTATAACTAAAACCCAAACCATATTTAGTCTTTAGTCTGGTCTTTAGTCGGGCGTAATTTTAAATAACGCCCGAACACTAAAAAACAAAAATAAAATAAAAATGAGAATGGGGCGTAACTCAAAGTTACGCCCGACAAAAAAAAAATTAAATGAAAATGGGGCGGAACCTCCCTCTTACGCCTGACCAAATTTTACTCTCCCTCCACTGCGTTGCAACACGGACTAAACCCAAATTTTAGTCTTTTTTTTTGCTTTTTGCTCTTTGCTTTTTAGTTATGATCGCCCCACTGCAGTTGCTCTTAGGAACTAGTAAACTGGATTTTTGGTACCCTCTCCAATAAACTGGTACTCCATTGAGAGTCATGGATGAGCTTAGAATTTTAGTTAAGTAAATGGGTTGGTAAATATACAGCCCCCTGCTCCCTGCACGATGCCTTTAACCCGTGACTTCATGGTCCATGTGGTACCAGCGATACCACTGAAGACACAGAGGCGTTGGTGGTAAATACATAACTTAGTGGTGAACCTTCGGTGTTATGCCCATCAAAATGGAACAGAAACTTTTACTTTATGCGTAACAGAAAATTTGGACTGTTGGGTTTGGTCAAGGACGGGTCAGAAGACGCTGCAACACCTGCCTGGCTGCTGCAAAACCTCTTTTAAAAGCCGTACCCTTACGTATTTCAGTGATAAGACGCTGTAGAATACGAACGAACTCTGCTATTTTTGGAGTCTGAACTCTGATTTCCGAAGAAATCTGTTGAGGTACAAACATTTACACCGGGACTGACTACAGCTGAGACAACTGTTATAGTCCAAAACTTGGACATGATGTGGCACAATCTGAGCGGTGGAGAGGGAAATGATTCTAGCATCGAGATTGGTAATGGAGTGAATAGGAGAATGATCAAAGGCTTGGATCTGTTGTCCAAGTTTTGGACTATGGTAATTGTCCAGGTTCTAGAGTTTTCCCATTTACACCTACTTCTTCTCATTTCTGTACAGAAACTACGTGGTCTTTTTCACACCTCAGAAAGAGTAGTTCTATCTGTCTCTCTTTTTAGTGGATATCCTGGTTTTCTCCACACCTCATAATTTAACTTTATTTTTGAAATAAATAGAACTGTAGTACAAATCTCTACTGCAATTGTGAAGAGCTCTTGAAATGAGCTGGTCTATGTACGTTAATGGAAGCCGTTCCCTGAATAACATTTGAACATGAGCACCGGCGAAACCGTTTTGGCTATAGGCATTTTTCACCTCAACGTCTGTCTGAGCAACAAAATTTTGTTAACTCCCCGTATACGCTAATTTGTATTTGTAGGTTTTAGAACTCTTGTACAAAATTCGTCCGAATTCGCAAGAAATGCTTCTAAAGTTGTACTTATGCTACGCAATTTTATTTGTGACCGAATCTATTTATTGTTAGTATCAGGAAAATGAACTCCCGACCTGTACACCAATAACCGATCCAAGTAGTAGGTACCTGTCAATGCTATTCTCATTTCTAGATTAGACACTAGTTTCTTAAGTTTCAGCATCTACTTCGGTAGCGTTCGGTAGCATTTTAAAAAAAAATCGATATGAGCTTTTCAGAATCCAGACCAAGCCCATATAATTTTCAGCTCGTTACCTATTGGGCTTATCGAACATTTTTTTTTTTTTTTTTTGTTGAGAAAGAGTAGCTCTATTATTAATATGGAACTTTTCTGGAGTAGGATCATCCCATCGAATCATTCATTACAATTACATTAAGGAAATTTGGGCATGAATTGTCCCAGATACAAGTGTTTATATCTCTTCTTGGTTGTGGTTGCTTTTGTGCCGCGAAGTTTGCCAAAACATCTGCTGCATGATTTGCTCCTCTGTAGGTGTGCATGATTGTGAACTGTCCTACGTGTTGCAAATGGTTTTTTGATCTCCCTTATCATATTATGGATGATCCATGGTGTTTGTAAGTTGTCTTTCTGTAGCAGTTGCAACAACGTAATCGAGTCAGTTTCAAAGCATATTTGCCTACATCCTTGTGCTACTTCCATTTTTGTGGCCATCAGAAAAGCCCATATTTCTGCGACCAAAACCATAGTTATTACAATGGGTGCTACCATAGACATCATTACCATTCCCTATGAATTCCTGCAAATCCATCATGCTCCTGCTACTTCCGATGGTCTTCCTGGTTGGCCCTTGTTTGCTCCACCCGTATTGATTTTCATTAAATCTTGTGGTAGTGGATTACATCTAACATAGATTCTTTTTTGTGTTTGGTGTAACCGGATTGTTCGTTTGTTGTTGGTATGTCTCCGTGTTTGCATTTAGCTTATGCTTAAGGTCCACATGTATTCTTGACTTAACAGTAATGTTATCCGAAAGATTTGTTGTGGAGTCTGAATTTTATTTTTGTAGACTCTAGCATTTCTAGTTAACCATATATTCCATAGTGTGAAGCAGCACGCTGTGAAAGTTTCTTTCCATCTAGACAGTTGTATGAAATCATTGAAATCTCGTGGTACCTTAATCAAGTTTGTGCTTGTTGCTCCCTAAACTCTTCTTAAATTTTTTTTTTGTTGCTGGTTGTTTGTAGCATCTTGTTGTTAGTTTGATGATTGACAAATTAGATTTGGTATTAGATGTGCCGGTAGTTGCAGCCGCTTGTATGGGTTGTGTGTTCTGTTGTTGGTATTTAAATGTGAACACATGATATTCGAAGTTTGTTTTTCTCTGTCATACTCAAATTGGCATTGTTGAATCGATTCTGGCTGTAGGTTACACATCGGGAAAATATTATTTGCTGATGATATTTCTTACATGAAGTGTCTCAAAGTTTGGTATGCCTCTGTGACTGAACTTTCTGCATGAAAAGTCAAATGTTTTGAGAATAGGGGCATCCAACTCAAAACCAATTGGCAATGAGTGGAGAGTCCCTAAGGATTATAAACCTCAGGATCTTAGATCGCCCAGACAATGTGGGACTAATAATATCAACACGCCCCCTAACGTGTAGCCTCGTTGGGTCTAACACGTGGATAATTAAATCGGGTGACGCGGAGTAAAGGCGCGGTCAAAGGACTCGTCGCAAATATCTTGCTCTGATACCATGTTAGAATACGTGCATCCAACTCAAAACCAATTGGCAATGAGTAGAGAGGCCCTAAGGATTATAAACCGCATGATCTTAGATTTCCCAGACAATGTGGGACTAATAATCACAACATAGCTTGCCAAATATTTTTTTTGGAGAACTGAGCATTGAATGGGTGGGTATTTGTGGTAGTTTGCGGTTAATTTTTTTGATAACACCGCATATCCACTTTTTGTTGTATAATATCGTGTTTTTGAGTGAGGCCAAATTGGTTTTTTAAAAAATGGGATTGGTGGGTTCGGTATGTGCATGCATCTAACAAAGTTGATTATGTCCGGCGAAAATATCTAGTTTAGTATTTTTTTAACTCGGTTAAAATATTAGGCTCGAATAGTTTAGTAATTCAACATGTTAGAGCATAGCTCGGTTGAACCCACCAAGCGTTGGTATGTCAAGTTTGGTTATCATATTTTAGTGAATCAAAACTCATTTAAAGAGTCGCTTGATTATATACTAGAGTCAACTTCGTATAGGTTATCTTGAAAGTGTTAGGATATGAGACTTACAAGTATTACATGAAGACTTGAAGAATGTGAAGAAGTATGGAGCTAGAAAGACAATATCATCCTTCCTCTTGAGGTTAGTAATATTTGACTTAAACTATTTCATTCCCCAACGTATCTTTCAAGTCATGTATATTGAAAACATAACTGCGAAGCTATGTATGATACTCTAGTTAGACATAATATTAAGGAATACAATACGAGGTTTATTGCTTAACCATTAAACTTTGTATATAAGATATCGACATGTCATGCTATTGTGATTATGTATGGGTATGAGTGAAGATTTCATCCTAGGAAACAATGTTTACATTCGTTTAAAGGAAGTAAGTTCATAAACTTGTTTTGTGAATCGAAAGGGAAATCGCTAGGCTTATTGGTATTGATATTCATTGCAAATCTATTTTGGATTACCAATATGTGTGTTTAGTATAACCGCTCATAAACTTGTTTATGTATCTTGGTAAAACTATTCACAAGGCCTGACTTATGTATTGGTATGAATTTTATTAGTGAAATCGATCTTAAGTAATCACTCAAGATGGTATGATCGATGCCTTGTAAATAACAACTTTTATCTAGTTATTGAGGAACTGATCCTAGTAAGAGATGCAACAAATTTACAAGAGGGAATCGATCCTTGTAAGAGGTTAAGCATGTTTTTAGTAGATGGGGGAACCGATCCTATGAACATGTTCAACAAGTTTGTAGTTTTTGGGGAACCGATCCTATGAACATGTGCAACAAGTTTGTAGTTTTGGAGGAACCGATCCAATGGACATGTGCAATCGAATACAGGTAGTTACCAAAAGTTGTGGGGAACTGATCCTAGTACCTAGTCAACCGAATTTTGGTAACTAGTGTGACTATGCACAATATTCACATGGAGGTAGAACCGAACATGCTTTGGTAGAACCGCGAAACCCATGATTGGTGATTTGATAGGATAATCTATCACATAGTTCTTGGAATTCAGACGAACCAACTCTAAACTTGTTTGGAAGTATGGAGAATCATTTCCAAGATTGTAAGTATGAAAAAGGACTAGCAAAGTAAAGATGTCGACATACTTTGAACATGTGCAGTAACTCTTATCATTAATTGTTCAAAGATATTCCTTAATAACTAATGGAGAATCCCAGGATCGAACTAAATTGAGAATCTTTTATTTAAGGTTTCTTAGTTTTTATATGCTATTTATTCTCCAGCAAATAAATGCATATCTTTAGAAAATAATAATTAGTAATGTGCATTTACTGCTTATAGATTTTTCTATTGGGATTTCGGTCAATATTTGGATAGTCTATTTCCAGGAGTTATGAAAACCAATTTTGTGTTTATTGCATATCTTTGAGAATATTCGGTTTTGGAAATTCCTTTGTGTCCAAACTTCCTTGTCTATAAATATTGAAGTTTGCATTTCGAGCAAACTAATCCTCAGAGCCATCAAAATTACCAAGTTGTGTTGTTACTGGTGGAGCCGCCTATTCGGAGAGGAAACTAGCCTAATTAGGCGAAATCTCTTACGACCGCTCAGTTTAAAGACTTCTTTGGGATTGAGATGCTCTAGTAGTACTGTTAGTGGGAAACTAGATAATTGCGGTTTATTATTAGTTTTCGATTGATTTGATTGACTAACGGTTGTTGAACTTTGATGGCACCTAGTTTTTTTATGCTTGAGAATCTTCTCTTCTGATATAAGATTCACTCAAACTAGATCAAAGTTTCGACGGGGATATTTAGACTGTTTGTAGATCTAAAGATGTCTTGTGATAATCCAACGTTAACAGACTCCGTTTTGTGTGTGATTGATCACAAGAGATTCAATTTGATTGTGTGCATGTTCTGATTGAAGATTAAAGAAGATTTGAAGACAAGAAGAATTTTTGGGTTCATAATCTTTAGTGTGCACAATACTTGTTTCGGATGGAAAGGGATCCAACTATAATCGGTTTATCTTTGTGATAGATTGGATTGATTAGTTGAGTAGATCGGCATCAATACACTTCTTTGTGATTAATAATATTGATTGCATAGTCTAATAATTAGTTAGGTAGTTGTTGAGAGATTGATCTAAGGACCCGACAAAAAGAGTTTATTGGTTAAACGGAAGAGCCTTTGTCAAACTCATATCACGTTGTTTGAAAAGAGTTGTTACCAAACATATTTGTTGTTCCTTTACTGTTTAGAATACGAACCAAAGGAATTGTTCCAAGTGCGTGACTTATATACAAGTTGGAGACACATGAATACTGAGGGAACTAAGTGAACTATAGGTTCAGTTGCTTAGTCTCAACTATACGAAGTTGTTTTGATTTTGTATAACGGCTTAATTATGAGAGTATTCAATTCTGGACTAGGTCCCGGGGTTTTTCTGCATTTGCGGTTTCCTTGTTAACAAAATCTTGCTGTGTCTTTTACTTTTCTATTTCCGCAATTATAATTATTTTATTATTATTATAATTAGAGGTAAAATACACAAACGTTAATTCCTATTTTACTTGATAGACAATCCCTAGTGTTTGGTTAAGTCTGACCCTTATCAAGTAAACATATTTCATTGTTGAATTGTCTCGATCTCGTATCCAAAGACGATCACACGAAGTGTGAACCGATTAGTTGTATTGTCTCAACTCAGTCCAAAGACAATCACTTTCGGAAAAGGACTTATAGGTGGAAAAGTTTTAGATTGAGGTATATTTGGGTACCCTCGTCTTTTCACAACATTCCAAGCAAAAGAGTGGGATTCAATTAATCTACTGACCAAGTTATTATCCGTATCTCTCGTTGTAGACGTGTTTGCATGCATGGGAATCCAGTTTTCACTGATCCTGGTTGAATTTCCATCTCCAATCTGGATTCAATAGTTTTTATGCACAAATAAAGCTACTTTATAAATATTTTTGCATGTAGAGATCGTTCAATATGATGGCTTTGACATGTTTGGGTAGACCGACTGGTGCTGGAGATATTTTGATTTATACATGTTATTGCATATCGTTGTTGGTTGAGCATGAATCTTCCACACTCTCTTTCGAAGTAAAGAAAAATTGTGTTTCCTTGTATCTCTTATTCCCAGCCCTCCCTGGTTGATAGGGAGATTGATTTTTTCCCACCTATCACATGTAATTTCCTTGTATTTTTCTCATGTCCCCCCCCAAAAAATTCCTAGCAATCTTGTCTATTTATTTATTTTATGAACATGAGCTAGTTGTAGCATTGTTTGCATCACATGATTATCTGTTGGTATGAGAGAAGAGTTAATGAGTATCCATCTTCTCTTATGATTAAGACATTTGGCCATCCATATTTTAGCTTTCTTATCCAACCTTTGTAGAAGCTGAGAAAAAAAATTGGTGATGAGTTCTTCCCTTTTGAATATTTTTGACGAGTTCCTTTCCAACCTCTGAATTGCACTCTTAAATATGTTGGTGGGTTGTGTGTTGTTGGCATATGGAAAGTGATTTCTAGCCTGTTTGTTATGTGTTGTGGGGTTTTTGGATGGTGAATGAGGATCGATATATGTGTGTTGATTGTCTGGATAGCTGAAGTAGAGTAGGAGTGTAAAATATTTTTGAGGTTGTCACATGTTCTATGGTTTGACGAGAAGTTGATCAGTTGATCATCAACATACATCAAATAAAGGATTGGTTGAGTATTTGTTGAGAGGATGAGTCATTTGAGTTTCCCTCGGTATTCAATCTTTGCAAGGTTTGACGATAAGAATTTTGTACAAAAAATGAAAATGTATGGTGATAGGTGGTCTCCCTGCCGTATCCCCATGTTTGGTTTGATAATCCTTGTGGTGTGCCCTTTATATTCACTGAGTATGCGGAAAAATATATGCATAACATTACATATTTGATGAACTTTCTTGGAAATCACAAAGAGGGCAAAGATTGTCTCACAAAACCCCAATCAAGACTATCATATGCCTTTTGTATGTCCGGTTTCAAGGAAAATTTGGGATTCTTTATGGGTGATGATGTTCTAATATGATGTAATATTTCCGTAGCAATGTTAATGTTGTCATGTATTACCCTGTTTGGTACAAATGCACTCTGGTATGGGATAATCATGAATTGTAACAATGGTCGTATTCTGTTGACCAATAATTTTGAAATGACTTTATAGACCACATTACATAATCCTATTGCTCAAAAATCTTTTGGTTTGTTTGGGTTTTCTGATTTCGGGATCAAGGTGATGTTTGTATGATTGAAAAGTGTCTATAATTTAACATTTTCAAAGAAATTTTGAACTAGAGAAATGATTTGTGGGCATGTAGTGTCCCAGTAAACCTTGAAAAGCTTACTTGTACATCCATCTGGTCCTGGATCTTTTTACGATCCAATGATAAGAAGATCTTTATGGATATTACCATTAGTTGGTGGTCTAATGAGCGCCATGCATTGACTGTGTGAAATTCTTGGAGAGGTATTTTCAAACAAATATGTATCAATCATAATTGGTGTTGCATTATATTGATGCTCAAAATGCTTCACTAGCACACACGCTATTTCTTTTGATTATCCACCAAGATATTATTCTCGTCCTGAAGCTGATGAATATGGTTGATTCTTCGATCGATAGTTGTCTTTATGTCAAAAAATGGTGGTGTTTAGGTCTCCATTCTTCAACCAATCTATTTTTGATCTTTGTTTCCAATACATGTCAAAATAATTTCATATCATTAGGTGAGAATTACATGTCCCTTTCTCATGTTGCAGCCATAAAAGTAGTTTAGCACCAGTAATTGTTGCATATTTCGATTGTGCAAGATGAATTTGGAACTCAACTTCCTTTGACAAGTTGGGAAATTTACCAAAACTTTGTATACGCCAAACATGTAGAGATTGAGTAGTCACCTTCATTGTTGTTAGAGCATTGCTCGGTCGAACTCACATGCGTTGCTATCTCAAGCATGTTTATAAATATTAGTGATCAAAACTATACATCTTGATTTCTAGTTTACTTATGACTAAGTCTCGGTCTAGGATAGTTAAGTATAGTTGAGCTCCAGACTCCATGGTGATTATCTTACAAAGACGAAGAACTACTCAAGGAACCAGTGAAACTTTATCCGACCAAAAAGGAATGTGGAGACTTGAACTTATCTAGCACTCAAAAGTCTATCTATCTCCTACTCTTGAGACAACATTCGTATAAGTATGATAGTTTTCATACATACACATTTGTTATTTCGAGCCGAGTTTACTCGCCTATATTTTTCTTGAAATATGTGTTGGTAAGCTTTCACTTTAACCACCTTTCATCTTTACCCGTGATGAAAGTCATGATGACGTTTCAATTTTGAAAATTTCTTTCATGACGATAGTCGATTCTTATGTCTAACGACTATTATAACATTATAGAAGAATGTTTCAATGATTGAAATGTAGAGTTGATATTACGTAACCACCTATGGATATAAGCATATATAGTGTGTTCTCACATTAGTGTATAAATCCATGTACCGGAAACCAAGTGCGTGCATATATGTGCATGCGGTATTGGTGAAGGAGACAGGTTGGGTATGCGTAACCGTACGCGTACTGGCGGAAGTTCTTGAACCGAGAATTTCTGCTAAGTTTGTAGTTTTCAAACTAGTAAACCAGTCACCTTATGTACGTGTACCCACAAAAGTTTTTGAACTGAAAATTTATGCTAAGTTTGAAAACTCAAATCCGGTAACTAAGGTACGCATACCCGTACGCGTACCCAAGCTGGTTATATTTCTCAAATCGGTTAGCTCATGAAATTAAACAATAAATCAATAAGGAATACAATTTTTTTCAAACCGTGGCTATATTGTTCATGAATTGATTCGAGTGAATCAAACCGATTTTGTTTCAATTGTGTCTATGTATAAATATCTAAGCAATTGAACAACTCTTCAACTAGTTCTTTTGAGTCATTTGAACTAGTTGTGAAGAAGATGAATATGGTTGATATGAAAGTGCTCATATGGCTAACCATTGGTTAACTATTTGTGAACCAACCAAGTGTACACGTTTAGGTACGGTTACTCAAACTTAAATGAAATACATTTCATTTGTGTGTGACAAGCTAAGTTTCTATCTAACGGTTGAAAGATATTATCTTGGATAAATCAGGTTTTTCATCTAACGGTGAATATTGAATGCTTTGTTACCAAAGTAACTTAGATTGCAAACCCTTCTTTGAAAACTATATAAAGGAGACGTCTAGAAACTGGAGAAACTAATCCCCACACCTCCTCTGTGATACTAGTTGGTTTGCTAGAGTCGATTCTCCTTTAGCCGTAGGTTTCTTCTCTAGACCCTGTCGATTAATGACTTAAAGACTTCATTGGAATTGTGAAGCCAGACGAAACTACTTCTATTGTATTTAAGCGATCCGATCTTGCCATTTTCTATCGTACGAGTTCAATTGAATAATTGCATTGAGATTATATCTCCGATAGGGAAAGATAAAAATAAATCACAAACATCTTCGTCTCATCGTTTGTGATTCCACAATATCTAGTTTCGCTACCATACGATTCGGATTATTGCGAGGTGATCAATAATTCTAGGCTATTCTTTGGGAATATAAGTCCGGGTTATTGATTAGTTCATGTTCACCTTGATTTTATCAAAAGACGGAACAAAACTCGTAGGTTATCTGTGGGATACAAATTTATCTATTATCGTAGACTTTTCTATGTGATACAGATTTTTTTATTAAAGTCTTCAACTTTGGGTCGTAGAAACTCTTAGTTGTGGGTGAGATCAGCTAAGGGAATCAAGTGTGTAGTATCTTGCTGGGATCAGGGACATAAGGAGCACAACTGTACCTTGAATCAGTGTGATATTGATTAGGGTTCAACTACAGTCCATACCGAAGTTAGTTTGTAGTAGGCTAGTGTCTGTAGCGGCTTAATACAGTGTGGTGTTCAATCTGGACTAGGTCCCGGGGTTTTTCTGCATTTGCGGTTTCCTCGTTATTAAAATTTCTGGTGTGTGTGTTATTTCTATTCTACATTATATTTTGGTATATAATTGAAATATCACAGGTTGTGCGTTGTATCGATCAATTGTGAAATCCAATCTTTGTCTGTTGATTGGAAATTGATTGATTGTTGGATATTGGTCTTTGGTATCATCCAAGTTTATATCTCTTGTATTTGATAAAGACTCGCAGATTTCTATTTGCTTGAGTATAGATCAAATCGAGAGATATAGATATTAACTCCTTGATATACTTTTTATTAAGATTGAGTCTGACTGTCTAGTTGATTCTATTAAAAGTATATTAGATTTATTCCATACATATTGCTAATCGAAATATTGGGTGAGGTTGTTAGACCCCCGCTTTTTCAATTGGTATCAGAGCAGGCAAACACGTTTAAAGACCTTATCCGTTTGTTTTTGTAGCGATCTGATTCTATGGACATAGGTAGTATCCCTGATAGACGCGTCACCATAAATAAAGACTTTGTTTCTAATAGGTCTACTAAATTGAAAGATCCCCCAATCTCTGTTATAGACGAACCAAGTGTTCAAATGAAACAATCTAACATTGACATGTGTTATCCTGATGAATCTGACTCTGTTATTCAAGAGGAAACAACTAGCGAGAGTAAACTAATTCTAAATATTGTTATAATTCAAGATGATAGATTCAAACAGTTGAAAAAACATGTGAATGTCCTTCTTGGTGTAGTAAAGGACTGTGGCTCCAGTGCAAAGGCTTCTTATAAGGAAAATCCTGAAGTTCGATCAACTCGTAACTTACTTGAGGCAAAACTTAAAAAGGATGCTTAGATGTTGAACATCTACTGAGTAAACTCTTCATTCAAGGATGTTCAGAAAAGTCTGTTATACCATCTACTTCTATTCAAACTGAAAGAGCTCCAGTTTCAGAAGTAATCTCATATTCTCTTCCCATCCAAACCAATGTACGGGAGATTCACACATTAGTTGGAAGAAAGAAATCTCCAGACGATAATGTTAGGTATGAAACCTTTAATCACTCTCGTGATCAGAAAGTGTGCCTTTTTTGTGATTCAAAAGGGCATATAGTGCAAAAGAGGAAACCCAAGTTGAAAAACAAATCTTTGGTTCAACTTCAACACACCTTAGAATTGATTCTTGAAGGTGTAACTGATATTCGTATGTCTAAACCAATTGGTTTTAGTACACATCTTGTGGTTCTTACCAGGAAGGTCAGTTCAATGAGTTCCTCAAATGGACAAAACCATAATAGACCTTTTTACAAATATCGTCCAAGAAGAACTCATGTTCTCTCTCATGTAAAAAATGGAGATAATGATGTGAATTATCAAGTGAAGAATGCAGATATGAGCTGATGGATGACAACCTAAAATTGATTATTGAGGGATACCAGGAATCATCAACAAACTGTGTAGATCATCCAGACAACATTCTTCATGTAAAAATCTTTACTATGCATCGTATTATGATGATAGTAAATTTTATGATGACTTTTCACATCATAACATTCTTCATCCAAAGTACAGAAGGAAGAGGTTTAACCAAAAAAATATTCATTTGATGAGCTAAAATCTCATACTTGTGCTACTTAATCACAAGGTTGAAATCTCTCACACAAAAAATTCTGGTTGAGAGATATGTTCAGGTATACTTGTTAGAATAGTATTTTCAGATTCTCAAGCTATTTTCTGATTGTCTTTAGCCTGAGTATCCTTGTAAAAATACTTTCACAAGTGTTTTGTTTTGCTGTTGACAATTTTATTTGGTTAAAAAAGGTGCTACTCATGTACTCTAATATTTTCTTTTCTTATGAGACATAGATTTTTTTTTAGAGTCATCATGATATTTCTCGTTTTGTAAGAGTTTTCAGCAAAGTCATGTGCATACGACTCTTGTTCTGCTCTTGGGTCGAAATTGAGCTCATACATGTTACCCGTGTGACTGGAATGAATCAATTAAAGAAACCCTAAAACTTCCTTCTCTAAACCTTTAAGTAGCCAACCTATCGAGTTACGTAAGTCACGTACGCATACTCTAGGTTATTTTCTGGGTTATCAAGAATGTCCTCTTCTTCATCTCTCCGTGGTGATTTTGCAAAAGAGATTTCTTGAGAAAGGTTTTGGTTTTGAATCAAAAGTAAGGAAGAAAAGAAGAAAAGAACTCTTGTAGAAGAAGGTGCACCTAATGTCTCATGCTACTATGCCTACTCACACCAAGATGTTGAGAATGAGGATATGGTTTCTGCTGAAGTGGTTCATGACTTTCTTAAATACTTTGAGGAAGCAAAACTGAAACTTGTTGATACAATGAATGATCTTGATATGGTTAGAAGTGAGTTGAAAAGGGTTACTACTGACCTTGGTCTCATGAAGTCACATGTTAAATAACTTCTCAATGAGGATATCTTCTCCGAAGACGCAGTTGATAATATGAATCACAAGCTTAAAAGTCTTGAAACCCGTGAAGCTGCCGAATGTGAACTTTAGATCGTGATCGGTTTCTAGTAGATTTATTATTTTGTCTAGGAAGTATTCTTATGAGAATTTTATTCTTGTGTTTTAGGAAGAATAACTAGAGTTTGGAATAGCCATTATTGTGATTACACATAGCTATGTCCGTTTATTTTCATCTTTATTTTTAGATTTATTTATTTAAACTCTAAAATTGTTCGGAAGATAATTTTTGCAGTATTAATCTTTATGGTTTTATATATTGCAATATGTTATGGGATATGTGTGTTTGCGTCCGTGAACTATTATTGTCCCATATGATGTCAAAAGTTATCTCTTTTATATGTCGATATGCAAGTATTGATACAAGATCGATGAACTTTTGACAAACAAAAATTGAACCTATTATGTCATTATGCAATAATTGGTGGAAGATATGATGAATTTTTGTTTACGAGGATTATTTATATTGCATGTCATTGTGAAAACAGTGATGGAAAATAAGATGAATCCTTGTTTATATCGCAGTATATTGATCTTCCTTGATCCATATTTTATGTATATACTGTGTAGCTTCATAAGTCTTCTTGTGTGAGTATTCCCAACTAGAGTAATCATAGATTCTCTTGTGGTTATTTTGGTTGTGTATTCCGATTAAATAAATCATGTGTTTTCTTGTGGTTAGTTTAATTGAGAATTTTGGATACAAAATCATTTTTGTGGTTTTTGGTGTCCAAAGAAATCTTTTTTTTCTTGTAAAAGTAAGGTCGTTCTTGTTGTTCTCTCGGGAATGACATCAAATGGGGGATAGTTCTTTTGAACTTGCGCTTAATTTTCATATCTTTGTGGGGAGTGCGGCTGTGGAATTTTCAGGGGTGTTATCTTTATAAACTCCTTGATGAATGCATTTAGCTTCGGCTTTATGATTGTATCTAAAAAAAGTTGATATGTTCTTTTCTTTTGTCTTGAAGCGTCTCCATGAAAATTTCATTAGGATCCCGTTTTCGTACCTTTGCCAATTTTATTGACAAAAAGGGGGAGAATTAATATGTAGTTCACACTACAAATACATATGGCTTTCGGATCATTATGTAAGGGGGAGTGGTTTTCGTGTTGATACGAAAGTATTGACTAAGGGGGAGTGATACGTATCACCATATTATTGTTGTCAAGGTTGTGATATAAGAACTTTGATACTGTATAATAATACTATGACACTGTATAACAATGATCGAGAGCTTTTGTTTTCTCATTGTTATGGAAACGGAACTTCAACAACTATGATGCTGAACTGAACATCTATGGAATCATGGGATTACTTGGAAAAGATGAAGTTTTCGAGTAATGTTGAAGCACCAAGGAGATCAAGCATGTGGACGAGAAGCTACAAAGTTTTATCTATTTTGTAATCCATATGTATTGATAGTTTTGTCACTAAAATTGACAAAGGGGGGGATTGTTAGAGCATTGCTCGGTCGAACTCGCATGCGTTGCTATCTCAAGCATGTTTGTTAATATTAGTGATCAAAACTATATGTCTTGATTTCTAGTTTACTTATGACTAAGTCTCGGTCTAGGATAGTTAAGTATAGTTGAGCTCCAGACTAGACCTGGAAATTAGGGTCAAAACCCGCGGGTCAACCCTAACTCGACCCATGTAAACCCGGCCCGCACCAACCCGCTGACAAAACAATCCGGCTTAGGGTTAACGTTTTCAGGACCCGCTGGTGAACGGGTTGAACCCGTCAAACCGTCAAATTTATTAAATTTTCATTTAAACTATGTATTCCAGGTTGTGAACACAAAATTATCGTAATTAAATTGATTTCCCAACCATTTAACCAAGGTCTCAATAAAAGCATTACTAGGTTTCTCTTTTCTTCGATCAATATCAATATATAGTACACACTTTCAAAAATGAATGAGATTTCTTAATCACCAATCAATATAAATAAACGCACCCAATACTAAATTTTGAATCACAAACAAGTAAATCTAATATTCCATTAAAATGTAATGAAATAATCAATAATACAACAATCTAATATTAGTCATCAATATTAAGTACCCATTTATACTTGTACTCCCGTTAGATTCAACCAAAGAACAATCAAGTTGGAATACAAAAATAAGGAGAAACAAGGTTGAAAACTTGAAATCGATATACTCTTTTATTTTGTATACATTAATTAGTACCCCGCCAACAACTTTTGTCTTCTGTTTCATTCAGATCCAATGAATTATTTTGTTCTTTCAAAATTTCTTGCTTCTGATTGTAAAGAACATATTTCGATTAGAAAATAAAAGTGGGTTTTTTATTTTTGAAGGTTTTGTTGTGTTTTTGGGTAGTGGATTTAGCTTGTACACTAAAAATTAAAATATTTCTAGGAAGTAAAATGGTTTCAGATCTGTATGAAGTACGAACAAGAAGAGGAGACGACGGTCTGAAGAGAAACCAAGGAGATAGGGTTAGGAATCTTAGGAGTTAGGATAATGGGCATGTAAATCAGGAGATAGAGTACCGACCTATTGAATATTATTCAATTTAGTCATGGATAAATAAGTGAACTAATTAATTCTTATCAAAAAGCCACCAACAGTAGAGTGGTTGTAGTGTCATTTAATAACCTAAAGGTTCAAGGTTCAAACCATAATACAATAATATATTTTTTTTTTAATAAAAGTATAAGATGAAACTTTTGACGTCTAATAACTACGGTCAACCTGCCGAGATGGATCGTATAGGGTTAGGGTTGATAAATATGAACCCGTTGAGAAATAGGGTCGGGTTAGGTTTAATCATATTCAACCCATAACCCGTCTAACCCGCCACGGGTTGACCCTAACCCGTCCTGTTGCCACCTCTACTCCAGACTCCATGGAGATTATCTTACGAAGATGAAGAACTACTATAGGAACCAGTGGAACTTCATCCAACCAAAAAGGTATGTGGATACTTGAACTTATCTAGGACTCAAAAGTCTATCTATCTCCTACTCTTGAGACAACAATCGTATAAGTATGATAGTTTTCATACATACACATTTGCTATTTCGAGCCGAGTTTACTCGCCTATCTTTTTCTCGAAATATGTGTTGGTAAGCTTTCGCTTTAACCACATTTCATCTTTACCCGTGACGAAAGTCATGAAGACGTTTCAATCTTGAAAATAGCTTTGATGACGATAGTCGATTCTTATGTCTAACGACTATTTTAACATTATAGAAGAATGCTTCAATGATTTAAATGTAGAGTTGAGATTATGTAACCACCTATGGATATAAGCATATATATTGTGTTCGCACAATAGTGTATAAATCCATGTACTGGAAACCAAGTGCGTGCATATGTGTGCATGGGGTATTGGTGAAGGAGACATGTTGGGTACGTGTACTGGTGGAAGTTCTTGAATTGAGAATTTCTGATGAGTTTGTAGTTTTCAAACTATTAAACCAATCACCTTAGGTACGTGTACCCATGGAATTTTTTGAACCGAAAATTTATGATGAGTTTGTAAACTCAAATCCGGTAGCTAAGGTACACATACCAGTACGCATACCCAAGCTGGTTATATTTCTCAAATCAGTTAGCTCATGAACTTAAACAATAAATCAATAAGGAATGCAATCTTTGCAAACCGTGGCTATATTTTTCATGAATTGATTCGAGTGAATTAAACTGATTTTGTTTCAATTGTGTCTATGTATAAAGATCTAAGCAATTGAACAACTCTTTAACTAGTTCTTTTGAATCATTTGAACTAGTTGTGAAGAAGATGAATATGGTTGATATGAAAGTGCTCATATGGGTAATAACTATTGGTTAACTATTTTTGAACCAACCAAGTGTACACGTTTAGGTAGGTTACTCAAACCTAAATAAAATACATTTATTTGTGTGTGACGAGCTAAGTTTCGATCTAACGGTTGAAAGATATTAGCTTGGATAAATCATGTTTTTCATCTAATGGTGAATATTGAGTGCTTTGTTACCAAGGTAACTTAGATTGCAAACCCTGATTTGAAAACTATATAAAGGAGACATCTAGCAACTGGAGAAACTAATCCCCACACCTCCTGTGTGATACTAGTTGGTTTGCTAGAGTCAATTCTCCTTTAACCGTAGGTTTCTTCTCGAGACCCTGTCGGTTAACGACTTAAAGACTTCATTGGGATTGTAAAGCCGGACGAAATTATTTCTCTTGTAGTTAAGCGATTTGATCTAGCCATTTTCTATCGTACGATTTCAATTGAATAATTGGCTTGCGACTATATCTCCGATAAGGCAAGATTAAAATAAATCACAAACATCTTCGTCTCATCGTTTGTGATTCCGCAATATCTAGTTTCGCTACCATACGATTTGGATTATTGCGAGGTGATCAATAATTCTAGGATATTCTTTAGGAATATAAGTCCGGGTTATTGACTTGTTCCTGTTCACCTTGATTTTATCAAAAGACGGAACAAAACTCGTAGGTTATCTGTGGGATACAAATTTATCTATTATCGTATACTTTTCTATGTGATACAGATTTTTTTATTAAAGTATTCGATTTTGGGTCTTAAAAACTCTTAGTTGTGGGTGAGATCAGCTAAGGGAATCAAGTGTGTAGTATCTTGCTGGGATCAGGGACGTAAGTAGCGCGACTGTACCTTGAATCAGTGTGATATTGATTAGGGTTCAACTACAGTCCAGACCGAAGTTAGTTTGTAGTAGGCTAGTGTCTGTAGCGGCTTAATACAGTGTGGTGTTCAATCTGGACTAGGTCCTGGGGTTTTTCTGCATTTGCGGTTTCCTCGTTATAAAAATTTCTGGTGTGTGTGTTATTTCTATTCCACATTATATTTTGGTATATAATTGAAATATCATAGGTTGTGCGTTGTATCGATCAATTGTGAAATCCAATCTTTGTCTGTTGATTGGAAATTGATTGATTGTTGGATATTGGTCTTTGGTACCATCCAAGTTTATATCTCTTGTATTTGATAAAGACTCACAGATTTCTATTTGCTTGAGTATAGATCAAATCAAGAGATAGAGATATTAACTCCTTGATATACTTTTTTATTAAGATTGAGTCTGACTATCTAGTTGATTCTCTTAAAGTATATTAGAGTTAGTACATACAAATTGCTAATCGAAATATTAGGTGAGGTTGTTAGATCCCCGCTTTTTCAATTTTGATTTGTAGGTTATGTGCCAAATATAGAGCATCATTTTGCTAAATTTTTAATGGTCAAGGGGTCGAGGGAGAAAAAATAGTCTGTCATTTGAATCGGTGACTCAACTCACCGAGGTTGAATTACAGCTGATTTCCGGCTTGAAATGACGAGGATACCAAATACACCACAATCTTTTCAACATCAACTTATATGACTGATACCTTGTTTGATCTAATATATACATAGAGTGTTAATAAGATAACAACTACAACGTATACACTAGGTATATAGTACAAGTCTGAAACCAAACCTAACTATAGGGATCAACCCAAGTGTTTTGATTAACGTATATGTGCAGTTATTTTATTATAACTACAACAATAATTATAATGCGGAAATTAAAGTAAAAACACACAACAAGATTTTGTTAACGAGTAAACCGCAAATGCAAAAAAAAAACGGGACCTAGTCTAGTTTTGAATCCAGTCAGAATTAAGCCGCTATATAAAGACTACTACCAACTTTGTATAGTTGAGACCAAGTAAACTACCCCTAGTTACCTAGTTTCCTCAATATCCATGCGCATATAACCAATCTGAATAATGCACGCGAATTCTAAGATAGAGTCCACTATCTTAAGTTTCTTCACCTGCTTGTGAAGACTTCAAGCACTCAACTTGAAAAAAGCGGGGGTCTAACAACCACACCCAATATTTCTCTTACCAATATGTATGGACTAACTCCAATATACTTTCATGATAATAAACTAGACAGTCAGACTCAATCTTAAGAAAAGTATATCCAAGAGCTATATCTCTATTTCTCAATTCAATCTGCAATAAAAAAAATAGGAATTTGCGAGCCCGATTGAAGACAAGAAAACTTGGACGTTATCAAAAACCAATATCCAAGTGTCAATCAATTTAATCAACAACCCAAAGATCGGATTCACAATTGATTGAACTTACGCACAACTTATGATATTTCAATTATATAAAATATAATGCAGAAGAGAAATAACACATACACCAAAAAATTTGTTAACGAGAAAATCGAAAATACAGAAAAACCCCGGTACCTAGTCCATATTTGAACACCATATTGTATTAACTACTCCAAGTTAACTTCGGACTGGAATGTAGTTGTGTTTTGGGGTAAAAACTAATTCTGCTGGTTTTGGTAAATTTGGGTGTATTGATGAGAAACGAATTCAAACCTTAAACAAATACACTGCACGAGAGTACTTTAGATTCGAGAGATGAATCTGTACAATCCTGGCCTAAACCAAGAAATGGCCATTCCAGTCTAGCTTCGATCACAAAATGAAGGAGAAGGATTGATCTTAAGGAGGGAAGCGAAGAAGGTGTTGAGATCAAAGTGGTTAACTCTAATGGAGTGGTTATTTTATGACTTGTATCAGAATATGCAACTGGCTTGCGGAATGTAAGCTATCAGTTCTTGGTATTTTTGCTGGATACTTGTGTTGATAACCAAAACTGTGTTGTTGTTTGAAATAGGTTGAAAACTTATTTATATCAGTCATAGTTACACGCACCCTGATTTCATAGGAACTGGGAATAGTTGAGTAATGGAGGAGTGGGATCGTGCATGATGGTGAAAACCACGTCTCCACTATGAGGGGAAGACTAGATGGTTTCATCCCACTACTTATCTATCATCACTAACTTCCCGCCTTTCCTGACACTTTCTTGTAATAGGCGTGTTGCATGCCGCACACTGTAGACCGCCATACCAATACCCTGATGAACATTCCCCAATTAGTGACATGTTTTATGTCTCGAGTATTTTTGTGGAAAATATGCAGCAGGCTGCTGAATGGGTCTTGTTTGCAAGACCTAGTTATTCTGACCAATCGCGCGCAAACTAGGCGGCGGGTAATCATGTGTGGCGAGCTAAGTCATGAGACTTGCCGCAAGAAATAGTGTGTGATGCTATTAAGTTAGTATTGGTTGGTCGCCTAAGATTTAATCTAGGACGGTCAATTCGGCTGTCGAAGTTGGACGACCGAGATTGTAATTTATGGAAGAGGGTGGCCGTTGATTATGGCCACATCTCTTTAGCGCCTGCCAGTGGCATAGTGGTGTTAGATCCAAATATGACCCAACAATATTGGCTCTAGTTGCCGTATCAAAATTAATGCTTTAGGTGGCATTATTTAGCATGGGACGGCATAACGTTCTTAACCAAATTAGGGTTTGGCATGTCAAATCCCTAATTAGTGTGTGCGACTATGTGGCCGTGATATGGTGGAATTTGGGCAAATACTGCTGATAGGTGTCATAAACACCTTTATTTATATCTATAGTTTATGCTTTCTTTGCTATGTTTTCTTGTAAATTATGTATTTTATGTTTGTTTTGAGTTTTATAGGTGTTTTAGAGTCATTCGGAGCAAAAGAAGAAGAAAGCATCCATTTGGAGCATAAAGGTAAAAAGCCTCATTTCACATGCAATTGCTATTGGAGGTGGAGCTGAACCAAGGCGATGATAGGAGACAACCACTGCGGCTTAGTCTAGAGAAGCAAAGGACAGACCTTGGTGGAATTTATCTAATGAGTGGGTGTTGTATATCCTGGGTACCCCTTATCTAATTCACTTAAGTGGCTATATGCACTTTCATTTCCTACAACAATTACAAGACCTAAAATTCAGAGATGTTATCATTTGAGCTTTGTCTGAGAGTTAGAGAAACCAGAGATGGCTGAAGACATAAGATTCAGAGAGAAGTTGGAGCAGATCGAGAAAAACCAGAGAAGGAACTTCACAACTATTTCAGTAGGAGGTTGGATTGATTATTAGGTTTCTTGATGCTTAGAATGAAATGGAGATTTAGAAGATTTGAGTTGATGGCCAGAATCTGTGAAGTGATGAAGAAGCCGATATGGGATTGAATCTGAGCATAAAATGGTGGTTGAATTAGGTCTTGTGGCTGTCAAATTGGTTATTTTAGTTGAAGAGTTACAGAATAAATAAATTAGGGTTTGCTTTGCAGAACCAGTGAAGGGTTTGGAGATGATTTTGATTGAATCAAGATGAAATCGAAGATGGGCAGTGATTATGAAATTGATATGGGTTTTAACTGAGTTGAACTGTGGTGGTCTCAGTGAATTTGGTAGAATCTGGTGGAGATTAAGAATAGGTGGAGTTATGGCTAAGTTCTATGGTTAAGCTGGAATTATGTGAACTGCTACTGAGTTGATGTTGAGATTGCAGGTGACTCAATTAAATTGCTAGAATAAGGCAGGTGATAAGTTGGTGGTGCTAGTTCAGGTGGTATTGGTTGTCCAGAGATGGTAGTGGAGATGGTACCTTATTTGTTGTGTTACTTCCATGGATGATGATAAGCTACAGTGAAAGCAAATGGTGATTGGAATGAGCTTGAACTGCAAGTTATGGAATTACAGGTGAAGGCTTCTAGGGTTACAGTTGAGAATGGTTTGAGATGATGCAGGTGCTGGAAGTGAATATGTGATTGAGTTAATTGCAGTAACTGTGAGAAACAGGAAATGATGAAAACTGAGGTGCAGTTGAGAAGAAGACAGAGGTGAATTGTTGCTCCTACCAATCTGAGAGAACAAGAGATTAAAATGGTGGAGAGTACATGAATGAATGGCACAGAATGTGAAGAATGGGTCGCAAGAACAATGAAGTGAAACTACTTATTAGATGAATGTTAAGTGATGAACTCTTACGTGGAAGAAATGCCGCAGAATGAAGAGAAGGTGCAATTTCTTGGACTTGTTGCAGAACAGCAAGGAGAGGTGGTTTTCTGTGTTGGTGGTGTTGAGATTAATTTCAAGGGTGAAAGAGTGGTTTGTATGGCTGAGATGAAGAATGGGAACTGTGTGGTTGTGAAATGTATGAAGTGCAGCAATTGAGATGAACTGAAATGGTGGTTTTGAAGTTATTTAAGTTAGCGGCTGAAGTTAAAGTCGTACGCTGGCGGTGCTGATACAAGGCTTGTTGTTGTAGTAGTGAATCAATGAATGAATTGCAAATAGAATGGCTCAAGTTGTATTGCAGGCATGATGCTACAGGTGTTGTTGGGAGCTGACTGAGGTTTAGTGAACTAAATGGTTGTTGGGTGGAATTGATATTGAAGTATAGATGATGGCTCTGAAGCGTTAGCTGCAATGGAGCAGCTGAGAGTGAATTGCAGGTGGAATTGAAGCTAAAATAGATGGAGTTTGCAGCTGTGCTTTGGTGGTATTGCTATTTTGGGTATGGGCTATAATGGAATTGGTTAATGGTGGTATTACATTTGAACTGGAAATATAATGGCTTGATTAAATGTGCAGTGAGTTGTTTGGAAAGAATTGAAGAATTGGGTGAGATTCAAGTGGTAGTTGCAATGCAGTAGTACATGGTTATATAAGTGTAAGCCTGGATCGGTCAGAGTACGGCGAGTTGACTCGCCGATCCAGTAGCTAACTCAAGTGAGTTTGGGCTCTGATTTGTGGGCTTGGATTTTGGGACTTCTTTCTAACAGAAGCAACAGTGGGCCTATGCGGTGGAGACTTAGGTTTTGGCAGAGAAAGTATAAAAGGGTCTCACATCTCATAAATCTTATCTTCTACTTGGTTTGAGGGTTTAGAAACATGATATAACTTCTTTTTCTACTTGTTATGAACTCCATTAACATGAGCTAGATTATTTTTATTGGTTATGGAATAATTGGATTTCACATAAGATGCTTTTTGTTATGATAAATTAGTTTTGTCTCAATATTATCGTTTATGTTTCACCATTAATATTTTTATATGATTTGAATACTTGTTTGGTCGAGTCTAGAATCGATTGAGTTTGTTTTCATATCTATTGCTAGATTACGGTTATTATACGCAAAAGTGATAATTCCTGATTGAAAGTAGCATAAATATGATTATAGTTTGTAGTGATATATTCTTATGATCATATGTGAACCATAACCTTTGTTAAATTGGATTAGTGCTTTTACACGTTCGATTGCTTTGATTGGCCTGATTTCATAGAACTTAATGCATCTAGGGAATTAAACTTGATTAGTGCTTTTACACGTTAGGTTGTTCTTTTAGATAGAATTCATATTTGCATCTTTTAATGTGTTTGTTGATGACAAGAGCAAATTAGCGGGATATTCTTGCGATCAAGGTATTCTAGGGCCATTGATAAAAGAGAGATTAAATATCAATTCTAGTTATTATGACAAGAGCATGTTAGTGAATGAAAACGAAATCCTTAGCTAATACTTTCACATATTTGAATTGCTTGCTTTATTTCTTTGTTTTGCTTTTATTTTATTTTAGTATATAAAAATCAGAAAACCCCCCATTGGTATTTATAGGAAACCGAAAATATATTGACAACCTAGTCCTCTCTGTGGGAACGATCCTTTCTTGCCCTTGCTTTATTATATATTTTGAGTAGTAAGAAAGTGTAATTTATTTTTGACGCCTACGACATCGATCAAATTTTGGCGCCGTTGTCGGGGAGGCAGTGGTTGTCACTTGTTTTTGGTTTCTTATTTTTATTTTTAGTTTTGTTTCTTATTTTTGTTTTTCTTATTTTCTGGTTGTAGGAGCAGAATCTCGCAACAACAACGCTCTCACAAAGATTTCTGCCACACATGGCAAGTGTCGCAAATAATTACAAGAAATGACGAAGTATGTGAAGATTTTATCATTACTCGCAAGAATAAGGTGATAGTTCGCAAGAAATATAACAAGAGGGAAAAATCCTGCGAGACATGGAGAAACCTGAGGGAAATGTAGCAGGAGCTCGAGAGAAATGAAGAAAGCTTGCGAAAGATATTACCGCAGAACTCAGATCCGAAATTAAGGGAAAGCTTAGATGTAAATGAGCTGTCATCCCCTATGTAACTACCTATATAAAGAAGAGAGCATGAGAGAGAAGGGGAGAGATAATTTTATGAAGAGAGAGAAAGTTCTTTTGCAGAGAGAGATTTTTAGAGAGAGAAAATGTAATTTCTTTATCATCTTCTTCCCCAAAACTAGATCTAGAATTCTTCCAAGAACTCCATTAATGGAGATTGTAAATGTAAATTAATGTAGTTACAAATTATTATAGTGAAGATCCGTGGATGTAGATCATGTTGATCGAACCATGTAAAATTCTTGGTGTTTATTTATAATTTTAGTATTTTTATCACCATTTTTATATTTAGATCTAGGAATTGTTATCAAGATTTGATAAGGGGTGTGTTGTAGGAATTCCTGCAATTACATTTTGGCGCTAGAAACACTACCTGCTATTTGATAGATTGAAGAAGAATCAAAGAAATTAGCTATTGGAAGAAGTTATACATCACTGGATCTAAATTTTTTGAGAGGAATAGTGAAAATTTCAATGGAGAAATTGTTAAAGAAAATGAAAAAGAAAGAGATGCAGACGCTAAACGGAAGCAGATTCAAAGAATGAACCATTCACGATCAAATCAAACAAAGCGGCAACAATATTAATCTCAAAAGGATGAATAATCTCTTATTTCTTGAACTTTACTCTTTAGATTTCCAGATCTGGTGCTATATTTCAAAATATTTCAGAATGTATTTGCGAAACTCATATCCCGTTCTTTGACAAAAACAGATTTTCTCTTGAAAACGTGACTCAAAACAAGATTTGGTTTTAGATTTACAATCAACAATTCTTGGCATACAAACCTGAGATTTGGTTATGGCTAATTTCAAAAATAATGAGTACCAAAATTTTCCCATTGATTAGGAAATTTAGTTTTTCTACGAACAGAACATATGAATTTAGTTGATTTCATATATAATTATCGTTATTAGTCTATTTAACAGTGTCACGAATTTTTATCACCAGAAAAATGGTTTAGATATGGTAATACAGGAAGAAAAAGCATCATTGTAGCATGAGAGAGTACGCACGGATCTGTAGATTCTACAAGCGAAAGAATAAATTCCAAAGACGAAGGAAAATTATAGCAAAAGAAGTAGCATAAATCCACATCAAAGGATATTAACCAAAAGGCCAAAAGTAAAGCAATATCAAATGAAGGAAAACGATGGACTTTCGCAAGAAAAAGAAATGAAATAGCATGGCAAACAAAGAAGTACAGGCAAATAAGACGACGCAAAACCATTTGAATTACCGACATCATCAATAGAATACATAGAAAATACATGATAGTATAGGACAGGAATGTGAGATTCCCACAAAGGTGGAAAGTCCTGTTCGCAAGAAAATGATGTTGCGAAGGGAAAAAAGAAACACAATTGCGAGGGAAGCATTCTCACCTCCAAAAATCAACCAGAGAAGTTGCGAGCAACTACATTTTCTGAGATACTACATTTTAAGATTGTTCTTGCGAATAAATGGTGAAGCTGCAAAGTAGTAAGTTGGAATGAACTACCAACTAACTATGAAGAAGAGGATAATGAAGAATGAAGGAGCACGCACTATTAAAATAGCAAAACAAATTCAAAGACGCACACTTGAAGAACAGGGAGACACACAGTAAGGCGAAGTTAGAAAAGAAATTTATAGGTGGAGGAGAACATCATTGTTACGCGAAAGAACAACATACAGGAGCCTGAACTTGGTCAACAACTTCAGTGAAAGAAAATACTAGGAGATAATCACTTCGTTGGATCAGGACGTCTTTACTTCATCAAAAAATTTCAAGAAAAATAAGCTCAGCAAACATGAATTTGACAGCATACGGACATCAAAGTTATTGCTAGGGAATTTCCACTTTCTGAACTGCCGTTAGTTGAGCTAAAATATTTGGAGTGCGTAGACATGTAGTGGAAAACAACATATCATTGACAGTGAAGAAGAGTAGAGCATGAAAGAAGAACATACTGAAAACAATCCTACAGCTTCTGTGAAGAATATTCACGGTTGGAGAGAGACCAATCAATTAAGTTCGCAATAATCAGTCCAGTTTGCAACTACATAGTTCACAATAATCAGTCCAGTTCGCAACTACATAGTTCGCAATAATCAGTCCAGTTCGCAATAGCCTGGTTCAAATCAATTCAATACTTGCGACAAAGAGGAAAGCTCAGAGTTGATCACCAACATTTGTCAAAGTAAAAGAAGAGACCAGTTAGACAAAGGCACAGTGACAGTTCCAACTTATCAGGCGAAGCAATATTTAGGGTAAATTCGCAAGGAAAGCTATTACAAGTGAAGAATTCCCAGTTCTTAGGAATATTATCATCAGAGAATAACCAATATAAAATGAAAATCAGCAGCTCATCTTGTCAATCAACCAATTCATCGAAGAACAAATAAAAGGGCTGAGATCAAAACGTGTTAAATTCATCACGTCATTAAGTCTTATCCTATGAGAAGATGCAATGAACTGGATTCAATCATCAATCTTTGTCATTATGACGTGAAGAAGAGTTTGGTTCGTTTAAAAGATAACAAGCAACGAAGAAAATAGAGCAAGCAAGAAATGAGGAAAAGAAAGGCAACGTCCCAGCAAGCAATACCATTACCAAAAAGGAATATCGCAGCAAATTAATGGCCGCAGCTTTGAGTACGGACGCAACACATGAGAAGGGAAATGAAGTCCCAAATAAAAGAAGAGCAAATGGAAAACTTACAAAGTACGAAATTCAAAGGAATATTAAGAAACAGGGGAAGAATAAGCAAGGACGAGGAGAAAAATTACATAAAGTACGATAAAATCATAATAAAATAAGCAAGTAGACCCACTCCAACAAAAACAATAATTAGCACAGACGGTTATGAGCAAAGTTAATGGGGTTGAAGACGCGGGTTAGAGTCTCTCATTCGCAAAGAATTTTTGGGATAATTAGAGTTTGATACTCGGGTTTAGACCAACACTAGGCTTTGGTCTAACATTTGTCCAACGTTAGGCTTTGGTACCTGGACCAGACGTTGACTCGCGTTGACTAGGTTAAGTTCTTACTTCTGTTTACTAATTATCAGAAAATTAATATAAAATCTAATTATTAAACAGATTACTATAATACCCTTCGGTCTTTAAGAAAATCTGAAAGCTTCGTGGTGGTGTAAGTTTTGATAAATTCGTGGTGGTATAAGTTACCGAGCGAGAAAAGTGAGAAATCGAATCTGGAATCGAGAGATCGCCGTGAATTGAGAGCGGAATAGGGAAATGAGATCAGTTAATGAAAACCAATCAGTACATTCAATTAGTGGTGGTATTGATCGATTCGAGAGATGGTATTATTTACTAAAAAATGAAATCAAATGCAACAGATCGATAGAGGAGTAATTATGAATCGCAAAGATACAAGAAATTGAAGGATGGGTTTAGAAGATTATGAGGTGAATAAGAAGTTAATGATGTTAATTTGAAGATTCAGTTACTGAGAAGGTAAGGTTTGAGAAATTAGGGTTTCTGCAATTGGTTTCAGTTTTGTGTTAGTTGAAGATTCAGTAATGGAGTTTTGTGTTAGAATCAATAAATGTTCAGGGTTCAGGGTTTTATAAAGAATTTGAGGTTAGGGTTTCATAGAATGTTCAAAGACAATTGAAGAAGAAATTGGGTACAGTACTGAAACTGATTGTATTCAAGGAGTCAAGGTTTTAATAATTCGATCATAATTGCTTGAGTTGAGCTATCTTTGGAGGTAATCTCTCTTGATTATAGTAGTTGAGTTGAATTATTTGGGTTTCATAGTTTGCATGATTATGAATTGAACTGAGATTGATGATGGTATGAATTTGGAAGTGAACTGGTGTTGTGAGATGATGTCGTTGTTCGGAGATAGGTTTCAATCCGAGAAGATTCAGACGGGATTTGAGATGATTGAAGAAGTCTGTGATGGTCTGTTGTTGAGAAAATGGGTTTGTGATGGTGATCAAATGGGTCATGTTGAACAATGAGAGAAATGGTTAGGGTTTGATGTTGAATCAATAAAGAGAGATGGGGTTTGGGCCGTATCGGTTAATGGAGGATTTTTGGGGCTGAATTTGTGTTCAAAATGATGGAGAAGGTTAATTAGCAGTTGTCGAAGATGTTCATGGGTATGTGCCGTGGAATTGCAGAGTAGAAGCTACAATTATTGAGAAGAATGGGTTTGATTTGTGTACGAGGATAAGAGGATGTTGAATCCGAGAGCTGGTGATGTTTGAACAGGTGAAAGAAGAATTAAGAATGGACCTAGTTTCAGGGAAGAAACCCGTCTCGAGGATACATTTGTAAATTCGTTATTTTTACAACATTTTTATTTTACAAAATTATTAAAGTCAGGTCATAAACTGTCAACTTAGGTCAACCTCTGGTCCAGGTACCAACGCCTAACGTTGGAAAAATGTTAGACCAAAGCCTAGTGTTGGTCTAAACCCGAGTATCAAACTCTAATTATCCCAGAATTTTTTCCTTCGCAGATGTTCACTTACTTTTTATACAGCTGATTATTTCACCCAAGTTATCTTTACAGATCTTCCCAAATACCAACTTCAATAAGAAATGGGTCGCAAGAAAAATTGATTAAATATTAAAGCCCAGTTTGTCCAAACCTAGTAAAGCACACCAATCTATTTCACGCAAGTAATTGACTAGCAAGAAAATGAAGTCCAATTTTAGCGCAAGATGGTTAAAGGCAAAAATTTGATATTTTATTACTTCGCAACATCTTTGATTATTTCTCAAGAAGAAAATGGGAGATTATTTCGCAGACATATTTCGCAAGAAATGGTTAGAACAGTTGGTATGACGCAACATTATACAAGAGGCAGATCAAGAGTTAATTTCACAAGACTTCATTTCTTATTTCTTCTCAATTTTCAAGCAAATCATATACTTCGCAAGAAACAACAACAAGCCGCAAAAGGTAAGTACCATTTCCTTGAATATTTAATTTACTAGAAAACAAAAGATTTTTGATTTTATTTACCAAAAGCGATATACTCGCAAGATTTCTACAATTTCTAAGATTTCAAAACATTTCAAAGATTTTTTAGATAGGCGAAAAGCGATACAATCGCAAAATTCAAAAATTAATTCATCGCAAAAATGTAAAGATCTCAAATTTTTTCAAAGATTTCAAAGTTACAAAAAACAGAGAAGATTAAATTTATATATTTCTATAGAATTTTTTTGATTTAAAGACGCGATATAATCGCAAGGTTTCAAAGAGGATTTCTAAGATTTCAAAATATTTTACAGAGAATTTACTTCAAAAATGATATTATGAGAATGAAAGAAGAAATGACAGAAATGAAAGAAAGAATGAAAGAATGAATGAAGAAATGCGAAATTATCGCAAAAGACGCGAATAAAATTTCGCAAGAGAGAAATGCAAATGCATAAGACGGGCGCAAATCGCCTAAAAACATATAAGAATGGGACGAACCTTTATGGCGTACAACTTAGTTCGCGGATTCTATTCCGTAAGAGGCAATGTCCTTAAAGTACGTCATAAGGGGGGTATCTCTTTGCATGGCTATGGGAAAGGATATACTGCTGCTGGAACCTAGTCATGGAGATTTGGGATTATAGAAAATCTATCCGGGAGAGATAACTTGGATTCCCAACTATATAAGGTTATACCCTGGTTGGGAGCCCGAGAGTTTCTCCTAAGGAATGCAAAGTATGATCAAGGCGCCGAGGTACACGGTTGAGCTGTGGGTTCCCGGGACGGATGAACCTACCCTGTCCATTCATGGAAAGTCTTAGCTTACGATGTGTTCGGCCTGAAGAAAACCCCACTAGGGTGTATTCTCGTAACTATAAGCCAAATAGGCATAAAGGATAAGAGGCTACGAAAACAACTGGTTGTTTCTAGGACCGGATGGGAGGATCTAGTCTTGTATGGCAGAAGTACGTCTCCTTGAAGGGGCAACCAGGGGGAGAGATAAGGGAAATACCCTCCATTAGGGAGCTGTGTATCAAAAAAGACGGCAATGTCATGGGACTTTATATTCGCAAGAATATTTAGGCCCGTCATATTGTCGTGTGACACAGACAGCAATGTCATGAGACTTTATATTCGCAGGAATATTTAGGCCCGTCATATTGCCGCATGACATGCCAAAAATCCTAAAAAGAAATGTTAAGATGAGATCAATGGGTTTTTGCGATAAGATCAAAAGATGAGATAAATGAAATCAATGATAAGAGGATATAAATCGCAAAGACGTCCTGCGGTTTCATCGCAAAGACGGCAATGTCATAAGTCTTAAAAAGCAATGAGAGATTAATCTCACAAGATGGCTTATCATATTGTCGCAGAGATCAAAATAAATGATAAGACAAGATCAATGGATTATTACATATAAAAGTAAGAATATCCTGCGATCTTGTCGCAAACAAGTGGCATAATAAGACCTTTAACTAGTAAGGCAAAATAAGACCACAAGAGAGGTTATACCTACAAGCGTATAACAGATTGCTAACGACTTTATATTAGTCTTATTTCATATTGCAGATCAATAACAAGAGGCAAGTATGGGAATGCATAGAATGGAAATTACTATTCATAATTCGCAGTACTATTTGCGACACTATTTGCAGGACTATTCATAATTCGCAGAAATATTCAGAAATTAGCAAGGTTATTCATAATCACGCAGACTCATTCATAAATTCGTAGATTCACCCAGAATTTCGCAAGAATTGTGATTATTTTGCAAAATGTGATTATTTTCTTAAAGTGATTATCACTTGAGGCAGAGGCAAGATAAGAATAAAGAAGCAATTTAATCATTAAACATTTTCTCAAGGATTCTCCTTCATAGATAAAAAACAGAGGCAGTTAGGGATTACCAAGAAAATATTTTATGTTCTTTCTCTTCTCGGCAAGAATAATTTCCAAAATGGGCAAGAATTCTCACCAAAAATGAATAAATAATTTCGCATGAATAGAGGCAATATTTTTTATTCAAGAGCGGATACTTCTTATATTCCGAGGATTGAGTACTTCTTATACTTCTTCAAGGATACTTCGCATACTTCATTCTTCATACTTCGTGTGCTTCAAAAGATGATACTTCTAATTATTTCTCAAAGCTTCAGAACTTCGCAAAAAAATAGAGGCAAGTATATACTTTTTAAGTTTGGTATTCTTTCGCTAGTTCCTTCGTCAACAAAGATCAGAGACTACTACAATAACGAATTTTTTCTTAAAGATTGCTTTTCAAGCAATATTCAAGAAAAAATAGGCAAAATGTAGGAGCGGAAGCTCGCAACAACAACACTCTCACAAAGATTTCTGCCACACATGGCAAGTGTCGCAAATAATTACAAAAAATGACGAAGTATGTGAAGATTTTATCATTACTCGCAAGAATAAGGTGATAGTTCGCAAGAAATATAACAAGAGGGAAAAATCCTGCGAGACATGGAGAAACCTAAGGGAAATGTAGCAGAAACCTGAGGGAAATGTAGCAGGAGCTCGAGAGAAATGAAGAAAGCTTGCGAAAGATATTACCGCAGAACTCAGATCCGAAATTAAGGGAAAGCTTAGCTGTAAATGAGCTGTCATGAGCTGTCATCCCCTATGTAACTACCTATATAAAGAAGAGAGCATGAGAGAGAATGGGAGAGATAATTTTAGGAAGAGAGAGAAAGTTTTTTTGCAGAAAGAGATTTGTAGAGAGAGAAAATATAATTTCTTTATCATTTTCTTTCCCAAAACTAGATCTAGAATTCTTCCAAGAACTCCATTAATGGAGATTGTAAATATAAATTAATGTAGTTACAAATTATTATAGTGAAGATCCGTGGATGTAGATCATGTTGATCGAACCACGTAAAAATCTTGGTGTTTATTTATAATTTTAGTATTTTTATCACCATTTTTATATTTAGATCTAGGAATTGTTATCAATATTTGATAAGGGGTGAGTTGTAGGAATTCCTGCAATTACACTGGTTTTTAACCATAGTTTGAGAACTCTTGTTTCAGGTACCAATTTCTATGTACGGAACATATTGGAACAATGGGTACGGTTATCAACCTCAACAACACTATGACAACTATCACCCTTGCAGGGAATACAATCAAAACCAATCCTTTGGTTATGGTCAATATTCCACGTACCCTTTGAGTTATTCTCATACATACCAACCTTCTTACGGGAGATATGTAAGTGAGCAACCACAAGGAGGGGAGAATAGTTGTGCTTCTATTAATATTTCTTCTAGTTTGGTAGATGAAATGCAACAATTTATGGTCAGCATGGAGTCAGTTTGCAGACAACCAAGCATGGAGCCAGTTTCATCGACCGAATATGCTCATAGTATGTTTGGCCCAATTTCTGATCGTAGTTATGATCATTCACCCATTCAAAGGGAAAAAAATTGGCCTAGCAATACTGAAGTAAGTGATTCTACTTTTTCCTTGTCGAACGAGCTTTACCAACAAATGGAACGCTATTTTCAAAATTTGGATGGATCACTCCAAGAGCTTCAAAAAAGTGTTTCCAATTTAAGACAAGGCATTGAAAAATACAAAGAGGACATGCAAAAATGTGCGAAAGACCAATATTTGGGAAGTGGTAGCCAATCTTATGTTAACTATGATAGTGAAGATGATTATGAAAATACATCGCTTGAACCAATTTATGGTGTCATCCCCGAAGAGTGTACAATGGAGTCTTTTTGCGATCAAGGCGAAGTTGAAAAGGAATTTGATGACACTAGTGAAGCTTATTCAAGCATTGATCTTTATAATGATCAAGAACCTATTCAAAAGGTAGAGCTAGAGGATGATGCAATGAGTGTTCTAAAAAAGTTCTTTATGGTGAGACTTAAATCCGCAGTGGAGTATGTACCTTGCAACAAAGAGGAGTGTGTTGAAAATGAAACCAATTTGATCCATATTGTGGAAGACCCAATTGAGCTTGCAAATAATTGTAATAATGATGTTGATGTCAAGACTTTGGTTAAGGCAGAAACGGACGAAGAATGGTTGCAAGGTTTGATAGAGGACCATGATACACAAGAGGTGAATAATTCACTTGAGTTTTTCAAGGATGAAGAGGATTCCGTGATACAAGAGATTATGATAGGTTTGTCTAACCCTTTGCATATTAAGTCTTCTCCTTTACCTCTTATTGGTTTGAATATATGTGCTTCGAGAATATTGTTGAATGACTTTGTTTCTCGATTTCCTCCATTAGAGAAACTTGATTCTCATACTATGCAGGTTTTGGAACAAGAAACCGTGGAAGTACCCGACTCTTATATTCTTTATACACTTCCAAGTGTGGACAAGAATAAGTGTGGGGGGGACTCTTATCGGTTAATAGCTTCAATTCTGTTTGCAAAACAGGTGCTATGGGTGGATCCCCAACTTTTCCGATTATTGGTGTATGGAGAATTCTTCTTGCAAGTCGGGATGACGACTTAAAACCAAGCGCTAAATGGGAGGCAACCCACTGGTTTTGTGTATCTATCTCTATTTTTTTTTTTTAAAGTCTTTTATCTTTATTTTCTTATTTTGGATATTTGCATCAAAACTCCAACTTTTAGAGATTTTTGAACAATTTAGAATAAGCACTAGCCTTTCTAAGTAGATGAAATTTTTTCTTAACGATGAGGTATATATATTGGCTGAGTTGGGATAAGATGCCAACTAAATAGCTTGTTTAGTGTTTATCCTCTATTGTTCAGAAATAGCTATGAGTTGGAGTATCCGTTTTTTTTTTATTATGCATTTTATTTTCATATTGAGTATATATATCATGTTATGAATTTCCCATCTTGCACTTTACTTTGAATGACTAGATTTTACATTGAGGACAATGTAAAGTTTAAGTGTGGGGGAGTGTTCTCGTATAGAGTTTTTAGCCTTGTTAGTTTTCCATTGTGTTCATAAAAAAAAAATAGAAGAAAAAAAAATTGCTTTATAAATTCTGAAATTTAGAGACTTGTGCCTTTAGGATGACACTATCAATCTAAATGGATGGAACCATCTTGGCTACAGGAGTTGAGGAACCCATTAACTAAAAGGACAAAATTATTCAAGTGTTAGAAATAATAAGATAGTTGTTACCATATCTCGGAATATCACCATATCACGTTCAATTTTTTATTTTTCCATATTTATCTATTGTTCTCTAAGTGATTTTGTGGGTCACTAAACATCGAATTGTTATTTCTGCTAGGATGAAATAGAGTGATTGAGTTACTAAAAAAAAAAAGACCGACCAATTAGACCAATCGGAATAAAAATGACACTTGGATAGCAATATGTGTGTTCTCCCTGTCTCCGTCGCCTAAACAAGCGTGGAATGCAGGATCTAAGGGAGCTATCATGTAATCCGCTGACAAGAATCATGCGCTTGGATCTGAAAGATCTAATTATGTTGTCAAGTGAAAAAAAAAGTGAAAAAAAAAGAAAAAAATATTATTATTGTTTAATAAAGTCGACTTCTGGTTCCCTTGTATATGCCAGTTGAGTTGATGTAGAATTAAGATTGTTGACCGCTGGTTCCCTTGTATATGCAAGTTGTGTTTGACACTAGAATTCAGACCAGTATCTCAATCCAATAGGATGTTGTTGATGGGAGTCTTTAGTTTAGGGTTTAAATCGTAAAACTCTAAACTCTAGCAGACATTTAAAACAAGCATTTATTAGGCGCATTAATAAAAGCTATTAATATGTCCCTAATAATTACCAGGGTATATTTTTTCAAGTTAAGGTTACGGAAAACCAAACCCTAATTTCCCCGCGTGCCAATGGTAAATTATGCCAGACACGCCTAGCCCAAGCTAGCCGCATCATGCCAATCGCACCGTGCCATGGCCCTAGCTATGCTAGACGCATCTCGTGTGCCAATGGAAAATCATGCCAGCCACACCCTACCGCGCTAAAGCATACCAACCTTTCTATCCGCACCCCGCGTTCCAATAGAAAATTATTCCTGCCACGCCTAGCCCAAGCTAGTCGCGCCATGCCAATCGCACCGTGTCATGGCCCTAGATATGCTAGCCGCATCTCGTGTGCCAATGGAAAATCAAGCCAGCCACACCCTACCACGCCAAAGCATGCCAACCATGCTAGCCACACCCCGCGTGCCGATGGAAAATCATGACAGCCACGCCTAGCCCAAGCTAGTCGTGTCATGCCAATTGCACCGTGCCATGGCCCTAGCTATGCTAGCCGCATCTCGTGTGCCAATGGCAAATCATGCCAGCCACACCCTACCATTCCAAAGCATGCCAACCATGCTAGCCGCACCCCACGTGCCAATATAAAATCATGCCATCCACGCCTAGCCAAAGCTATCCGCGCTATGCCAATCGCACCGTGCCATGGCCCTAGCTATGCTAGCCGCATCTCGTGTGCCAATGGCAAATCATGCCATCCACACCCTACCATGCCAAAGAATACCAACCATGCTAGCCATACCCCGCGTGCCAATGGAAAATCATGCCAGCCACGCCTATCCCAAGCTAGCCGCGCCATGCCAATCACACCGTGCCATGGCCCTAGATATGCTAGCCGCATCTCGTGTGCCAATGGAAAATCATGCCAGCCACACCCTACCGCGCCATAGCATGCCAACCATGCTAGACGCACCCCGCGTTCCAATGGAAAATCATGCGAGCCACGCCTAGCCCAAGCTAGTCGTGCCATGCCAATCGCACTGTGTCATGGCCCTAGCTATGCTAGCCGCATCTCGTGTGCCAATGACAAATCATGCCAGCCACACCCTACCGTGCCAAAGCATGCCAACCATGCTAGCCGCACCCTGCATGTCAATGGAAAATCATGTCATCCACGCCTATCCCAAGCTAGCCGCGCCATGCCAATCACACTGTGCCATGGCCCTAGCTATGCTAGCCGCATCTCGTGTGCCAATGACAAATCATGCCAGCCACACCTAGCCTAAGCTATTCGCGCCATGCCTTGGACCCAGCCACGCCATGCACCTATGGAAAACATTTGGCCCCATATGCCAAACCACACCAAAGCATGCCATGCTACGCCAAGGCATGCCATGATAGCCTGGCCATGCCGCTGTCCCTCATGAAATCTTCCTGAATTTTTCTTTCAGGATGTTTTTCCTTCCAGAACGAGTTCGAAACCTAAATCTCCATGCGTGAGGAGATAGAAAATTCTTTTCTGGTTGATTTGAGGGGCGGACCATCAAAATCCGAGTCCGTACTAGAATTATGTAGCGGTTCTAGTGAAGGGAACCAATTAGGGTTTCTAAACCAAATTAAAGCCAGGCGCCCATCAACGGTTGCCCTTCAATCCCATGAGCAAATCCCGGCCGTATTAAGTCTCCTCATGACTTTAGCCCTAGCTTGGTCACTTACCTAGCCAATATAGCCTCTCCATGGCCCCTCATGTCGCACCACCATACCGGCCTTCCCCATGCGGCTACCAAATTGAAGCCAGGCGCCCATCCACGGTTGCCCTTCAATCCCAGGAGAAAATCCTGGTCGTAAAAAGTCTCCTCGTGACTTTAGCCCTAGCTTGGTCACGTACCTAGAAAAGCTAGCCGCGCCATGCCTCGCCATGGCCCCTCATGACGCGCCACCATACTGGCCTTACCCATGCGGCTACCAAATTGAAGCCATGCGCCCATCAACAGTTGCCATTAAATCCCAGGAGAAAATCCTGGCCGTCTAAAAGTCCCCTCACGACCTTAGACCTGAAACCATAGCTTGGTCGCGCACCTAGTACAGGATAGTCACGCCATGTGCCCATGGAAAACCCTTGGCTCCTCACGCCAAGTCTAAACACACCCTAGCCGTGCCACCATATTGGACCTCACTACACGGCTACCAAAACAAAGGCGTGCAACGATCAACGGTTTCCCCTCCTCTCAAGATGCAACATCTCGACCGTCGAAGGTCACCTGGATAGCAAGTTCCCCAAGCTCGACTTGCCAAGCCACAACAACATTTTACATGTTTTCCAAAAACATTCGAGACATTAACACAAATAGGGGGATTCTCTTTGGGTATTGGTTTGGTGGTCTACAGCGTACGGCGTACACTACGCCCTTCATAAGGAAAAGTCATAAGCATGAGGCACCTAGTAAATATGGGAGTTATGTGGGAAACGTTCATGGGACATAAAGCCGTGAGTTAACAAACTTTATGGACATCAATTCCATAACGTTAACAGTTTCATGAAAATCAATTTCATGCGTTATCCACTTTATGAGACATCAAATCCATGCATACGGTTACCACCTCCTCCCATTTACTCCTCACTCCTTAATGACACCAGAGTACGTTTCTACTACAACTATATAAATAGGTCTCACCTATTTCCATTCGACAACAAGTTGATTCGGACAAGAGAACACTCAGAATACTTACTTGCTATCTTCCCTTATGAGCTCTCGTACTTTTCTGAAAACAAGTTGTAGAAATCCAATTGCTCTTCCAGAATAAACTATTCTAGTCTCACACTCTCCTTGCTTCCCTCCCCAAAACCAACTCATTATCCTCCTCTTTGTGACCGAAGAAAGTCTGGAATGGCCATTTCTTGGTTTAGGCCGGACTTGTACAGATTGATCCCTCGAACCTAAAAGTGCTCAACATGTAGCACATTTGTTTAGGGTTTAAACCAGTTTCTCACTCACCTACCGAATTTACCGAAATCGGCAGAAGCTATTTTCACCTATAAACAGATGCATAGGTTTATCTTGGAGGTGATCTTCAGACAAATATGGGAAACACCATTCACTTAGTCAACATTCGCAAACATATACATCTATTTCCATTTTCTTAATCTATTCATGTGTGATTGTGGTTAGTCAGATTCCGAGTATTGTGGTTTGTTCAACTTTCTGAGTAGAGCTTAATTTACATATATATTAATTTGGATTCGCATCAGGTTACCTCCTCCAATAGCCATTTTGGATTCGTTCATAGATTTGCCACATGTAGCTGGAGTTGGAAATATAGGTTTTGTAGGTAGACCTCTTGTAAACCTTTACGAGACTAAAACTCGTCCACTAGGGACACCTAGGGGTTCAAAGGCTTGTTATTTATGCTAAAAGTGATTGTAACCTCGACGAGACGGAGTTGTATGTATGTTTTAGAATTGTTTTGTTTGATTTGCTCGGGGACTAGCAAAGTCTAAGTGTGGGGGAATTTGATAGGTGTCATAAACACCTTTATTTATATCTATAGTTTATGCTTTCTTTGCTATGTATTCTTGTAAATTATGTACAATATGTTTGTTTTGAGTTTTATAGGTGTTTTGGAGTCATTCAGAGCAAAAGAAGAAGAAAGCATACATTTGGAGCATAAAGGGAAAAAGCCTCATTTCACGTGCAATTGCTATTGGAGGCGGAGCTGAACCAAGGCGATGATAGGAGACAACCACTGCGGCTTAGTCTAGAGAAGCAAAGGACAAACCTTGGTGGACTTTATCTAATGAGTGGGTGTTGTATATCCTGGGTACCCCTTATCTACTTCACCTAAGTGGATATATGCATTTTCATTTCCTACAACAATTACAAGACCTAAAATTCAGAGATGTTATCATTTGAGCTTTGTCTGAGAGTTAGAGAAACCAGAGATGGTTGCATACATGAGATTCATAGAGAAGTTGGAGAAGATCGAGAACAACCAGAGAAGGAACTTCACAACTATTTCAGTAGGAGGCTGGATTGATTATTAGGTTTCTTGATGCTTAGAATGAAATGGATATTTAGAAGATTTGAGTTGATGGCCGGAATCTGTGAAGTGATGAAGAAGCCGATGTGTGATTGAATCTGAGCAGAAAATGGTGGTTGAATTAGGTCTTGTGGCTGTCAATTGGGGATTTTAGTTGAAGAGTTACAGAAAAAAGAAATTAGGGTTTGCTTTGCAGAACCAGTGAAGGGTTTGGAGATGATTTTGATTGAACCGAGATGAAATCGAAGATGGGAAGTGATTATGAAATTTATATGGGTTTTAATTGAGTTGAACTGTGGTGGTCTTAATGAATTTGGTAGAATCTGGTGGAGATTAAGAATAGGTGGAGTTATGGCTAAGTTCTATGGTTAAACTGGAATTGTGTGAACTGCTACTGAGTTGATGTTGAGATTGCAGGTGACTGAATTAAATTGCAAGAACAAGGCAGGTGATAAGTTGGTGGTGTTGGTTCAGGTGGTGTTGGTTGGCCAGAGATGGTAGTGGAGCTGGTACCTTATTTGTTGTGTTACTGCCATGGCTGATGATAAGCTACAGTGAAAGAAAATAGTGACTGGAATGAGCTTGAGCTGCAGGTTATGGAATTGCAGACCGATACTATATAGTTGTGGTACCTTATTTGTTGTGTCACTCAAAAGTATATCTATTATATCTCCTATCTTGAGACAAAAGTCGTATTACTATATATACTAAGAATATACACATATGTTATTTCGAGCTGAGTATATCTCGCTTATCTATTTTTCGAAATATGTGTTGGTAAAGCTTTCGCTTTAGCCAAGTTCATCTTTACCTAGTGACGAAAGTCATGCTATGTTTCAATCATTTTGGATATTTCTCTAACGAAAAATAGTTTGTGAATAACAACTATATAACGCCCTCTGAGAATATTTCAATGATTGAAATGAGATTTTAGACAATATAACCATTGGAGGATATAAGCATTGTTGTGGAAACACATATATGTATAAGTCTTTATTACTTGAACCGAAGTTTGCGAACTTTGTTGATCAAGTGAAATCGGAGAAACACGTGAACTTCATTTCACGAACTGGCGAAGCTCTCGAAACCTAGAATTTTTGCTGGAGTTTGTGAAATCCGTCCGGGAACTTAAGTACGCGAACCCAGTCTGCGAACTTGAGTAGGTTATGTCTAAAAACAATGTTTGTGAGCTTATCTTAATAAACTAAGGAATGTTATTGGAAACCGTGTCTTTATAGTTCATGAATCGATTCGAGTGAATCACATCATTTTTGCTTCAATTGTGTCTTGTGTAGTACATAAATATCTAAGCAATTGAACAACTCTCTAACTAGTTCATTTGAGTCATTTGGACTAGTTATGGTGAAGAAGAATATGGTTGATATGAAAGTAATCATTTAGCTAACTATTTGGTTAACTAGTGTTGAACCAACTAATGTACAAGTTTGGGTACGGTTTTCACAAGCCTACAAACGTGCATTACATGTGTGTATAAAAAGCTATGTTTTCGATCTAACTGCTGATAAATATTAGCTTGTATCTAATCAGGTTTTCATCTAACGGTGAATATTGAATGCTTTGTTACTAAGCTAACATTGATTGCAAACCCTGATTTGAAAGATTATATAAGGGAGAACTCTAGCAACTGGGAAACCTAATCCCCACACATTCTGTGTGATATTAGTTTGATAATATAGAGTCGATTCTCATTTAACCTTTGGTTTTCTTCTTCTAAAACCAGGTTAACGACTTAAAGACTTCATTGGGATTGTGAAGCCAGACTGATACTACTTTTATCGTAGTTGTGTAATCTGATCTTGCATCTTCTAGCGTACGAGTACAATTGTAATAATTGGCTTGATATTTCTATCTTAGATAGGCAAGATATAAAAGTAGTCACAAACACTTCATCTCATCGTTTGTGATTCCTCAATAATCTTCTTCGCTGCGTCGATTAAGTTTATTGCGAGGTGATTGATAAAACTGAGTTGTTCTTCGGGAATATAAGTCTGGTTTTATTTATTAGTTCCTATTCACCTTGATTTATCAAAAGACGGAACAAAACTCATAGGTTTATTCATGGGAGACGAATTTATCTATCCTTGTAGACTTTTCTGTGTGAGACAGATTTGTGTATTAAAGTCTTCGACTTTGGGTCGTAGCTGTAACACCCCAAATTCCTTTAGGAACATCTAAACGTTAACTTGTCATGATTTTTAACCCACATGAACACTAAAGAATTATAGTTTACCATAAAAATTAATTTCACTGTTAAACTTTCCAGATTTAATCCAAAGGAATCGCATGTTTAAGGAATAATTATAAAACAAAAACAGACATCAGTTAACTCCAAGAATTTACTGAACCAAATTCAAATCCAAAAATTATTATGATTATACGTTCTGGATCCTAACCTAGCATAGTTCCATTAATAAATTTTATATAATTTTTAGATTATCTTAAGGACCTTTTGACCACAGTCAAATACGTAGTTGACTAGAACTGCAGGAAAAAAAACAGAGATAGTCCATTTTATAAAAATCATATAAAATCACTCACAACCCCAATTCAGGTTTATTTTACCATTTTAAAAATTACAAATGAAGATCTTCAAGTTTACAGAAAACACGAAAGTCCAAAACATAACATAGACTAATTTGAAAACAAGAACAATTCAATATAGTTGAATCTGTCAGAAAACGTTTTGATTTCTTACACTGAGAAACAATTATTTTAAAAATACTTATGGGACTCATAAAATTCTAATATTTTAACCACTTCATTTACTGCGAATTCTAGATTTACAAAAAAATATTCAGCCATATATATATTATATAATAATTATCATTAACAGTCAAACTAACATGACTCCGAAATGTTCATTGTCTAATCAAATAAAAGTTTCTTAATAAAACATTTTTCCATTAATTATACATTAACCCAAAAATCTCCAAAATATAAATACTCAATAAACACTCAATAAATCATCCAAAAGAGAGTTTGATGATATTTTATTACAAATTTCCAATCATAATATGCAACTACTAATTAAAACACCAAAACCGATCTCTATGCTTTTCCGTTATTAGCTCCTCGTGGTGTCATAAAATCTGGAATATTTGTCATAATATGACGTGAGTTGTGACACTCAGTAGAAAAAGAAGCAACAAAATATTTTATTTAAACGTTTTTCAATTTCTTTTCAAAACAATTTGCATGATTAATAACATCGTAATTACATGGAAACACCACATCCATAACAACAATAAATTCAATCAATCCGCTCGCCCCATGGAGCCCCACGTGGGTTTAGGAAACAAAACCGTAAAGAAAAAGAGTTTTAGATTGTATTGCGCCTACCTCGAATCGCAATCCAAAAACTATCAACAATACAAGGAAGAGCTTTATCACCGAAGAAATCGTCTTTGATATAAACTAAAATAATCTCTAGCTATTTCTACTAATTTAGATTTTAGTTTCCATTATATCATTCACAACTTCAAAAGAATAATGGAAAACAGAAGAAAAGGTTGGCTAGGTTACTCTTTTCTTTTCAGTATAAGATATATATATATACTCACAACATAAAACGAGCTCCACCTAACCCCATGTTTAAAAGTTTTGCTCAAGATAAGGATCTAATAATTATGTCCTTCAAAGTGGTGCTAATAATTTATGTCTACCACTACCACCTTCCTTTAATTTCTTTCTTAGACTTTCATTATTAAAACAACAAAATGAATTCTTTGTCTACCACTAAGAATTCTTTAATCTAATAAAAAAAAAGAATTAATAACAACTACTTTCAAAAATCAAAAGAATTCTTTGTCTCCCACTAAGAATTCTTTAATCTAAAGGAAAAAAAGAAAAGCATTAATAACAATTACTTTCGAAAATCAAAAGAGTTCTTTATCTCCCACTAAGAATTCTTTTGGGCCGGCTACGATGGGAATGGGGCGCATATTTAGAGTATGAGGCCCCTCCTATCTAGCTTACACATCGCCCATAAAAACTGCCTTTCAACTAATTTCGGTCTATCCTCAGTAATGCTTTAACTTCCCTAACAAATTTACTGATTTACCCCAACATTCCATAAAAAATAAATCGGATTAGTTATTATTCCCTTATAATATATTATTATTATATATTATGAGATCCATTTCTCCCTAAGAATCAATATCGAATCTTTGTATCACCGAACAGACGAGGAAATAATTTTTCTTCTTCCAAAAACGAAGTTAAGCTTATTCTGAAGAAAATAGGTAAGCCAATAATTTATTCAATGAAAACATGTTTGTGGTTTTTAATTTATGCTATGTCATTTTATATTTCACTGACCCGACCAAACATTTTCTGGTGAATATACACGTGATATATTACATATATGAATTAGTTCATAACTGTGTTTGTTTAATTTGCTTACGAGTGTATCTTCATTTATATAGGATCCCATGGAGAGTGATGGCGAGACTACTTTGTGGGATCTTAATTTTATGCCAACTGATGACTTTGATCAAGACGATTTGCATTACAATGATAATGGATTTTTGTAGTCGGAATCGAGTATGGGCAGTAGTGATGAAGTTGATGAAAATTTAGTACCTGAAGGGGATTATATAATCCGCTATCCAAGTGATGATGTGCCGAAACTTGGAATGATATTTGAATCAGATGCCAAGTTGTTTGAATTTTATAATGAGTATGCAAGAAGAAATACTTCAGTGTTCGCAAGGGTCATGTCAAGCGATCAAGTGACGGTCAAATTCGGAAAAGGGTAGTTCTTTGCTCAAAAGAAGGATTCAAAGAGAGACACAAAAGAGGGACAACTCAGAAGGAACGACCAATTTTACGTATTGGATGCATGGCTCGTATGCAATGTATTGCGCAAGGTGGTTTGTTAGTTGTAACAAAATTTGATGATGAACACAATCACGAACTAGCTGATGTCTCAGAAGCCCATCTTTTAAGGTCTCAACGACGCATATTACCACAACAAGCTGCATACATGGAATCACTTCATTCTGGAGGATGTGGACCAAGACAAACATTTGCAATTATGAGAGCAGATCATCATGGTTCCGATCAATTTAATTTCACTCAAATTGATTGCAAGAATTATTTTCAAAAAAGACGTAGAGAGATTTATAAAAAAGGGGATGCACAAGTTGCTTTAAATTACTTTAGGCGTATGCAAAAGGAGAACCCCGCTTTCTTTTATGCAGTACAAGTGGATAAAAATGACCAAGCCTGTAACTTTTTCTGGGCGGATGCGAAGTCGATAATCGATTATGGATTTTTTGGTGACGTTGTTTGTTTTGATACAACTTTTAAAACTAACAAGTATGGTATGCCATGTGCTCCATTTGTAGGTGTCAATCATCATGGAATGTCTGTTTTGTTTGGGATGGCATTACTTCTTGATGAAACAAGAGAGTCTTTTGTTTGGGTATTTGACTCATTCTTGAGTGCAATGTCCGGAAAGCATCCTAAGATTATTTTTACCGATCAAGCCCAAGCAATTGGAAAGGCGATAAAACAGGTAATGCCTACTACTCATCACAGATTATGTTTATGGCATATATATCAAAATGCCGCAAAGCATCTTGCACATGTATATGTAGTGAATAAAGATTTTGCAAAAGATTTTGAGCATTGCATTTATATGGCTGAAACTAAAGAAGACTTTGAATCACTTTGGAAATCTATGATCGAAAAATATTCTTTGTCTGACAATGAATGGTTGATCAACTTGTATTTGTTACAAGAAAAATGGGCTCTTGTATACGGGAGGGAACACTTTTGCGCTGGAATGACAACAACACAAAGAAGTGAAAGTGTAAATAGCTTTGTAAAGGGTTACTTGAATGGAAATTTATGCATCAATGACTTTATTAGACAGTATGAGAAAGCCCAGTTGAACTGGAGGGAGAAAGAAATTCAACAAGATTACTATTGTAAACATAGTAAACCAATATTCAATTATGTGTTGCGGTTTGAAAAGCAAGCAGCCAAGATTTATACCAGGAAGGTCTTTCGAATATTTCAAGAAAATCTTAAAAAGTTCTCTTGTTTTCTTGATAAAATTGAAGATGAGATGAGAATGATATAGTTTCCACTCATAAAGTGGAAATGTTGTTCAACCTCAAGAATGATAAAGATCGGATTGTACGTTTCTACAAAAAGGAAAACAGAATTGAGTGTAGTTGTATGGATTTTGAGTTTACAAGAATTTTATGTAATCATGCCTTGAGAGTGCTTCTTTCTCGAAAGATTTTTGAGATTCCTCCGCAGTACTTTTTGAAGAGATGGACTCCACAAGCCAAGGACGGCCTTATAGTTGATAAAATGTGTACTCCAATACTCACCAGCTGCACCGAATCTTCCAGTGTTAGATATAGTCATCTAGCACATAAATCTCTTATTGTTGCCATGAAAGGATCCAAAGATGAAAATTCTGCTTGTATTGTCAAGCGTCATCTTGATGCTTGCATCGAAGAGTTGAATGCACAGCTCGAAAAGGTTAGCATGGAGGCAAGCAATGTCGACGATCCCGACCAGGAAATACAAGCAGGTAAATCAGTACACAGTGGAAAAAGAAATGTTGATGGTCAAGTTACCATCCATGATCCTGAGATAAAAAAGAAGAAAAAAGGGGAGCCATTTCCTAAGTACTTGTCGGCATTGGAGGTAGGCTTAAGGAAAAAAAACAAAAGGCAATGAGGTAATTAATTGTTTCTTTTATCACATTTTTCTTCCTTGTTTAGCTTAGCTTTTAATTCTTTCTTGTTTTCATTATGTTTCAGGTGCAAGGGAAATAATACGGACAAGCGATACAGGATACCAAGTTCTTATTCTTTGTTAAAGTCTCGTTAAATTTGAAATTGCGCACGCAGACATTATTATTTTCGTTTGTTGTTTGATAAACTTGCCGAAAAATTTCACATTTATCAACAGTGTCTAGTCTTTTATCTTAGTGTAGATTCGGAAACGAAATGACTAACGATAAGAAGTTTGTTCGTTTCTGCTCTTCTGCAAACTATTTGGGTTAAAAGTTTGATAAAATGTTTAACTATATCTTTGCTTTTGGTTGTTGGAGGTGTAGAATGACTTCTATAATTTTAGTTCCACCAAGAACTGTTTATGTCTATCTTACACTTTTGGTTGTTGGAGGTGTAAAATGCTCTGTCTTCTATCAATTTCATCACGGTTTTAGCTGCTTATATATGGGTCTTATTGCAGTCAGTAGTTGACAATCTTACGCTGGAACTTTCATGCTTAAGGTTGTGAAATATGTATAATGTGATTATCTGTTGGAAATGGATACCAATTTGGTCGTTGCCAATGCATACTTTTTTTTTTTTTTGAAAAAGATACATACCTATTGCTTTGTATTCATTTTCAGGGAGCCATATTTTCGTATTGGAAATTCAAACGCTGTTATAGCCATCAACCGAGTGTTTTGTTTTCTTTTTGTTATCTCAACTATACATACTGTACAAATCTTCAGAGCGATTCTTATAAATTTTTCACTTGGTTTCTCATCCAATTGAAATAAATAAATTTCCTTAACTATAGATACGGTCAATAAATTACCCTATATCGAAAAACAAAAATGCCTTACGTGGGTTGAGTCAAAGAAGGAAAGAGTATATTTTAGAGAAATCAACGGAATTCAGTTTAGGGGCAAATCAGTAAGTAAAACAGCAAATATTTGAATGAAAGGACGAAGCAAATAATTAGTTGAAAGGCAGTTTTTATGGGCGATGTGTCAGGTAGATAGGAGGGGCCTCATACTCTAAATATGCGCCCCATTCCCATCGTAGCCGGACCGGAATTCTTTAATTTAAAGAAAAAAAAGAAAAGCATTAATAACAATTACTTTCAAAAATCAAAAGAATTCTTTGTCTCCCACTAAGAATTTTTTAATCTAAAGAAAAAAAAGAAAAGCATTAATAACAACTACTTTCAAAAATCAAAAGAATTCTTTGTCTACCACTAAGAATTCTTTAATATGATAATAAAAAAAAGGAATTAACAACAACTATTTTCATCAATTAAAAAGAATTCTTTTGTTCTTGGCTCAATAACAACTAGAATTTTATATTACATGTTTCATAATGATTCCTCAATCCGATCGTCTTCAAATTTCAGGGAAGCATTTCTAACATATATATCTATGTCATATCCAAACTATTCACAGTAAATTCATCATTTTAATGAAAGTTATTGATTTTATACGATCATTCTAAAAATCTGGACAGATTGCATCATTTTACCAAACTATTCACGGTAAATTCATAATAATTCGAAATTTAGCAAACTCAACACACAATTAAAGATAAGACATAAATCCACAACTTTTATCAATATCTAAAATCGTTTTGATATCATCAAGGTTACCTAAACACAGTCAAGAACAAACAAAGCGAAAATGTACAGAAATTTCCGAAATTATCATCAAAGTTTAAACAAACATTTAACGGTGAATCTGTGGTGAAGTATTCTCAAAATTTAACTAGAGATACCTAAGCATGTTATCTATCAATATTAAAAGGCCGATCATCGATTAGCTTCATAGTTTTAAATAAATAAATTACTGAGACCTAATTATACAAATTCAAAATCAAGTATAACAAAAACATAAAGAGAAAGGGGATCTAGCATTCTACCTCAATTGCTTAAAAAAAAAAAAAAAAAAACTCCTCTTGACTCTCCACTGATTTTCCATGGTTTCCCTCTCAAAAATAAATCCTAGCTTCATCTCATTCTTCTCCCTAGCTTCTAGTTTTCTCTCTCTAAAACTTCTTTCCTAAAATTATAAAACCTTAATAACATTACTAAGGAATAACAATGAATTTGGGTGCCTCTATTTTCACCCTAACTTGTAGCCTTTCTTGTTCAATCCACCCACTTAAGGCTAAGGCTAAGGTTAAGGTTAAAGCTAAGTCTAAGGCTAATGAACAACAATTTAAGCACAAGGTTAACCAATCCAGGTATAACCAGACCCGAAACAGTAGTTAAAAAAAATACAGGGTATTACAGTAGCAACTTTTGGTTGTGGGTGAGATCAACTAAGGGAATCAAGTGCGATGTATCCAGATGGGATTAGAGGCATAGGAGCATAACTGTACCTTGGATCAGTGTGAAATTGGTTGGGGTTCAAATATAGGACAGACCGAAGTTAGCTTGGAGTAGGCTAGTGTCTGTAGCGGCTTAATACAGTGTATGTTTAATCTTGACTAGGTCCCGGGGTTTTTCTGCATTTACGGTTTCCTCGTTAACAAAATTCTGGTTTCTGTGTTATTTCTTTTCTGCATTATATTTTTATATAATTGAAATAATACAAGTTGTGCGTTGTTCAATCAATTAGAATATCTGACCTTATTGGTTGTTGATTTAAATTGATTGACACTTGGATATTGGTCTTTGGTACCATCCAAGTTATCTCTCTTTGATTAAGACTCGCAGATTGTATTTGCTTGAGTAAATCAAATTGAGAGATTGAGATAATAACTCCTTGATATATTTTTATCTAGATTGAGTATGAATGTCTAGTTGATTCTCTAGTAAAGTAACTCGGAGTTTGTCCATACAGATCGCTAATCGAAATATTAAGGTAGTTGGAGGTGTAAACGTTCCAAAGAATATTGGTGAATACACTCTTGCAGAGATTCTTGCTGCAAAGCAAAACTCTGCCGGTTTGAATGCGATCATACATGCCATTACCCCAAATCTTCAGCACCATGTGTCTAATTGCACTAAGTCGCAAGAAGCTTGGGATATCTTAGCAACCGTATTCGAAGGTAATTCCAGTGAAAAGGAAGCTAGACTTCAAAGTCTTAATTCCGATTGGGAAAACCTTCGTATGGAAGATGAAGAAACATTTGATGAGTTTAATCACAAAGTGTCTGAAATCGTTAATGCATCTTTTGCATTGGGAAGACTATTCCTGAAAAGGACATTGTGATGAAAATTCTCAGATCGCTGCCATCTAGATACGATTCTAAGAAGCATGCCATCATTGAGGGAAATAACCTTGATACTCTCTCCAGGAATATGCTGGTTGGAAAGCTTAAGATCATTGATCATGAATATTCGTCCAAATCTAAGGATGTTGCGTTCAAAGCACTAAAGGACACTAAATTACTTGATAAAAGTAAAAAAGTGTACATCTCTGAAGATGATCATTCTGAGACAGATTTATCAGATGAAGATCTTGACAAATCAGTCTTGATGATCACAAGACAGTTTATGGATCTTCTTTGAAGATAAGTAAACGATTCTCCAGAGATAAGCCAGAGGCATCAGTCAAACCTCATAATCGTGTTCCTCCTAAAAACAATGATTTTGATGAAAATGATGAGGAGGATATGCCTCAGTGCTTTAAGTGTAAAGGTTTTGGTAATTTTGCAAATGAGTGTCCAAATCGAAGAAAATACACTGGGAACAAAGGTCTTGCTGCAACTCTTGATGAAATGTCTGACAATTATGATTCTAATGAAGATGAGAAATCAAGTGTTGCACTTCTTGGTGAAAATATTGATTTTGATAATTGTATAAATACACATATCAATCTTGATATTCTTTCAGAAGAAAATCCAACAATTCTGAAAGAAAAAGTTGACCCAATCTTTGGAAACACTGCTTATAATGTCTCATGTCCCAATATGTGCTTAGCTGCTTGCACATTTCAAAAGCCTGATTTTTATCCAAGTATGACGTTCTCATATTGTTCATTAAAGGGTCATGAAATCTCAAGGTGCTACAAGTTCAAACACCAACAAAGGCATATCAACAAACTTCAACAAAGAGCAAATCATTAAGCAAGAAAGATTAAACTTGCTCAGAAGACCGCGCTGAGGTATGTAAGATTTTATCTTCGTCTAACAAGTTAGTTTCCAAGGATAAACTAAGACCATTAGAGAAGAAATTATGGTCAAATAGTTTTGGTAGACAGGGGTCTGTGAAATCCTCCCAAGAGGAAATTGGTAGACAAATTGTTGTTCACCACAACGCAACTTGATTGTGTTGTTTTTAAAAATCTTGTCTCATGTGCCTGTCAAAAGAGACAATGATTTTGTACCTCTCAGGCTTTAAGAAAAGTTTTTTTTTCTTCTTTCTGTTCTTAGGTTTTTTTTTTGTCCATCAAATAAAAGAAAGGGTACTATCGATAATTCAACTTTTCATTGGGATAAGAGTTGATCATTTACGAACCCGTTTAAAGGTTTCGAACCCTACATTCCTTTTCCTTCTCTAAAACCTATTTTTATCTCAAGACTACTTGTTGATCTAATTATGAATTCCTCTCACAAATCCATACGTTCATGGACTCTCCAAGAATGATGTCTTCAGATGAAAAGAACGGTAATATGATTGCTAATCCATCAATCATGAAGGAAAAAGATCAATCTCCATTACCTCCTACATTGAAAAGGAAAATAAGGAATGTGAGGAAGCCAAGATCTGTTCCTTCAAATTCTCAGAAGTTTTCTGATGTTCTTGAAGTGATGAAGGAGTTGCGAAAGGAGATTCAACAAATAAAGGATTTTTTTGTATAAGACTCATGAGATTCAGAAGGCCCTGGTTCGATAACAGCAACCAAGAAGGTTTATTGATATAAACTCCTACCTTAATGAACCTTATGTTCCAATGGTTGTTGACGACAAAGAGTTCGGGGACGATAAAGAATTCTTCAAAGGTCTTATTGCCTAGTAAATCTTCTATTTTTTCTTGTTTTATTTAGAAGAATAACTAGTGTTTTGGAATAGCCATTATTGTGATTACACATAGCTATATCCAAAGTTTTCATCTTTTTGTTTTTAGATTTATTGGTTTAAATTCTAAACTTGTTTGGAAGGTGATTTTTGCAGTATTAATCTTTTCGATTTTATATATTGCAATATTGTTACGGGATATGTGTGTTTATATCCGTGAACTCGAATGTCCCATATTTTGTCAAGAGTAAAGTCGTTCATGAATTGATAATGCAAATATTGATAAAAGAATGAATAGACTTTTGACAAAACACAAAAGTTAAGCCTATATTGTCAATTATTGATGTAAGATATGTTAAAATCTTTTGTGATTCAAGGATTATGTCTATTGTATTCATTGTGCAAATGGTGATGGAAATAGAATGAATCCTTGCTTATTTCACGGTATAAGGTCGATTCTCCAATCCACATTTTTTGTGTAAATACCGTGTTGTTCCATGAAGTGTCTTATGTTGAGCACTAAAACAACAAAAGTTGATTGCTTTGTGATTAGCTTAGTTGTTGTTATGTAAGGTACTTAATGTTGAACATGATTGAACTAAATTAAGCATCTTGTGTGGTTATTTAGTTAGCACTCCATAAGATCTCTTATGTTTGAGTAATTCTTTGACTGGGTTGGTTATTTATGATTAACTTAGTCATTGCTCCATAGATTTTTTTCTTATGTCGAGTGTGACCAATTAGATTGATTACTTTTGTAATTAGTTTGGTTGAGTATGACAATTAGATTATTTACGAGTTTTTTTTGTGATTAAACTAATTGATTTAAGTCTCCATAAGTTTACTTGTGTTAAACATATTTAGCCAAATTAATCTTGGTTTGCTTTGGTTAATATGATTGAATATTTATTTTTGGATTCCAAATTCATACTTGTATGTGATTTGTTGAGTCTAAGGAAATCCTTCTTTTCTTTTTGAAATTATTAAGGTCGCTCTTGTTGTTCCTTTTGGAATGACATTTTATGGGGGAGAGTTCTTTTGAACTTGCGCGTAATTGCCAAATATTTGTGGGAGTGCGGCTGTTGAACATTAGAGGGGTTATCTTGTATCTTTATAAACTCCTTTATGAATGCATTTATCTTCGGCTTTATGATTGCATCTAAACAAGATAATATACATTTACCCTTGGTCATGAAATGTCTCTTACGGAAATTTCACTAGGATCCCGTTCTTGTACCTTTGCCAATTTTATTGACAAAAAGGGGGAGAATTAATATGTAGTTCACACTACAAATACATATGGTTTTCGGATCATTATGTAAGGGGGAGTGGTTTCCATGTGAAATGGATCATTGACTAAGGGGGAGTGAAGTATCACCATAGTATTGTTGTTAAAGTTGTGATGTAATTGGACTTTGACGTTGTGTAATGATACTATGACGATGTATAACAATGATTGAGAACCATTGCTTTTCTCATTGTTATAGCTACGGATTTTCAACAACGATGATGATAAACTAACAACCTTTGGGATCATTGGATTACTTGGAAGTGACGAAGATTTCGAGTATTATTGAAGATCAGACGACATGTGGAATAGGAGCTACAAAGTTTATTTATATAGTTTTTGTATTCCATATGTATTAATAGTTTTACCACTAAAATTAACAAAGGGGGAGATTGTTAGAGAATTGCTCGATCGAACTCGCATGCGTTGCCATCTCAAGCATGTTTGTCAATATTAGTTATCAAAACTATAAAGTCTTTGATTTTTAGTCTACTATAGCTAAGGTCTCGGACTAGGATAGAAAGTGTAGTTGAGCTCAAGAACTCCATGGCGATCATCATACAAGAAGAAGGACTACTCAAGGAACCAGTGGATCTTCATCGACTAAAAGGTATGTGGAGACTTGAACTTATCTATCACTCAAAAGTCTATCTATTGTATCTCCTATTTTGAGACAAAAGTCATATTACTATATAGACTAAGAATATACACATATGTTATTTCGAGATGAGTATATCTTGCTTATCTATTTCTTGAAATCTGTGTTGGTAAAGCATTCGCTTTAGGCAAGTTCATATTTACCTAGTGACGAAAGTCATGCTATGTTTCAATCATTTTGGAAATTGCTCTGACGAAAAATAGTTTGTGAATAACAACTGTATAACGCCCTCTGAGAATGTTTCAATGATTGAAATGAGAGTTTAGACAATATAACCATTGGAGGATATAAGCATTGTTGTAGCAAAAAATATATGTATAAGTCCTTATTCCTTGAACCGAAGTATGCGAACTTTGTTGATCAAGTGAAACCGGAGCAGCACGTGAACTTCAGTCCACGAACTCAGTCCGCGAACCCAGTCCGCCAACTGGCAAAGCTCTCAAACCTGAGAATTTCTACTGGAGTTTGTGAACTCCGTCCGCGAACTTGAGTAGGTTATGTCTAAAAACTATATTTGTGAACTTATCTTAATAAACTAAGGAATGCTATTGCAAACCGTGGCTTTATAGTTCATGAATCGATTCGAGTGAATTACATCACTTTTGCTTCAATTGTGTCTTCTGTAGTACATAAAGATCTAAGCAATTGAACAACTCTCTAACTAGTTTATTTGAGTCATTTAGACTAGTTATCGTGAAGAAGAATATGGTTGATATGAAAGTTATCATTTGGCTAACCATCTGGTTAACTAGTGTTGAACCAACTAATGTACAAGTTTTGGTACGATTTTCACAAGCCTACAAACGTGCAGTACATGTGTGTATAACAAGCTATATTTTCGATCTAACGGTGGATAAATATTAGCTTGTATCTAATCAGGTTTTCATCTAACAATGAATATTGAATGCTTTGTTACTAAGATAACATTGATTGCAAACCCTGATTTGAAAGACTATATAAGGGAGAACTCTAGCAACTGGGTAACCTAATCCCCACATATTCTGTGTGATATTAGTTTAATAAGCTAAAGTAGATTCTCCTTTAACCTTTGGTTTTCTTCTTCTAAAACCAGGTTAACGACTTAAATACTTCATTGGGATTGTGAAGCCAGACCGATACTACTTTTATCGTAGTTGTGTGATCTGATCTTGCATCTTCTATCGTACGAGTACAATTGTAATAATTGGCTTGAGATTTCTATCTCCGATAGGAAAGATATAAAAGTAGTCACAAACACTTCATCTCATCGTTTGTGATTCCTCAATAATCTTCTTCGCTGCGTCGATTAAGTTTATTGTGAGGTGATTGATAAAACTGAGCTGTTCTTCGAGAATATAAGTCTGGTTTTATTGATTGGTTGATGTTCACCTTGATTTATCAAAAGACGGAACAAAACTCATAGGTTTATTCATGGGAGACGAATTTATCTATGCTTATAGAATTTTCTGTGTGAGACAGATTTGTTTATTAAAGTCTTCGACTTTGGGTCGTAGCAACTCTTGGTTATGGGTGAGATCAACTAAGGAAATCAAGTGCGCAGTATCCTGCTGGGATCAGAGGCGTAGGAGCATAACTGTACCTTGGATCAGTGTGAGATTGTTTGGGGTTTAACTACAGTCCAGACCGAAGTTATCTTGGAGTAGGCTAGTATCTGTAGCGGCTTAATACAATGTATGTTTAATCTGGACTAGGTCCCAAGTTTTTCTGCGTTTGCGGTTTCCTTGTTAACAAAATTCTGGTATCTATGTTATTTCTTTTCCGCATTATATTTTGTTATATAATTGAAATAATACAGGTTGTGCGTTGTTCAACCAATTAGAATATCCGACCTTATTGGTTGTTGATTTAAATTGATTGACACTTGGATATTGGTCTTTGGTACCATCCAAGTTATCTCTCTTTGATTAAGACTCGCGGATTGTATTTGCTTGAGTAAATCAAATTGGGAGATTGAGATAATAACTACTTGAGATATTTTTATCTAGATTGAGTCTGACTATTTAGTTGATTCTCTAGTAAAGTAACTCGGAGTTTGTCCATACAGATTGATAATCGAAATATTGGGTGTGGTTGTTAGACCCCCACTTTTTCAATTGCTATCAAAGCAGGCAAACACGTTCAAGACCTTACAAGTCTGTGACTATAGCGATCTGACTCTATGGACAGAGGTTCTATCTCAACTAACCTACCACCAGTCTTCGATGTCTCTAATTACTTCTGGTGTAAAATTGATATGCGATCTTTTCTTCAAGCACGTGATTTCCAATCATGGGTATATGTTTTTAATGGCTATGATGCTCCCATTGAGGCAGTTGGAGGTGTAAATGTTCCACAGAATATTGGTGAATACACTCCTGCAAAGATTCTTGCTGCAAAACAAAATTCCAACGGTTTGAATGCGATCATACATGCTATTACCCCAAATCATCAGCACCATGTGTCTAATTGCACTAAGTCGCAAGAAGCTTGGGATATCTTAGCAACTGTATTTTAAGGTAATTCCAGTGAAAAGAAGTTAGACTTCAAAATCTTAATTCCGATTGGGAAAACCTTCGTATGGCAGATGAAGAAACATTTGATGAGTTTAATCACAAAGTGTCTGAAATTGTTAATGCATCTTTTGCATTGGGTAAGACTATTCCTGAAAAGGACATTGTGATGAAAATTCTCAGATCGCTGCCATCTATATATGATTCTAAGAAGCATGTCATCGTTGATAGAAATAACCTTGATACTCTCTCCAGGAATACGCTGGTTGGAAAGCTTAAGATCTTTGATCATGAATATTCGTCCAAATCTAAGGATGTTGCATTCAAAGCACTAAAGGACACTAAATTACTTGATAAAAGTAAAAAAAGTGTATATCTCTGAAGATGATCATTCTGAGACAGATTCATCAGATGAAGATTTTGACAAATCAGTCTCGATGATCACAAGACAGTTTAGGGATCTTCTATTGAAGATAAGTAAACAGTTCTCCAGAGATAAGCCAAAGACATCAGTCAAACCTCATAATCGTGTTCCTTCTAAAAACATGGATATTGATGAAAATGATGATGAGGATATGCCTAAGTGCTTTAAGTGTAAAGGTTTTGGTCATTTTGCAAATGAGTGTCCAAATCGGAGAAAATACACTGGGAACAAAGGTCTTGCTGCAACTCTTGATGAAATGTCTAACAATTATGATTCGATCCGAGTTTACTCGCCTATCTTTTTCCCGAAATATGTGTTGGTAAGCTTTCGATTTAACCACCTTTCATCTTTACCCGTGACGAAAGTCATGAAGACGTTTCAATCTTGAAAATAGCTTTGATGACGATAGTCGATTCTTATGTCTAACGACTATTATAACATTATAGAAGAATGTTTCAATGATTGAAATGTAGAGTTGAGATTATGTAACCACCTATGGATATAATCATATATAGTATGTTCGCACATTAGTGTATAAATCCATGTACCGGAAACTAAGTGCGTGCATATGTGTGCATGGGGTATTGGTGAAGGAGACAGGTTGGGTACGTGTACCGGTACGCGTACTGGCGGAAGTTCTTGAATCGAGAATTTCTGATGAGTTTGTAGTTTTGAAACCAGTAAACCAGTCACCTTAGGTACGCGTACCCACAGAAGTTTTCCAACCGAAAATTTCTGCTGAGTTTGTAAACTCAAATCCGGTAGCTAAGGTACACATACCCGTACGCGTACCCAAGATGGTTATATTTCTCAAATCAGTTAGCTCATGAACTTAAACAATAAATCATTAAGGAATGAAATCTTTGCAAACCGTGGCTATATTATTCATGAATTGATTCGAGTGAATTAAACTGATTTTGTTTCAATTGTGTCTATGTATAAAGATCTAAGCAATTGAACAACTCTTTAACTAGTTCTTTTGAGTCATTTGAACTAATTGTGAAGAAGATGAATATGGTTGATATGAAAGTGCTCATATGGCTAACCATTGGTTAACTATTTGTGAACCAACCAAGTGTACACGTTTAGGTACGGTTACTCAAACCTAAATGAAATACATTTCATTTGTGTGTGACGAGCTAAGTTTTGATCTAACGGTTAAAAGATATTAGCTTGGATAAATTAGGTTTTTCATCTAACGGTGAATATTGAGTGCTTTGTTACCAAGGTAACTTAGATTGCAAACCCTGATTTGAAAACTATATAAAGGAGACGTCTAGAAACTGGAGAAACTAATCCCCACACCTCCTATGTGATAATAGTTGGTTTGCTAGAGTCGATTCTCCTTTAACCGTAGGTTTCTTCTCGAGACCTGGTCGGTTAACTACTTAAAGACTTCATTGGGATTGTGAAGCCAAACAAAATTACTTCTCTTGTAGTTAAGCGATCTGATCTTTCCATTTTCTATCATTCGAGTTCAATTGAATAATTGGCTTGAGATTATATATCCGATAGGGCAAGATAAAAATAAATCACAAACATCTTCGTCTCATCGTTTGTGATTCCGCAATATCAAGTTTCGGTACCATACGATTTAGATTATTGTGAGGTGATCAATAATTCTCGGCTATTCTTTGGGAATATAAGTCCGGGTTATTGATTAGTTCTTGTTCACCTTGATTTTATCAAAAGACGGAACAAAAATCGTAGGTTTATCTGTGGGAGACAAATTTATCTATTATCGTAGACTTTTCTGTGTGATACAGATTTGTTTATTAAAGTCTTCGACTTTGGGTCGTAGAAACTCTTAGTTATGGGTGAGATCAGCTAAGGGAATCAAATGCGTAGTATCCTGCTGGGATCTGAGACGTAAGGAGTGAAACTATACCTTGAATCAATGTGATATTGATTAGGGTTCAACTACAGTCCAGACCGAAGTTAGTTTGTAGTAGGCTAGTGTCTGTAGCGACTTAATATAGTGGGGTGTTCAATCTGGACTAGGTCCCGGGGGTTTTCCGCATTTTCGGTTTCCTCATTAAAAAAATTTCTGGTGTCTGTGTTATTTCTATTCCACATTATATTTTGGTATATAATTAAAATATCACAGGTTGTGCGTTGTATCTATCAATTGTGAAATCCAATCTTTGGTTGTTGATTGGAAATAGATTGATCCTTGGATATTGGTCTTTGGTACCATCCAAGTTTATATCTCTTGTATTTGATAAAGACTCTCATATTTCTATTTGCTTGAGTATAGATCAAATCGAGAGATAGAGATATTAAATCTTTGTTATACTTTTTATTAAGATTGAGTCTGACTGTCTAGTTGATTCTCTTAAAAGTATATTAGAGTTAGTCCATACGGATTGTTAATCGAAATATTAGGTGAGGTTGTTAGATCCCTGCTTTTTAAATTTTTATTTGTAGGTTATGTTCCAAATCTAGAGCATCATTTTGTTAACTTTTTAATGGTCAAGGGGTCGAGGGAGAAAAAATAGTCTGTCATTTGAATCGGTGACTCAACTCACCGAGACTAAATTACATCCGATTTTCGGCTTGAAATGACGAGGATACCAAATACACCATAATCTTTTCAACATCAACTTATATGACCGATACCTTGTGTGATCTAATATATACATAGAGTGTTAATAAGATAACAACCACAACGTATACACTAGGTATATAGTACAAGTCCGAAACCAAACCTAACTATAGGGATCAACCCAAGTGTTTTGATTAACATATACATGCAATTATTTTATTATAACTACAACAATAATTATAATGCGGAAAGTAAAGTAAAAACACACAACAAGATTTTGTTAACGAGGAAACCACAAATGAAGAAAAACCCTGGGACCTAGTCCAGTTTTGAATCCAGTTAGAATTAAGCCGCTATATAAAGACTACTACCAACTTTGTATAGTTGAGACCAAGTAAACTACCCCTAGTTACCTAGCTTCCTAAGTATCCATGCTCATACAACCAATCTGAACAACACACGCGAATTTTAAGATATAGTCAACTATCTTAAGTTGCTTCACCTGCTTGTGAAGACTTCAAGCATTCAACTTGAAAAAGCGGGGGTCAAACAACCACACCCAATATTTCGCTTACCAATATGTATGGGCTAACTCCAATATACTTTCAAGATAATCAACTAGACCGTAAGATTCAATCTTAAGAAAAGTATATCCAAGAGTTATATCTCTATTTCTCAATTTAATCTGCTATAAAAAAATAGGAATTTGCGAGCCCGATTGAAGACAAGAACTTGGACGGTATCAAAAACCAATATCCAAGTGTCAATCAATTTAATCAACAACCCAAAGGTCGGATTCACAATTGATTGAACTTACGCACAATTTATGATATTTCAATTATATAAAATATAATGCAGAAAAGAAATAACACAGACACCAAAAAATTTGTTAAACAAATGCACTGTACAAGAGTACTTTAGATTCGAGAGATCAATCTGTACAATCCTGGCCTAAACCAAAAAATGACCGTTCTAGTCTTGCTCCGGTCACAAAGTAAAGGAGAAGGGTTGATCTTAGGAAGGGAAGTGAAGAAGGTGTTGAGATCAGAGTGGTTAACTCTGAAGGAGTGGTTATTTTATGAATTGTATCAGAATATGGAACTGGCTTACGAAATGTAAGCTATCGGTTCTTGGTATTTTTGGTGGATACTTGTGTTGATAAAAAACTGTGTTGTTGGTTGAAATAGGATGAAAAATTATTTATATCATTCATAGTTGCAAGCACCCTGATTTCATAGGAACTGAGAATAGTTGAGTGATGGAGGAGTGGGATCGTGCAGGATGGTGAAAACCACGTCTCCACTATGAGGGGAAGACTGGATGGTTTCGTCCCACTATATATCTATCATCACTAACTGCTTGCCTTTCCTAACACTTTCTTGTAATAGGCGTGTTGCATGCCACACGCTGTAGACCCCCAGACCAATACCCTAATGAACATCCCCCAGTTTGTGACATGTTTGATGTCTCAAGTATTTTCGTGGAAAATATGCAGTAGGCTGCTGAATGGGTCTTGTTTGCAAGACCTAGTTATTCTGACCAATCGCGCGCAAACTAGGCGGCGGATAATCATGTGTGGCGATCTAAGTCATGAGACTTTCCGCAAAAAATAGCATGTAGTATTGGTTGGTCGCCTAAGATTTAATCTAGGCCGTTCAATTCGGCTGTCGAAGTTGGACAGCCGAGATTGTAATTTATGGAAGAGGATGGCCGTTGATTATGGCCACATATCGTTAGCGCCTGCCAGTGTCATAGTGGTGTTGGATCCAAATATGACCCAACAATATTGGCTCTAGTTGCCGTATCAAACTTAATGTTTTAGGTGGCATTATTTGGCATGGGACGGCATATCGGTCTTAACCAAATTAGGGTTTGGCATATCAAAGCTCTAATTAGTGTGTGTGGCTATGTGGCCGCGATATGGTGGGATTTGGGCAAATACTGTCGTGGACACGTTGAATAAAGAAATTATGGAAAGTCCATAATGTGGGAGCATTTATGAACGCGACGGCCATTAGGTGTTGGCGTGGTTTGGCATAATAAGTGCATGTGGCGCATTTAGAGCAACCTGATTGATCGATGATAGGGAGCCGACAAGCATCATGGGGACGACCTCATTCTAAATGCGTATGGCGCATTTAGAGCGACCTGATTGGTCGATGAAAAGGGGGCCGGCAAGCATCATGGGGCCGACCTCATTCTAAATGTGTGTGGGGCATTTAGAGAGACCTGATTGGTCGATGGAAAGGGGGCCGATAAGCAGCATAAGGCCGAACTTATTCTAAATGCATTTGGTGCATTTAGAGCGACTTGATTGGTCGATGGAAAGGGGGTCGGAAAGCAACATGTGGGCGTGGCCATCTGCAGGTGGCGCCCGCTAGGGAGAACTGGCCAGCCATGTGGTGCGGCCACACCTCCTCTTATTGCTGCTCCTATTTTCCGCGGCTCCTCTTTTATTTCTTGTTTTCTGATTTTTGGTAGGACTTTCCTCCTACTAGTCCATAAAGGATCAATTGCCTAGCTTGCCTAGGTTTATTTTTGACCAGCAGGGTCAGAGATATTGAACAGGCGCAAAAAAACCTAATTTTTGCAAATTAATTAGGTTAATATTTGAGCGTTGTGAATTATCACAAAATTGATTAATTTGGTGAGTTCTGTGCAGAGTTCTTTAAATTTTATTATCAGAGAGCATCATACTTTCCGACTGAGTACTTTCATGCAGACCTTACATTCAATATTCACCGTTAGATGAAAACCTGATTAGATACAAGCTAATATTTATCAACAGTTAGATCGAAAACATAGCTTTTTATAAACACATGTACTGCACGTTTGTAGGCTTGTGAAAACCGTACCCAAACTTGTACATTAGTTGGTTCAACACTAGTTAACCAAATAGTTAGCCAAATGATAACTTTCATATCAACCATATTCTTCTTCACCATAACTAGTCCAAATGACTCAAATGAACTAGTTAGAGAGTTGTTCAATTGATTAGATATTTATGTACTATACAAGACACAATTGAAGCAAAAACGATGTGATTCACTCGAATCGATTCATGAACTATAAAACCACGGTTTGCAATAGCATTCCTTATTTTATTAAGATAAGTTCACAAACATCGTTTTTAGACATAACCTACTCAAGTTCCCAGACTGGGTTCGCGTACTTAAGTTTTCGGACGGAGTTCACAAACTCCAGAAAAAATTCTAGGTTTCGATAACTTCGCCAGTTCGCGAACTGAAGTTCACGTGCTGCTCCGATTTCACTTGATCAACAAAGTTCGCAAACTTCGGTTCAAGTAATAAGGACTTATACATATATATGTTTACACAATCATTTCTAAACTCAGAGGGCGTTATATATTTGTTATTCACAAATTATTTTTCATCAGAGCAATTTCCAAAATGATTGAAACATAGCATGACTTTCGTCATTAGGTAAAGATGAACTTGGCTAAAGAGAAAGCTTTACCAACACATATTTCGAGAAATAGATAAGCGAGATATACTCATCTTGAAATAACATATGTGTATATTCTTAGTCTATATAGTAATACGACTTTTTTCTCAAGATAGAAGATAGAATAGATAGAATTTTGAGTGATAGATAAGTTCAAGTCTCCACATACCTTTTAGTCGATGAAGATCCACTGGTTCCTTGAGTAGTCCTTCGTCTTGTATGATGATCGCCATGGAGTTCTTGATCTCAACTACACTTTCTATCCTAGTCCGAGACCTTAGCTATAATAGACTAGAAATCAAAGACTTTATAGTTTTGATCACTAATATTGACAAACATGCTTGAGATAAAAACACATGCGAGTTCGACCGAGCAATGCTCTAACAGAGTGCCCAGCCTTTTTACTAACGCATATTGAGGAATTCAGTATCTTTACATGAAATTTATCCAGAATGGTGCATGTAGCAATAATCCCAAATATTATATAAATTTTAACATCACGCTTGTATTATTCATTAATGTAAGGTTCATTGAATACTTTCATGTGCTATGTTCCCTGAATGAACCCTTAATATTGATGTGATATGACAATTAGTGTTCACTCGCAGCTGAGTAGCATGAATTTCCCGAAGTATCAAGATTTGTTACTAAGCTAACATTGATTGCAAACCCTGATTTGAAAGTCTATATAAGGGAGAACTCTAGCAACTGCGAAACCTAATCCCCACAAATTCTGTGTGATATTAGTTTGATAAGATAGAGTCGATTCTCCTTTAACCTTTGGTTTTATTCTTCTAAAACCAGGTTAACGACTTAAAGACTTCATTGGGATTGCGAAGCCAGACTGATACTACTTTTATCGTAGTTGTGTGATCTGATCCTGCATCTTCTATCATATGAGTACAATTGTAATAATTGGCATGAGATTTCTATCTCCGATAGGCAAGATATAAAAGTATTCACAAACACTTCGTCTCATCATTTGTGATTCCTCAATAATATTCTTTGCTACGTCAATTTATTGTGAGGTGATTGATAAAACTGAGATGTTCTTCGGGAATATAAGTCTGGTTTTATTGATTGGTTCCTGTTCACCTTGATTTATCAAAAGACGGAACAAAACTCATAGGTTTATTCGTGAGAGATGAATTTATCTATCCTTGTAGACTTTTCTGTGTGAGACAAATTTGTTTATTAAAGTCTTCGACTTTGGGTCGTAGCAACTCTTGGTTGTGGGTGAGATCAACTAAGGGAATCAAGTGCGCAGTATCCGGCTGGGATCAGAGGCGTGGGAGCATAACTGTACCTTGGAACAGTGTGATATTGGTTGGGGTTTAACTACAGTCCAGACCGAAGTTAGCTTGGAGTAGGCTAGTGTCTGTAGCGGCTTAATACAGTGTATGTTTAATCTGGACTAGGTCCTGGGGTTTTTCTGCATTTGTGGTTCCTCGTTAACAAAATTCTGGTGTCTATGTTATTTCTTTTCCGCATTATATTTTGTTATATAATTGAAATAATACAGGTTATGCGTTGTTCAATCAATTAGAATATCCGACCTTATTGGTTGTTGATTTAAATTGATTGACACTTGGATATTGGTCTTTGGTACAATTCAAGTTATCTCTCTTTGATTAAGACTCACAGATTGTATTTGCTTGAGTAAATCAAATTGAGAGATTGAGATAATAACTCCTTGAGATATTTTTATCTAGATTGAGTCTGACTGTCTAGTTGATTATCTAGTAAAGTAACTCGGAGTTTGTCCATACAGATTGCTAATCGAAATATTGGGTGTGGTTGTTAGACCCCCGCTTTTACACACTCATTACTTCAAATGGCTCTGTCTCTTTGCAGAATGATGGTACATTACATACATGGATTTATAATCTTAGACCTGGACTAAAAACCACCATCAACAAGTTGAGCCCTAACCAATCTCACACTGATCAAGGTACAATCGTGTTCCTTATGCCTTTGAATCCCAACAGGATTCTATGCGCTTGATTCCCTTAGATGATCAAGTACACCCACAACTAAGAGTTTCTACGACCCAAAGTCGAACACTTGATAAACCAATCTGTCTCACACGGAAAAGTATATTGAATAGATAAATTTGTCTCCCACAGAAATACCTAGAAGTTTTTGTTCCGTCTTTTGATAAATCAAGGTGAATAGGAACAATTGATATACCAGACTTATATTCCCGAAAAACAACTTAGAAATATAAATCACCTCACAATAATCTTAATCATATGGTAGCGAAACAAGATATTGTGGAATGAAAAACGATGGGACGAAGATGTTTGTGACTACTTTTTATCATGCCTATCGGAGGATAAATCTCGAGCAAATCTTAGAGAAGATAGTACTCAATACGATAGAAAGTAACAAGATCAGAACACACAACTACAAAGAAAATATTTGGGTCTGGCTTCACAATGCCAATAAAGTCTTTAAGTCATTAACCTATAGGGTTTCGTGAAAACCTAAGGTTAAAGTAGAATCGACTCTAATCGCAACTAGTATCACACAGAAGGTGTGGGGATTAGGTTTCCCAGTTTCTAGAGTTCTCCTTTATATAGTCTTCAAATCAGGGTTTGCAATCAATTCTACCTTGGTAACAAAGCATTCAATATTCACCGTTAGATGGAATGGCGCGGATAGCTTGGGCTAGGTGTGGCTGGCATGATTTGCCATTGGCACAATGGTGCGGCTAGCATGGTTGGTATGCTTTGGCGCGGTTGGGTGTGGCTGGCATGATTTGCCATTGGCACACGAGATGTGGGTAAATAGCTAGGGCAATGTCATGGTGCGATTGGCATGTCGCAGATAGCTTGGGCTAGGTGTGGCTGACATGATTCTCCATTGGCACAAGGAGGAATTAGGGTTTGGTTTGTCGTAACCCTAATTTGAAAAACATACCCCGGTAATTTATTAGATACATATTAAAAGCTTTTTATTAAATGCGCCTAGTAAATGCTTGTTTTAAATTTCTGCTTGGGTTTAGCATTTTACGATTTTAACCCTAAACTAAAATCCACCATCAACATTAAGTCCCCTGCTTATCTCGGAACAGGTGCCTTGTTGCGGGGTAAACATATGATGGTGACAGACAACGTAAATTATTTCAAAGATGGTCAGGAGAGTCCGACTAACCTTTTAAGTGGTAGAGCGAGTTTTGTTTTTCCATGTTGGTAGTCACGGAAAGGGGGCACTGTCTTGGAGGGCGGAGCAGGTGGATGGCTTGGACCAAAAGGGCCGAGAGGTGGCATGGCTTTGACCACGTCAATGGCATGGTGGAGCTTGCAGGGGCGTCTAGGCGTGGTGGGTGCCGCGATAATGGAGAGATGGCTTGGATCTGGGAGGGCCAAGAGGTGGCGTGGTCTTGGCCGCGGAAATGGCTTGGTGGAACACGTCAGGGACAGCTAGGCGCGGTGGGGCCTTGGTGATGGAGCGAGGGCCAGGGCTATGGCAAGGTGAGGCGCGATTTCGACCATGGAAAGGCGAGGCGCGGTCTGGCATGGTGCGACTTTAGCAGGGGGACATAGAAAAAGTGTGGGCGGTCATGGGCATGGGGATTGATCTTTGTGGGGCCGGTTTCCTCTTTTCCCTTCTTGGATCGAAATAGGAAATCCTTTCTTTGTTCAAACTCCCACGTACTATGTATAAAAGGAGGGCCGGCATATCCCTTTGATTCACGCCTTTATTGTTTCTTCTCTTGCTGCTTGGTAGCGGTGAAGTGGGCGAGCAAAATAGGTACGTCTTCCAGTACTTCCTCTTTGGCTTGTTCTTATGGGACCGATTTCCTTTCTTCATGCGCAGCTTTAACATGGAATTCTTTCCTTATTCAAAAATATTTTTCTAGAGGTAGGTAGCATTTGCAATCCTTTCATCTGGTAGCTTTGCAAAAATCCCGGTATGATTGGGTGTCTTCAGGGCTAGGCTTTGGAACGCGAGGCGGATCTGCTAGCATGGTTATGGCATGAAGGGGACCCATTAGCACTAACGGGCATGGAACAGTTGTGGGCCGCTCTGTAAAGCGCTTGGCAGGACATGACGCTGGTAAGGGAAACGCCTTGGGAGGGAAACGCTTGCAAGGGAAGTGCTAGTGGTTTAGGGCTTGACACGTCGAAACCCTAATTAGTGCCGTTTACTAAAATCGTTGTAGAATCCACGTATGGACTCGGATTTCGATGTTCCGCCCCTTTATCGGACACGAAACAGAATTCTGTACCCCCCCCTCGGGAATATCCAGGTTTCGAGCTTACTTAGGAGGTGAGCAGTCCCCAGTTATATTTCTGTTAGATCCGATGGCACGACCGAACATGCGAATATATCTCTGTGGCGTGCTTTTGGAGTCTCCGATGCACATGTACGACTTCATGTTGAGAAATTATTGCGGCTCGTAAAACGTCGACAGTGATGATGTTGAAATCAGAAATAACCTGGTTGATGGAGGTGAAGGCGCCCCGTGATGGTAGTACCCATGTGTAACCTACTTTCATTGCATTGCCTTGAATCCACGTCCACGAGATTTGATACAAGCTTATTGTACTCTTCTGGATGTGACGCTGGGATGCTCAGAATATCACATGGATGAAATACTCTGGATAGTAAAGTGGTAAAATGAGAGAGTTATGTTGTTTATCGTGGCTCCCTCTGCTTCTTCGGGAAAATATTTCAGTCATGTCTCTGGAGGTATCTCATGAATCTTTGATGGTCATCGGGATGGACTGCGATGAGCAGTCCCCAGTCACACGCTTCTTTAGTTTCTGAAGTTGTTTCTTCTGAGCAGGCTTGGGATCCACCGCGTCCTTGTAAAGTGTTGTAGGCATCTTATTGACAGAGAGGTGATGATATTCTTGCGCTGTACCCTTGAAGAATATATGACCATGTTGTGGTTATGGCATTTTTGGTTAACTATGTCTTCTTAGCTTTGACAGTGAATGGATTCCGTGTATACCCTTAGTCCCCAAGTATGGTTTACATGTTTCCATTTTATGTGGTCAGTGGGTTGACCATGATAAAGACATCATCATCGTGCATCCGTATTGCTGATTTTGTTACTTCTTCCACGTGGAACTCAGAACATGGAGGAGTATGGGTTACCTTTGTAGTAATTTTTGCTGTGGTAAAGCTCTGGCTGTCCATGGTCACGAGTTTTGGCGGGATGAACTAAAGGGTGGCCATGACTACGAAGATTGGATGGATGCGATTATGATCTTTGACATGGGGAGTGTGGTGGCATGACCCTTTGCAGGAAGGATTGGTGTTGAAGCGAATGTTGAAGAGGAGCCACTGCTGGAGAATGTTGAGATGACGCATTGCAATTCTCAAAGCCTTGGTGGTTACTATGTTGAAGTCGGAGGCTATGTCATGTTCTGTCAAAATCGATATCCCTCAAGTGTACATAGGTTAGGAGTCTCCTGTTTCATCTATCGATCGTGCTTTCCCGGAGAGGTTGAGGTTTGGGAACGGCTTCCCTGGATGGAAACGCTTGCTTTCCCTGATGCAGTGCGGTTGAGGGATGAAAATATGTCTTGAAGTTATGCCTTGGAGAAATATAGAATTTCACATAACTGTTTCATCATAGACTGTACGACTTTGTGGGCCAATTTCCCATCATGCAGGTCCTGACGGGAAGAGGGTCTCTGTGAACTCAAGAGGGTTGCTGATTTCCTTTGATTTCGATTTTGGAGAAGTCTTTCCTGATCTTTACGTGTGATGAAATTGGATTGCTTATCCCCCTCTATTAAGCGTTCAAAAGCAACGCGAGCCTCTTCATCTATAAACGCATGTCCTGCTGAAGTATCTTTTGTCTTTTCATCAAATCAACAGTGCTAAAAGGAGGTCGTCTTCTTCCGTCTCTTCCAGTATCTTGCCCTGATGGTGGAGTAGCGTCCCTGGTGACGGTTGGAGCTGTCGTGCTTGAAGAACCATTGGGGTGGCGGAAGCGGCTCTGGTTCTGGTGATCGTAAGTGTATCGTGCAGAGATAATACAGTTTTGATCACGAAGTGCTAGAGCCATGGCGTTGTTTCGAAGGGCGAGGATGGTGCTGGAAGAGCGAAAGATGTTAGCGCCAGGAGGATGCAAACTGTTAGCGCAGAGTATGGTATTGCGGATGGCATGCGCGTGTGGCATGTGCGTATGGTAATCATGTCTTGTAAGCGCGTCTGGAAAGCGCCTATGGTAGGTACGGCTGGGAAGCACGTATGGGAAGCGCGTCTGGTAAGCGCGTCTAGTTAGCGCTGGATCAGCTTGGAACGGGCACTGGCTTGGCATGGACGCTGGATTTGGACATTGGTACGGCGTGGACCGTTGGCTTGGCACAGTGCTGGCTTGACATGAGGCTTGCTTGGCGTGGCGCGAACTTGTTCTTGCGGGCCCAGTTGCCTCTTCCCATACGTAGCTCAAACAGGAAACCCTTTGTTATTCAAATTCCAAAAGTGTTATGCTTATGAAAGGGGTTGGTTCCCCTTTTTACCTCGTATCTTTGTTATCACGTCCTGGTGTTAGTGGTACCGCGGGAGCAATAAATTGGGAAAGCATATTCTAGCTATGTACTCCAGCGTTTCTCTTTCAAATTTTTTTTTGTTTTCTTGTGCTGGTGCAAACCATAGCCATAGGTATGCCTTCCATAAGTCTGTAGAAATATTTTTATTCTGAACTTGTGTAAACCACGGACATGGGTATGCCTTTCTTGCAGAAATGCTTTATCATAAATAATTCCTCTTCGAACATCACAATAGTAACGTTGGCTACCTCATGAAAAATGACGGGTAATTATTATGCAAAGTAAGCATGTACGGGTAGGTGACTATATTTTTTATTTTTTTTCGAAAGGCAAACAAAGCGTCTGGTTTATGGTTTTTGATTTTCTGGTTTTCTTGGGTTGATAGATAAATGTTACCTTGACGGTTTTGGATTATATATTTTTTTTTTTGAATGAAATGTCTAAAATTGAATTGTTTAGGATTATTTTTGATTGTGATTTAAAGTTACACAGACATCCCAGGAAAACCATGGAACCGTGTGTTGGTGGATGACATGGGATGAAACATGGTTATAGGTTCTATCAAAGCTTCAAAAAGAAAACCGCATACTTTGTTTAAATAAGACTTAGTCGGTTTCTCAGGTCTTCTGATGAAAATAAACTTTCCAGGCGTAGGACCAAGTTTTACAAAAAACATGGCCAAGGGGAGTCCCCAGTCGTTACTGAGCCGTCTGATAACCGAGCCGTTGATCCTTGGGTAAATCGTCTGCTTCTATCCTCTGGGAAGTCCCTAGTCATCCCTTGTCGTGTCATGACTGATAATGAGTCGCCGAGTGACTGAGTCGGAGTGATTCGCCTTCCCCTACTATTTTGACATCTGGGGTCGAAGAACGAGATCAACAGTCAAATAATTAACATTGTAACCGATAGATCAATCCTCCCGATGTGGTCGCCAATTGTTTATAGGTGAAAATAGCTTCTGCTAATTTTGGTAATTGCAGGTGTGAAGGTGAGAAACTGTTTAAACCCTAAACAATGTAATGCAAGGGAGTACTTTTAGGTTCGAGAGATCAATCTGTACAAGTCCGGCCTAAACCAAGAAATGGTCGTTCCATACTTGCTTCGGTCACAAAGAGGAGGAGAATGGGTTGGTTTTGTGGAGGGAAGCAAGGAGAGTGGTGAGACCATAATAGTTGATTCTGGGAGAACAATTTGGTTTCTACGACTTGTTGTTAGAGAAGTATGAGAGCTCACGAGGAGAGCTAGCAGGTAAGTACTTCTGAGTGTTGTGTGGTCCAAATGAACTTCTAGTTCAAATGGAAATAGGTAAGACCTATTTATACAAGTCAAGGTAGAAACGTACCCTGTCTCTTTAAGGAGTGGGGAAGTAAATGTGAGGAGGTGGTAACCGTATGCATGGACTTGATGTCCCATAAAGTGGTTAATGCATGAAATTGGTTTTCATGAAACTGTTAACGTTATGGAATTGATGTTCCATAAAGTTTGTTAACTCATACCTTTACGTCCCATGAAAGTTTTCCCACATAACTCCTGTATTTACTAGGCGCCTCACCCTTATGACACTTCCTTATAAGGGGCGTAGTATACGCCTGTCATGTCCCTTAGACATGACAATCTTTATCTTAGTGTGTTATGGGCTAACCCCCTTGCGGTGCCCTTAGTATTTGGTGTCCCCTAGTAATTGGAGTCTGTGGATTAGCCAACAACGTGTGTGCCACACGCTGGCTTGGCCAATGTCATCCTTTTATACTCTTGTGGTTGTTGTTGAGGACATCAAGTAATTATGAAAATTGTGTTCTAAACTCTGATCTCTTCTCATCTCCATTTTCCCTTCTCATCTAAATCTTCTTCTCATCTCATCCCATTCTTCCTTCCAAATTTGAGTTGTTTCTGTGTATCCATTGTAGTGAATTCACTACAAGTGGTATCAGAGCACTCAGTTCTGAGTGACCATTACCATGGTGAGCAAAGATGAGTTTGAATCTCTTACTAAACATATTTCATCAGTTATCCAGTCTAATGAGAAACTGGCTAAGGAGGTGTTGGATATTAAGGCAAAACAGGATTCTCCTTCACCACTACAACTTACATCCATGATGGATCTGTTCAAATCTGAATCCAGGAAGCTGTTAGAAGAATTCAAGGAACAAGCTGGTAGAACTGGTGGACCTATACTCAACAATCCATTTGTTCAAAACACACCGGAATGTATTGCTGGTCCTCTCTTACCTGTTGAGAATTCTAACTTTGCTCATACACATAAGCTCAAGGTAGATTTCCCTAGATTTGATGGAGTGAATCCAAGGTCATGGGTAAGAAAATGTAACAAGTATTTCCAGTTACATCAAATGAGTGAAGAACAAAAGATACATGTAGCTTCCATGTATTTGGAAGGGAGAGCAGATGTATGGTTTCAAGATTATCAAGTGGGTAAAGATGTTATTAGGTGGGAAACATTTTTGAGAGATGTTTGCAACCGTTTCCAAGAGATGGGACATGATGACATTGTTGGGAAGTTTAATAAGTTAAGCCAAAATGGTACTGTGTCTGAGTACCAAGAGGTATTTGAGGAGCTGAAGGCTTTAATATTAGCTAAAAATAGACACCTCACTGAGGAGTACTTCACCTCAAGCTTTATCAGTGGGCTGAAGGAAGAACTTCGAATTTCTGTGCAAATGTTCTCCCCAACTACTTTAGAAAAGGCAATTTACTTATCTAGGATGCAGGAGATGCTTCTTGACAGCTCTAGTAAGAAGGCCAAGTTTAACAGACCACCGCCATTGCATATTCCCCAAACCCACAGAAGTATGCAGCCAAGTCCTAAATCTACCTCTCCTTCACCAAAAGGCACATTACCTACTATTCCTAAACTTTCTCCTATAAGAAGGTTAACTTATGCTGAAATGAAATCCAGAAGGGACAAGGGATTATGCTACAATTATGATGAAGAATTCAAGGCTGGACACAAGTGTCAGAGACAACAACTGTTCATGCTGGTGGCTGAGGAAGAGGAAAATTTTTTTTCTGAAGAAGAGTCACAATCTCCCTTGATGCCTGAAGTACCAGATGAATATGTAGAGATTTCAGTCCATGCCCTGTCAGGTAATACATCCCCAAGTACCATTAAGATCCATGGCATTACTTTAAATAAGAATCCCATTACAATCTTGGTGGATAGTGGTAGCACACACAGTTTTTTGGACCCTGTAATTGCAAGGTTAAGTGGGTGTTTGATAGAACCAACTGCCAAGTTCCAAGTAACTGTAGCAGATGGAAACAAGTTGATTAGCTCATCCAAGTGTCCTGGTTTTCAGTGGGAAATGCAAGATAATCAGTTCCAATTTGATATGAGGATCCTTCCCTTGGGAGGGTGTGATATGGTGCTGGGAGTGGATTGGATGAGAGGCCTCAACCATGTACAATTTGACTTCAAGAAGTTAATTTTCTCCTTTCACAAAAAGGGTAAAAAGGTTGTATTACAGGGTATCACTGAGTCTGCCAACATTTCCCTCATGACAGGCAAGGAGTATGCTAAGTACATGAGGAAACACAAGCATGGTTTCATGGGGCACCTATTTTCTATCACTGGTGAAGAGTCACAAAACCTGGCACCTCCTTCACTTCAACCTTTATTAACTACCTTTCAGTCCATTTTTCAAGAACCCACTCACTTGCCACCCACCAGAAGCCATGACCACCATATACCACTATAACCAGTGTCAGTGCCACTAAACCAAAGGCCTTACATAATTCCTTATATTTAGAAGGATATTGTGGAGAAACTAGTTAAGGAAATGTTAACTTCAGGTGTTATTAGGCCAATTCATAGCCCATTTTCATCTCCAATACTCTTAGTCAAGAAGAAGGATGGTAGTTGGAGGTTTTGTGTAGATTACAGAAGGCTCAATGAACTCACCATCAAGAATAAGTATCCCATACCAGTCATTGATGAGTTACTTGATGAATTGAAGGGTGCAAGGGTGTTTTCCAAGATAGATCCCAGAGAAGGGTATCATCAAATAAGAGGTTCTCCTACTGACATTCACAAGACAGCTTTCAAAACTCACCAAGGGCATTATGAATTTATAGTCATGCTATTTGGGCTTACAAATGCCCCAACAAGTTTTCAGACCTTAATGAATGATATATTCCAACCTTATTTGAGAAAGTTTATTTTGGTGTTCTTTGATGACATACTGGTGTACATCCCTGACATGGACACACATATCCAACACTTAAAGATTACAATGGAATTACTTCAGAAGTACTCCTTGTTTGCCAAGCTCAGTAAGTGCTCATTTGGTCAGCCAAAAATGGATTACTTGGGTCATATTATATCTGGTGAAGGAGTGGCAGCAGACCCTGAAAAAATTGCTTGCATGACAAAATGGCCAGTTCCTACTACTCTCAGAGATCTCAGGGGATTCTTAGGACTGACAGGGTACTACAGGAAATTTGTCAAGGATTATGGCCTCATTTATAAGCCATTGACTGAGTTGCTCAAGAAGAATAAATTTCAATGGAGTGATTCAACTGAGTTGGCCTTTCAACAATTGAAAGAAGCAGTCACCACCACCCCTGTGTTGGCCTTACCAGACTTCACTAATCCATTTGAAGTGGCTACAGATGCTTGTGATGTAGGAGTTGGAGCTGCATTGATGCAAGAAAGGAGACCTATAGCCTTCTTCAGCAAAGGAATGGGAGAAAGATTCTTAGCTATGTCTACTTATGAAAAAGAAATGATGGACATAGTGCTAGCTGTCTCCAAATGGAGGTCTTACTTGTTGGGTAACAAATTCACTATTTATACTGACCACCAGAGCATCAAATAATTTATGGAGCAGAGGATCCACTCACTACTACAACAAAAGTGGCTCTCCAAGCTCTTGGATTATAATTATGAACTCAAATACAGGAAGAGTTCTGAAAACCTTGTAGTTGATGCCTTATCTAGAGTGAAGCTTCAAGAGGAAAGTTCATGCAAGTCCCTTACTCAAGTACATCCATCTTGGCTGCAACAAATCCAAGACATTTATGTCCATGATGCTTTTTCCCAGAAGTGGATACCTGAACTAACTACCACAAGGAAACATGATGGTGAATTTACTTATCAACAAGGGGTCATGAGGTATAATAATAGGATTTATGTAGGAAAAACTGGTGGCTTAAGGAAGACAGTGCTATAGGCCTTACATTCCTCACCCATTGGGGGACATTCAGAAGGACAAACAACTTATCAAAAGGCCAAGCTGTACTTTTATTGGGTTGGAATGAAAAAGCATATTCTCACCTATGTTAAAGAGTGTGATGTTTGCCAACATCATAAGAGTTTCAATACTTCACCAGCTGGACTACTCCAACCATTACCCATTTCAAATCAAGCTTGGGAGCACATTTCTATGGATTTCATCACATGGATACCAAAGTATGAAGGGAGGGAAGTCATCTTGGTGGTGGTGGACAGGTTCACCAAATATAGTCACTTCATTGCACTCAGTCACCATTACACTGCAGCTTCAGTAGCTACCAGATTCATAGACACCATCTTCAAGCTACATGGTATGCCCAAATCCATTATGTCTGACAGAGATAACATCTTTATTAGCAATTTCTGGCAGGTGTTGTTTTCTAAAGTGGGAACTTCCCTCCATCTCAGTACTGCTTATCACCCTCAAACTGATGGGCAGACTGAGAGGATAAATGCTTGTTTAGAGTCATACTTGAGATGCATGACTAGCTCAAGACCAACCAAGTGGGTCACTTGGCTACCCTTAGCTGAGTGGTGGTTTAATACCACTTATAACACAAGATTAAAATTATCTCCATTTGAAGCCTTATATGGCTATGCTCCTCCCCAGTTTGGTGTTTTGTCATCACAAGCCGGTATCCATGCGGGTGTAGAAGACTATTTGCACTAGAGGCAAGAAATAAGCCATGTACTTAAGGGAGCATTGGAAGCTGCACAACACAGGATAAAGCAGCAGGAAGATAACAATAGAACTGAAAGATCTTTCAATGTGGGAGACTGGGTTTACTTAAGACTTCAACCATATAGGCAGTCAACAGTGAAGCTGAGAAGAAATTTGAAGCTATCAGTCATTTTTTTTTGGCCCTTATCAAATTGTTGCTAACGTAGGAGCTGTGGTTTATCAACTCAAGCTACCATTGGGCTCTAAAATCCATCCAACCTTCCATGTTTCACAATTAAATCCCAAGTTAGGTGCTGGAATCGTGGCTCAAACTGTACTTCCCACAACTGATGGAACCAGACAATTGCAGATGGTTCCTGAGAAGGTTATAACTTCCAGGAATGTCATGAA